>CM077633.1:40575075-40920075 GCA_039660915.1 Euphorbia tirucalli | reverse complement strand
GCGAGGACATGCCATGCGGCAATGCGCGGCGCTGCATGCTTCGCGCGCCGCGTGCGAGGACATGCCATGCGGCAATGCGCCGCGCTGCATGCTTCGCCCCCCGCGTGCGAGGACATGCCATGCGGCATTGCGCAGCGCTGCATGCTTCGCCCGCCGCATGCGAGTACATGCCTTGCAGCATGCGCAGCGCTGCATGCTTCGCCCTCCGCGTGCGAGGACATGCCATGCGGCATGCGCAGCGCTGCATGCTTCGCGCGCCGCGTGCGAGGACATGCCATGCGGCAATGCGCGGCGCTGCATGCTACGCCAGCCGCATGCGAGGACATGCCATGCGGCATGCGCAGCGCTGCATGCTTCGCCCCCCGCGTGCGAGGACATGCCATGTGGCATGCGCAGCGCTGCATGCTTCGCGCGCCGCGCGCGAGGACATGTGTAAGCGCCGGAATTTTCATTACTTAAAAAAAAAAAAAAAAGAGAGTCGTACGACTATTGATACAGTCGTACGACTGTAATGTCGGGCAGACTGCAGAGGCCCATACCTCTACAGCAGAAATGGAAGAAAAAGAGGAGGAGCATTAATTGCTCAGGTTTGGCAGGAAGCAAGCAGAAAAAGAAGTGATAAAAAGGAGGAAAAGAAGAGAAAAAGGGAGGGGGATTTCTGAAAAAAAAAACTTACAGAGAGAAAGAAAAGAGAGAGAGAAAGAAAACCACCAAAACTCATCTTCTTCCTCTTTAATTTTCTTTAATTCTCGAAATTGAGCCTAAAACTTGTTAGAAATCCCTAGATTAATCAGTTAACTACTCAAACAAATCAAGAACTCGGACTTAAACAATCAGAATCCCTTGCGAATTTGGATTTTTGGACTCAAACTCCCAACCTCCATTTCAAAGGAAAAAGTGCGAATTTGTTGGGATTGGAGCGACGCCAGGGGTCAAAAATGACTTGGAATAGCTTCTAAAAGGTAGTCACTTCTTTTCCCTATGCTTTTTCTCGCTTTCTGGGTGTTTGAAGTGAATTTCGTGCGTTTTTGCTGCATTTTTCGTATTTCTGTTCCTGGAAACTAAGAACAGTCGTACGACTGTTCTTAGTCTTCATGAACAGTCGTACGACTGTATATACAGTCGTACGACTGTTCTTAGTTTCCAGGCGTTTTTCCTTCAATTTTTGCTTAAAAATGGTTTTTGGCGAAATTCTGACCCTGATCTGATTACAGTCGCACGACTGTAAACTATAGTCGTACGACTGTAATCCCTGTTCCAGAATCAAAATTTCAGCCTCACCCCAAAAAATTAGAAAATCCCGAAAATCGTTAAAATGAATTTTGTTATGTGCATCACGACCGTAGATTTAATTTTCAGTAAATTCGCATTTAGAACAATTCAACGACGGAGACCCATTTCTCCTGAAAACCGACCCACTTAAATATATAAAAATGCATGTAAACCGGAAAAATTGTTTTTTTTCAAAATGATTCTTTCCACTAAAACCAAAAATACAGGGACGTTTCAAAATGTTTTCCAGGTCTAACCGGGCCAGCTAGCCGAGCCAACCCGGTTATCCCCTCTGTGCATGCCCCCAAATTCTTGATTTCCCAATTCTGTCTACTTGAGTCCAACTTGTGGCGTGCCGTATATATTGTGCTAACCCTCTGTTTTGTAGGTTTTAATTTCTTTTTATTTTTATTTTTATTGTATTTTAATAGATTGTGTATTTAGGCGATTGTAATTATTTTTTTAGATTTTCGTGTACTCTAGGCGATTGTATAAGTGGGGCGAGTGTTTTTATTTTTCATTCGATTTGGTTGTAAGCCGATTAATATTTATTTCTCTTTATTTTTGTACTATATATTTTGTATGCGCGCTGTATGCTTTTTATATTCAATAAAATGGACTTTAGATTTTGGAATACCATTTGAGAACATTGACAATATTTATTTTAATTAGACACGAAATAAGGGACTTGTCCGGACCCGAATCTCTGGATAGTGTAGCGGCCGTTCGTCCGGTTCAGCTACATAAGAATTTCCCGGTTGAGCTGAGCCGGGTGGCGACTCCTACAACATCCATCGAGACTTAGGTCTCGGTTCTTTTATTTATTAATTCCTTTCATTTTCCAAAACGCGGATTTCCGATTATAAAAACCCCACGCGAGGGAGGGATCCGCCCGAGATCGTGGCGCCCCATTCCGAAAGGGAGTCCCGCGTCCCGTCGAAAACGCGTCGTCCGCTCACAGTGGCGACTCCGCTGGGGAGTTTTCAAAAAGTTTTCTTAAAAACTTAAAAGAATTTTGACAAGCCCTGAAAAGTGTCTAATTAAAATAACGTGGATGATTCTCTTTTGGTATTTTATTTGCATTTTTTTAGTTAGCCATTTCTTGCATTAGAATAGGTATCCTTTTGTAGCCCGGTGGATTGTTGAAGTGTCGCCTAAGTTCCTCATGGTCTTAGGGGCACGAATACGAAACACCACTCATAGCCTCGTACGAACCCCTTCGCTAGGACCCTTGAGTGGGGAGAAGTGAGGAGTATATCTTGCTATGAGAGCCTTGATGTTAACCCGACTTGGACCGAACCCATATAGGCAGCTTTAGTTGGATTCCCTTAGGATACCAAAATAATTGTGTGAATAATAATAATAAAATCGCGCCTTCATCACCCCCGGTTGGTGATCGAAGTGAACCCCACCTAGGACTCGGTTAGAAATTTTTAAGACCGACCACGTTGGAGGAATAAGGTTGGAAGAATTCGCTTTGCTTGTTATGTGTTCTTCACCATTTTGTGACACACCGCCGAAGCATGCATAACATACCATACCATGATCACCATACACATGACATACCATACACAAACATCTTTGTATGATACTAACCCACATTTTTATGCAGCCATTTTGCATTTTATTTCGTGTGTAAAACATTAATTCATTCGCTTGTCATCCATACTAACAGTTTCTTTTTCAGCCATAACATTGAACTTGCGTGATTAGCATTTTATTTTGACATAGCATACATAACATCATTATGTATGTCATGCATCCTAACCCACGTTTTTATGCAGCCATTTACATATTGTGTGACATGTTCATTCACTACATTTCGCTTAAATTAAATTAAGGGGCATTTCAAGGACGCCTATCATGACCATCCCATCCCATTTCATAACATATCGGGTACCCAAAATTACCCGAGTTTTGCCAATGCACCGGATTGCATTCGGCCATTCCATTTCATTTAATAAAAGCCACTACGGCCTTAGGCCCATTTTCGTGTAATAATTTACACGATGCATTTCATGACATCACACCCATCCATCATAAACATCATATAACATTGTGGTCCACATCCGACCACTTCATGACATTAATTCACCATTTAAGGTACTCCCCGAGTACCCGATTAGCATATATGTAGGCCCGTAACATCACCAAATCATGAAAGGCGTTCCTCGAATGCCGAATTCTTGTCCGTGTTCCTGTTACACGTGACTTTCTCATAACATCATTCCATATGCTCAAAAGCATCAAGACCTTGTCAGTGGGCCAGGCCCATGCGACCATTTCATATCATCCCATAGACCTACAAAGCGTCAAAACTACGTCCGTGTGCCGGTATACACGCGACCATTTCATGAATTCATTAGGTGCCCCAAAGGCGCCAAAGTTCTGTCCGTGTGATGGCCCACACGTGACATTTTTGCATAAACATTGGGTGTTCTTGGAATGCCTCGAAAAAAAGAAGAGAAAAAAATATAATAATAAAAAGAAGAAACCATTCATATCATCATTCCATACATAATTCCACTCCATGCATCTCAAGCATGTTCAATGTCTTAACTTTCATGTCATATCACGTCATTCATTCGTGGCCCTAATACCTCCTGTCTACTCCCAAGCAGAACACACTGGAGCGACCTTGGACAAGATCCCAAGCTTCAAGGGCAGCTAGGAGACAGAGGGTAGTCGAGAGTGATAGTGATTCTGAGTCTGGGGAAGGAGTGAATATGGCAGAGCAGACACCGAGTATGGCTGATGTTCTGAGAGATTTCTTCAGGTCGCAGGATTTCCGCGACATGTTAAAGGAAGAAATGAGGGCAGTGGTTAGAGAAGCTGGTGAGACCGGTGGTAGTGGAGCCGGGAAAGAAAAAGAAGCTGAGTCATCCCAACACGGTGGTGACGCTTCAGCTAGCCTTGAAAAGCTGCAGGAGATAGAGGCAGCTATGGAACAGAAAATGAAGGCAAAGTGTTCCGAATTGGACGAGGTCATGGCCCAGTTGAAGAAGGGGGTCGGGATCAGTGCTGAATCTAAGAAGGGGGTGAACGTTGATGCCATGATCAGTAGGGGCATTGAGACATTTCCTATCGGCTTCCAAGTGCCGAAAGTCCCCACTTACAAAGGAATGGGCTCGCCGGAGGCCCACGTGAATTTATATGCCCGGGTTATGCTAACGGCAGGTGCTACCAAGCAACAATTGATTAATCTTTTCCCCACCACACTGGAGGGAGGTGCTTTGGGATGGTATAACTCACTGTCAGAGGAGGAGCAATCTGATTGGGAAATTCTATCTGCTGCCTTCATCAAATACTACAGCTTCAACGCCAAAATCCAGGTGAAGCTGTATGACTTGGAGAGGGTGAAGCAGAAATTCAATGAGCCCTTCGATGAATACTACCAGAGATGGATGAACAAGATGATCCTCCTAAAGAACCGCCCTGATGAAGACGAGCTTATACAGAAGCTCATTGATGGCAGCAAAGATATCTTCAAGAACAATATGAAATTCCATTCCTTCAAGGAGCTTAGTGAGGTCTATAGCATGGCCATGAAGATAGAAAGGGATGAAGAGGAGAAGCCAGCTGGTCAGAAAGGGGGAAGAAGTACAGGGTACAGTTCAGGGTATAGATCAACCACAGCAGTTGGTTCTGGCAGTGGGTCTGGTTCAGGTTCTAGTGGCAAACAGGGGCAGTCATCAGAGGTGAAACAGGTCGAAGTGGCTACTGTGAATCAGCAACAAAGCAACCAGAACAGAGGTCCTGGAGGACAAGGCATATCGCCTTGGACTCTTACTCTAGCAAAGATATTCGCCAAGTGTAGGAATGGCGGCCTATTGCAATCTTTAAAGCCATTTGAGAAGCCATCTGAAGCGGATAAGGACAACTTCTGCACTTATCATGTGGTGACAGGCCACCGAACCAACAACTGCTACAAGCTAAGGGATGCTATCCGGAAGCTCATTGACGAGGGAAAACTGCAAGAGCCAGCCAAACCCAGCACTAAAACCAATCCACTGCCGGCATTTGAGAAGCGGGTTAACATGGTCCAATCGGGGTTGCCAGCTAACTTCATATTTGCCCAAGTTCTGCAAGCGAACCCTACGATTAAGGCAGTGGCGGTAGGGGAACCCGAAGTGGAGCTTAAATGTGAGGAAAAGGAGGGGTGTAAGGAGGTCAAGCCCGTAAGTCTGGATGATCTTGACTCTGAAGATGAGTACGAAGAATTTGACAAAAGAGAAGCTGTTAAACCCCCGGTTGTTGAAAAGCTGAAAATTCAAGAAGTGCAGCACGTGACCCGAAGTGGAAGGGTGTATCAGCCGGCGGATCAGACGAAAGATAAAGCACCGATGAATGGGTCAGGCGGTACTTCGGCACCGGAAAGAGTCGAGAAAGAAGATTTGGTCATTTCCCAACTGAAGAAGACCCCTGCACAAGCTAGTTTGTGGCACTTGCTTATGACCTCCAAAGGGCATAGGGAGGCTTTAGTGAAGAAGCTATCAGAAATCGAAGTCTCCCCTATAGCTTCACCAGAGGCTATGTGCTGCTTGCTAGACAAAGTCCATGTTGGAGCTCCTAATATTGTTTTCTCCGAGAAAGACCTACCAGCAGAAGGAAAGGCTCACAACAAGGCTCTTTACATCCGAGCCCATATCATGGATAAGGTGATGCTGTGCGTTATGGTGGATGACGGCTCAGCTCTGAATATTTGCCCACTGAAAATGCTACCATTTCTTGGCATGAATGAAGAAGTGTTGAAGAAGTCCTCAACAGTCATTCGGGCGTATGATGATTCTAAGAGAACAGTGATAGGGACATTCGAAACAGAAGTGGAGGTTGGGCCCATTAAGTCTATGGTTGTCTTCACAGTGATCGATATCCCGGTCACATTCTCCCTATTGCTTGGAAGGCCCTGGTTCCATCCTTTGGGAGGTGTTCCTTCCACTTTGCATCAGAAGATTAAATTCTCTGTGAATGACAGAATTGTGACTGTTGAGGCAGACGCCCAGTCGATGGTAGCTGCAGTGGATGAAGGAGTGGTTCCTTTTGGTGGATTCCAAATTGTTGTCATTAAGGAGGAGGAAACTACAGATGCCCCTATGGTCCTTTATGAGAACTACATGCCAGAGTGGCTATCCCGATATCTGTATAAGCTGAATTTTGTCCCGGGAATGGGACTCGGGATTAATTTGCAAGGTGTGCCAGAATTCAAGATCGACTCGGGAAAGTCAAAGCGGTACGGCCTTGGTTATGTAGAAGGGCCATCTGAGCATAAGAATCTGAAAAAGGGCAAGAATGGCAAGGCCATGATGAAGCCATTTCTGAAGGCAGGAGAAAGCCTTTACAAGGGCCAAGCTGAACCGGTGTTGGTTGGAAATGTTGAGCACCCTGGCTTTGAGATCTTTGCAGATGTTGTGGATTTTGAGAAAAGCCAGGAAGAGCTAGTAGCCCCTGTAATAATAGAGGAAGCAATTCCTGAATCTGAAATCCTGAAAGGAGAATCATCTAGGGTGATAGCAGAAACCGTAGAGGTGGCCGAGGAAGAAGATGAAAAGGAGACCTGTGCTGAAACTACAGAAATCATCTCAGGTGCTTTGACTGCTGCATTAACCAAAGCTTTCGGGAAATCCAAGGAGGGATTTGGCGAAGAACTGATGGCCAAAGTGAACTTAGACTCTGTGGTTGCTGAAACCGCCAAGATTATGGAGAAAGCTAAGGCACAAGCGACCGAAAAAGAAGCAGAGAAAGCTGCGGTCCTGGATGATGCTCTGGAAGGAAAGATGGAAGCTGAGGAAGAACAAGGCCCTCCGCCTGTGGAGGATGAAAATGATTTTGTTGTATCTATTTCTTCCATTTTCAATGTAACTGATGTACTTTATGATAAGTTCAATGCAATGAAATCCCAGTTTGCTTACTTGTGTGATGTTTATCCTGATAATTCTGTGCATGCATTTGAATCACCATCAAGCATATTTAGCATACATGACACTGCATTGCATGAAATCAATATAAGTACAGATGAAAACCCTAAAATGGTACTTATTTCACACGAGCTAAAATCCGAGGAAGAAAGAGAATTAATAAGAATACTCCAAAAACATGTTAAAGCTTTCGCCTGGTCGTATGAAGACATGCCGGGAGTAGATACAGAAATAGCAGTGCACAAAATCCCAACGGACCCCAAGTTCAGACCGGTAAAGCAGAAGTTGAGAAGACTGAGGCCGGAATGGGCTACACTGGTGAAGGAAGAAGTGGCCAAACAGATAGATGCCAGGTTTCTTGAAGTGGTGGAATATACGGAATGGCTAGCCAACATAGTCCCTGTGCCTAAAAAGGATGGAAGGGTTAGAGTATGCGTTGATTACAGGGACTTGAATAAAGCATGCCCAAAAGATAACTTTCCACTGCCACATATTGACGTCCTAGTTGATAGCGCAGCAAAAGCGGCAATGTACTCCTTTATGGATGGCTTCTCGGGATACAATCAGATTCTGATGGATGTGATCGACAAGGTGAAAACATCGTTTATCACAGAGTGGGGTACCTTCTGTTACAGAGTGATGCCTTTTGGATTGAAGAACGCCGGTGCCACTTATCAAAGGGCTGTCACAACTCTGTTGCATGATATGATTCATAAAGAGGTTGAAGTGTATGTCGATGATATGCTTGTTAAATCAACAACCCGGGAGGAACACCCTGTTATCCTGGATAGATTTCTAACACGCATTGGAGAGTACAACTTGCGGCTTAATCCCAAGAAGTGCATATTCGGGGTCACATCAGGGAAGCTGTTAGGCCATGTAGTCAGCCAGAGGGGAATAGAAATGGACCCAGATAAAATCAAAGCCATCCAAGATATGCCGGCTCCAAAGACTGAAAAGGAGGTCAGATCATTCCTGGGTTCTTTGCAGTATGTCAGCCGCTTCATAGCCAAGCTAACTTCCACTTGTGAGCCAATCTTCAAACTATTAAAGAAAGATCAGCCGGTTGTGTGGAATGACAAGTGTCAGCTAGCCTTCGAGAAGATCAAGGCCTACCTGGTAAAGCCACCAGTGTTGAGTCCTCCAATTCCAGGGAAGCCTCTGATTTTATATTTGGCAGTTGAAGAATCCTCTATAGGGGCAATGCTTGCACAAGAACAAGATGGCAAGAAGGAATATCCTATCTATTACCTTAGCAAGAAGTTATTGGAGTATGAAACCAAGTACACACTGGTGGAGAAGACATGTGTGGCGATGATTTGGTTGACCAAGAAGCTGCGCCACTATTTCCAATCCTACAAGATACAAGCTGTGGCTAAGGTGGATCCAATGAAGTACCTCTACGAAGCACCAGCATTGGTTGGGAAACTGTCCAGGTGGTTGTTACTTTTGTCTGAATTCGACATCGAGTATATCATGAAGAAAACCATTAAAGGGCGAGCCGTGGCAGAGTTTCTGGCAAACCAGCCCCTAGAATCGGATTACACAGAGAACCTGGAATTCCCTGATGAGCAGTTAGCCATGGTGGAAGTGAAAAGGTGGGTCATGTGCTTCGATGGGGCAGTGAATAAAAAAGGCACAGGAATCGGAGTACTTATAGCAACGCCAGATGGTGAAGTCATTCCCTTATCCAAGAGGTTGAATTTTCCCATAACCAATAACGGGGCAGAGTATGAAGCATGCCTGTTTGGGATGGAAGCTTTGCTAACACTAGGGGAAAATGACGTCCTGATTGTTGGAGACTCACTTCTAGTGATCAGGCAAGCTCAGGGAGAGTGGGAACTAAAAGAAGAAGCCTTACGGCCTTATTTGGAGCTGCTACAGTTCAGAAAGGGTTTATTCGGCCAGTGTGAATTCAGACATGTCCCCAGGGATGAGAATAAGATGGCTGATGCATTGGCTACTTTGTCCTCCATGTGGGAAAATCCAGAAGAGACACAAGTACAACCACTGGTCATAGCCACTTCCAGACATCCTTGCTTCGAAGTGCATGAAGTAATGGAATTATCAGCCGAAGAAAAGCCATGGTTCTTTGACATTTATCGGTATGTTAAAGAGGGAAAGTACCCAGAAGAGGCCAGTGCTGTTGATAAGTTGACGTTAAGAAAACTGGCTAGTCAATTCAGAATCTTCGAAGACAAGTTATACAAAAGAACAGCACATGGAATTCTTTTAAGATGTTTAACTGAGCAAGGAGCAAAAGAAGTGATGCAGCAAGTACATGCGGGATCCTGTGGGCCACATATGAACGGACTTGCCATGGCTAGGAAGATCATGAGACAAGGCTACTTCTGGATGACGATGCAAGCAGACTGTATAAGAAAAGTGAAGAGATGTCATGAATGTCAGATCTATGCAGACATTAGTCATCTTCCTCCACTTGAACTTCAGAACTTAGCGTCTCCTTGGCCGTTTTCAACATGGGGGATAGACATGATTGGTGAAATTCATCCAGCTGCGTCTAATGGGCATAGATTCATAGTTGTGGCAGTTGATTATTTCTCCAAATGGGTCGAAGCGGAATCCTTCACTAATGTCACAACCAAGCACATGGTCAAGTTCATTCAGAAGAACATCTTCACTCGGTACGGGATTCCTCACCACATAGTAACTGATAATGGAGTACAGTTTCAAGGGGCAACAGCTGAGCTATTTACAGAGCATGGAATTGAACATCATAAATCCTCTCCATAAAGACCACAGGCTAATGGTGCAGTAGAAGCGGCTAACAAGGCAATAAAGAAGATCTTATCAAAGATGGTAACCACTTACAGGGATTGGGCTGATAAACTGCCTTATGCTCTTTGGGGTTACAGAACCAGCGTCAGAACCCCGACAGGAGAAACTCCTTATGCCTTGGTATATGGAATGGAAGCAGTATTACCAGTGGAGATAGAACTCAGATCACTTATAGTTGCCTTGGAAGCTCAGTTACCAGAGACTGAATGGGTCCAAGCCAGGTATGAACAGTTGGCAGCATTAGATGAAAGGCGACTAAAAGCACTAGATCACTTACAGATGTATCAGCGCAGAATGACTAGAGCCTATAATCGAAATGTGAAGTACTCCAAGTGGCAGTTGAAAGCGGGAGATTTGGTCCTAAAGCAACTAAGGCCTTCAAATGTTGATGTTAGGGGCAAGTTCAGACCTAACTGGGAAGGACCCTATGTGGTGAAGAAGGTGTTATCAAAAGGCGCTGTCAGCATCATGGACATGGATGGAAACGAGTTCACCAACCCGATCAACCAAGACAGGCTAAAGCTTTATCATGTATAAAAATATAAAAAAAAAAAAAAAAAAGGGGGGGGTCTTCTAGGCTGAAAACTCGAAAAGAGCGGTCTAGGCAAAAGTTAAGACACGAGAGAAAATGATCAGCCGGAAAACCTGAAAAGGACGACTGGTGACGGATTCTGGCTTAATGTGAAATCCGTACCATTTAGGAACCATTTTGTTTCAAATGTACTCATTTTGACTTCATCAATAAAGTGAAGTGTTTGTTTAAATATATTTGCGTGGTTATGACAAATGCACAAACAAAGTTGTCTTGCATAAACACATATTCGAAGAAAGCACTTTGCATTCAACTAATCAATATCATCGCATTACTTGACAAATGAAAATGCATTAAATACGTGCAATGCAAAATCTTTTATTGTCTTTTAAAGTCCAGTCCATCTTCCCAGGCGGGCAATGAAGGGTCACAACGCCATTCTGGTCAAAAAAAAAAAAAAACGCTCGCTGAGGTGAAAACCGAAAAGGCACCTCAGGCAAAAATTAGAGCGGCCCGCTAAGCTGAAAACCCACGCCGGGCAGTTTAGGCAAAAGTTAGGGCATATGAAAAGCTCGCTAAGGCGAAAACCGAAAAGGCGCCTTAGGCAAAAGTTAGAGCGGCTCGCTGGGCTGAAAACCCGAGTTGGGCAACCCAGGCAAAAATTAGAGCACTTACAAACTCATAACTCCCCCGCAGAGCAAGAAAAACAGGACATCCTCAACATTCCCCGCGGAATTCGTTACATCACTCTCCAGCAGAGTTACCCATACTATTCCCCAGCGGAGTCTACATAAAGAACACCATCAATTACTCCCCCGCAAAACAGCCTTGTTTCCTCTTGGTGTAGTCTACACAAAGAACACCACAATTGTGTCCCCAGTTGAGTTGCCACACTCTTCCCCAGTGGAGTCTCTACATGGAATACTACGATCATTTCCCCAGCAATCACCTCACCCCTTTGGTAACCGCCAAAAAATCAACCAGGGGCACAACATATATTCCCCAGCGGAAGACAGAAGCGTCCAATAACAGAAAATACATACATGTACATATACATCATCATGCATCCATACATCGCATATATCAATTACTTATCCCCGGCTAGTCTTCATTCTTGATCGAAGGGGCAAAAATTTTTGTTTAAAAATCTCTCGATCAAGGAACGAAGACTTGCCATTTTAAGTGCAGGAATTCATCCCCAGTTTAATATCCTCAGCAAGTCAGCAGATCCGCCTCGAGTAATGTAAACTCGGAATCGGCCCAGGTCCGCTCCATTATCTCAACTTTCTCCAGCAGATCCGCCTCGAGTAATGTAAGCTCGGCATCGGCCCAGATCTGCTCCATCATCCAAGTTCCCCAGCAGATCCGCCTCGAGTAATGTAAGCTCGGCATCGGCCCAGATCCGCTCCATCATCCAAGTTCTCCAGTGAGTCCGCCTCGAGTAATGTAAGCTCGGCATCGGCCCAGATCCGCTCCATCATCTAAGTCCCCTAGCAGATCCGCCTCGAGTAATGCAAACTCGGTATCGGCCCAGATTAGCTTCATTTATTTCCCCAGCAAAGTTCGCCTCGGGTAACATAGACCCGGTATTGGCTAATCTCTTCATCAATTTCGCCTCGGGTAACATAGACCTGATATCGGCTAATCTCTTCATCAATTTCGCCTCGGGTAACATAGACCTGATATCGGCTAATCTCTTCATCAATTTTGCCTCGGGTAACATAGACCTGATATCGGCTAATCTCTTCATCAATTTCGCCTCGGGTAACATAGACCTGATATCGGCTAATCTCTTCATCAATTTCGCCTCGGGTAACATAGACCTGATATCGGCTAATCTCTTCATCAATTTCGCCTCGGGTAACATAGACCTGATATCGGCTAATCTCTTCATCAATTTCGCCTCGGGTAACCTAGACCTGATATCAGCTTATTTCCTCCCCAGCGTCGCCTCGGGTAACCTAGACCCGGTATCGGCCTATCTCATCAGAAGGTTCATTCCAGCGTTCGCGGCGCTTTGATTCACGCTCTCAAATTCATCATCACGGGTATTATGGACCTGGAGCTAGATGTCGAATTTGATCACGCGAGGGGCAGCTGTAAGCGCCGGAATTTTCATTACTTAAAAAAAAAAAAAAAAAAAAAAGAGAGTCGTACGACTATTGATACAGTCGTACGACTGTAATTTAAAAATTACAGTCGTACGACTGTAATGTCGGGCAGACTGCAGAGGCCCATACCTCTGCAGCAGAAATGGAAGAAAAAGAGGAGGAGCATTAATTGCTCGGGTTTGGCAGGAAGCAAGCAGAAAAAGAAGTGATAAAAAGGAGGAAAAGAAGAGAAAAAGGGAGGGGGATTTCTGAAAAAAAAAACTTAGAGAGAGAAAGAAAAGAGAGAGAGAAAGAAAACCACCAAAACTCATCATCTTCCTCTTTAATTTTCTTTAATTCTCGAAATTGAGCCTAAAACTTGTTAGAAATCCCTAGATTAATCAGTTAACTACTCAAACAAATCAAGAACTCGGACTTAAACAATCAGAATCCCTTGCGAATTTGGATTTTTGGACTCAAACTCCCAACCTCCATTTCAAAGGAAAAAGTGCGAATTTGTTGGGATTGGAGCGACGCCAGGGGTCAAAAACGACTTGGAATAGCTTCTAAAAGGTAGTCACTTCTTTTCCCTACGCTTTTTCTCGCTTTCTGGGTGTTTGAAGTGAATTTCGTGCGTTTTTGCTGCATTTTTCGTATTTCTGTTCCTGGAAACTAAGAACAGTCGTACGACTGTTCTTAGTCTTCATGAACAGTCGTACGACTGTATATACATAAACTTTTTACGAAACAAAATCCCCGCACAAAACTAAACTTTTTCGAGCACTTATCACACCAATAGATTCCCCACTCCATTTAAGAATTTTCCACCAAAATTTGTAATTTTTTATAATGGTTTGCTATTTTTTTTCATTTTTCGCATTTTTCGCACTATTAAATCCGAAAAAAAATACCCGACCTTCCCCAAAAATCACGAGCTTTCTCCTTAACATCTATTGTGTTGTATCAACCTCCGTGCAAAATTTCAGCCCAAAATTCGAAGGTTAAGGCAGATTTTGAGGGGGGTGTGGCGGGTGAGACATGTCGATGGTTGTTCCTCCCAGCTGTGAAGTCGGTATAAGCACTACTATAGGGGGGTGCCACTACCTGGCTCCTTGGCGTGCTGCCAAGGATGCAGGCTGCCAGCGCCCCCTCAGGCCCCATTGGCCTGTCTCAAATCCGTGCCCAGGAGCAATTGAGATGGAAATTGGAAAAACAAAAATTTAATTAAAAGAGATAAATCTCTTACCCGGAATATCTCTTTCAAAGATGGATGTAGACCACAGGAATCAACTTAGAATCCCTCCTCGTTCACATACACGAACGCCTAATGAACACCACCCGTGCTAGCGTTGGAAAACACGAAACTTTGGAGAGGGAGGCTAGGGAGAATTTCGGCTAGTGTATTGCATTGTCTTCTAGGTCAAAAATCCTAGGGTAATTAAACCCTAGGTGGCCAAAATTCTCAAGAGAATTTCGACCCATGCTGGCTCCTTCATCTGTGTGGGCTTCCATCTTTTATTTCAGGCCCAAATCTATTTTAATTAGTTTGGTTTAAATTAATTTCAAGCCCAACTTTAATTTACCCATGTATTTAATATATTACACCAAGTAACATATTATTTACATTTAAATTAAAATTCGTTTGACTAATTAATTTAATCCACCAAATTAAAATTAGATCTTCACAAAATAAATTCATATGTAAACCTATACATATGAATATTTCCACCTAGGAAATAATCTCATAATTAATCCAATTAATTATGAAAGAGCCAATCAAATATTAATTTTATTATTACAATCAATCCAATTGATCTTTATAATACAATTAATATATACCTCTCTCTCCAGAGTGTATACTCCAAGTATACATGTGATTCCTTAAGTCAGTGTTCAGTCGCTCAATGTGTACGATCCCGTAGGCCCATCTTTATGTTGGCAGTGGGCCTGTGGCCCACAGACTGTAGTTGGGCTCTAGCAAGCCACTGCAAGCCCCAATTAAGATGGAGATGGCAGTCAACTGTTATCATAATCCTGTAGTTTGAACTTGTACATTCCATGTCATTGATATCGGTGTCCAACACAGAGGCATTGATTGATCACCCTCTTTTGTGTCCGGACATTAACTTGATCCCGAATGTACTGAAGCTCACAAACAAATTCCAACTTGTTTGGGTGTGGCCACAGTCTTATTAGTCACATTCATTAAGAGGTCGGTGATATCTTCCCAGTGGACTACTGAGTGACGAATCCCTTCTGCATATCCATAGCATTGCCATGCTAAGTGACATACCCGAAAGTACCCATACTTGGCACCCTATTACAGGCCCTATAGGCATACCCCTAAGTATGCAACCTCACATGCAACACCATCATATGGTCAGCTTAAAGGATCCATACAAGTACTACACGAGAATCACTTGTGATACTATAACATGTGGATTTCTCGTTTAGTGGATCTATCCAGCACCATGCCCTTTTTACATGTACCCATCAACTTGGTTGACATTCCATGTCCAATGACCGGTAAGACACCGCCATACAACCAGGTTAATGATAGTCTCCCGTTCCATTCATTCCCATGACTAGAACAGACTACGGATCTATTTATGGTCATATCGTTTACCCTATCCATGGTCCTACTGCCAAATGCATGACACTTGTCATCATGGATATGGATATGTCCATTGGATACTTCATTTAATATATTGCACAAGATAAATATAATAAATGAATTAATGCCTTTATTAATAACACAAATGAGTATAATACATAAATCCAATAAATGTATAATACAAATACAAGGACCAATGCCTCGGGACTAGGGCATATCCAACAGTTAAGACCGCTTTTCTGAATGGAAAGCTACTCAAGGATGTGTACATGACACAACCTGAGGGTTTTATCGATCCAAAGTATCTTAACTGGGTATGCAAGCTTTAAAGGTCCATTTATGGATTTAAGCAAGCTTCTCGGAGTTGGAACCTGAGATTTAATGAGGCTATTAAGGAATAATGCTTCATACATAATCCAGATGAGCCCTATGTGTACAAGATGGTTAGTGGGAGTGCATCTACATTCCTAGTCCTATACGTAGATGACATCCTTCTCATTGGAAGCGACATACCAACACTGCAAGGGGTCAAGCAGTGGTTGAGTAAGTGCTTCATAATGAAGGACTTAGGAGAAGCTGAGATGATCTTAGGGATCAGGATCTAGAGGGATAGATCCAATCAGCTTCTGGGCCTAAGTCAGGCCTCTTACATAGACAAAATTTGAAAATTTTTGGCATGGATAAGGCAAAGAAAGGTTTCTTACCTATGCGCCATGGGCTCAAACTAAGTAGGAACAACGGTCCTAAGATGAAGGAGGACCGGGAGAAGATGCTGAAGATCCCATATGCTTCAGCTATAGGATCCATCATGTACTCCATGTTAAGTATGAGACCTGATGTCGCTTTTGCACTGAGTATGACTAGCCGATACCAGTTAGATCCCGGGGAGGATCACTGGACGGCAGTCAAGGCAATCCTTAAGTACCTTAACAGGACTAAGGATAGCTTCTTGGTGTATGGAGGTCAAGAAGAGCTGTCATTGTCAGGGTACACTGACGCAAGCTTCAAGACCGATCAAGACGAAAACCAGTCGCAGTCTGGTTATGTCTTCCTATTGAATGGCAGGGCCATCAGTTGGAGGAGCTTTGAACAGCCAACCATCGCCGATTCTACCACAAAAGTTGAGTACCTTACTGCATGTGAAGCTGTAAAGGAAGCTATTTGGATGAAGAAGTTCTTCACTGAGTTAGTAGTAGTTCTATCTATCCTAGACCCAGTGAATATCTTCTGTGACAACAACGGGGTCATCGCACAAGCTAAGGAGCCTCGGTTACATAAGAAGTCCAAACACGTACTCAGGAAGTTTCACCTCATCCGAGAGATCGTGGATAGAGGAGACATTTCACTGCAGAGAGTTGACATTGGGAACAATGTCATGTTGGGATTTTTCATCGGAAATCACCCGATTGAATGCTGAAGATTTCCTCAAATATGTGCCCAGGAGCAATTAAGATGAAAATTGCAAAACTTGAAAAATTAAATAGAAGAGATTAAACTCTTACGGAGTATCTCTTCTAGAGATGGCTGCAGAAATCAACGTAGATTCCCTCCTCGTTCACGTACATGAACGCCTTTGGAACACGACCCGTGCTAGCGTTGGAAATCAAAACCTTTGAGAGAGGGAGAAGGAGATTTTGGCACCTTGGCTGAAATCCCTAGGTCTTTTATGAGCTAGTGGGCTGAAATTTTTGAGTAAAAATTTCCGCCTAAGCTTCCCTATTCTACGCGGGCTCTTTTCTCCTTTTCAAGCCCAGTTCAACTTTAATTCCCTTGGTCCAATTGATTATCAAACTTAATTTTATTTAATCTGTATCCTAACATATTATATCATAAAATATGTTCTATACATCTAAAATTAAAATTAATTTGATCAATTAATTTTACCATGGAATTAAATTTGACAAACGTAAAAGTAGGATATATGTAAACCTATACATGTGTAATATTTCCACCTAGGAAATAATCTCATAATTAATTTAATTAATTATGAGAATGCCAATCATATATTAATTTTATTATTATGATCAATCCAATTGATCTTTATAATATAATTAATATAATCCTTTCTCTCCAGTGTGTATACTCCAAGTATACTGGTGATTCCTTAAGTCCGTGTTCAGACGCTCAATGTGTACGATCCCGTGGGCCCATCTTTATGTTGGAAGTGGGCCTATGGCCCACAGACTGTAGGCAGGCTCTAGCAAGCCACTGCAGCCCCCAATTAAGATGGAGATGGCAGTCCAACTGTAATCATAACCCTGTAGTTTGAACTTGTATATCCCATGTCATTGATATCGGTGTCCAACACAGAGGCATTGATTGATCACCCTCTTTTGTGTCCGGACATTTACTTGATCGGGAATGTACTGATGCACATAAACAAGTTCCAACTTGTTTGGGTATGGCCACACTCTTATCAGTCACATTCATCAAGAGGCCGATGATATCTTCTCAGTGGACTACTGAGTGACAAATCCCTTCTGCATATCTATAGTATTGCCATGCTTAGTGACATACCCGAAAGTACCTATACTTAGCACCCTATTACAGGCCCTTTAGGCGTACCCCTAAGTATGTGACCTTACATTCAACACCATCATATGGTCAGGTCAAAGGATCCATACAAGTACTACACGAGAATCACTTGTGATACTATACCATGTGGATTTCTCGTTTAGTGGATCTATCCAGTACCATGCCTCTTTTGTATGTACCTATTAACTTCGTTGACATCCCATGTCCAATGACCGGTAAGACACCGCCATACAACTAGGTTAATGATAGTCTCTAGTTCCATTCATTCCCATGACTGGAACAGACTACGGATCTCTTTATGGTCATATCGTTTTCCCTATCCATGGTCTTACTGCCAAGTGCATGACACTTGTCATCATGGATATGGATATGTCCATTGGATACTTCATTTAAGATATTGCACAAGATATATATAATAAATGAATTAATGCCTTTATTAATGACACAAAATGTGTATAATACATAAATCCAATAAATGTATAATACAAATACAAGGTCCAATACCTCGAGACTAGGGCACATCCAACATGTCGCTGATCCATTAACCAAGGCACTACCACATGCACAACACGAGGGTCATACTAGATCTATAGGGATTAGGGCAATGCATAGTTGGAACTAGTACAAGTGGGAGATTGCTGGTGTGCCCTAGTCCAAATGGCATTGGTTCTTATTTTGTATTATACTTTATATTTGGATATTTTGTATTATACATTTTGTGTTGAAATAAAGGCATGAATCTATTTATTCATATCATATGCTATTTATAAATAGAGTATCCAATGATTATAACCATACTAAAGTAAACCAATGTAGGCCATTGGACTATGAGACCTTTTAGTAGAGTTAAGGTTATAATCATAAAGATATCCCTAGTCTGTTCTAATCATAGGAATGAATAGAACCAAAGACTAGCATATCCTTAACTGGATGGCGGTGTCTCACTGACCATTAGACATCGAATGTTAGTCAATGATATGGGTACATGTTGGGTTACATGGTACTGGATGGATCCGCCACGAGAACACCACATGGTTCGATCGTCATAGGTGTTTCTCGGGTAGTTCTTGTTATTATCCTTAGACGTGATGTTCATTGTAACATAACATGGGATCTCATATACGTTGATATACACCTAACGGGGCCCGTAACAGGGTGCCAAGTATAGGTATGTTGGTTGGGTCGGTGAAGTTGACGGAATTGCCACTTAGCGTCCCCTAAGATGACATCACTGGCCACTTGATGAGTGGGACTGACAAGTGTATGGCCATACCCGAATAAGTTGGGATACTTATTCGTTAGGTTCAGTCCACTCGGTATCAAGAGATAAATAAGCATATAAGAAGTTGACAGGGCCATGCCTCTTGCTTATGTATCGATGTTAGTTGGCAAGGGATATACAATATCACTACCGGGTTATGTTTCACATTAGACTGCTAGTCTCCGTCTTAATTGGGGGTTATAACAATTTGCTAGAACCCATTTACAGTCTGTGGTCTTTGGGCCCACTGCCAACATAAAGACGGACACACAGGGTCGTACACATAGAACGACTAAACGTTGACAAATAGGAATTGGAATGGAAACTAAATTAATTGAGTTATTGACATTAGGTTATGTCATAATTAATTCAATATATATTAAGGGAGAAATCAATTTATTTGGTTAATTAATTACATGCAGTAAATAATTAATTAACTAAAATAAAATTTTCTTGGTGGAAATATAAATACAAAAAGGTGTATTTATTTAGGTTGGTTTTAATTTGACTCTGGGATATATTAATTTGATAAAATTATATTTAATTATGTGAATTGGAATTTTATAATAAGGTTTTATTTAATTTTAATTGTACAAGTTAAATTAATTTAATCAAATTAAATGACCTATAGTTTAATTAAAATCCTAGTAGGCTAAGGAGTGTATAAAAGGAAGCCTTACGCTAATTTCTCCCTAATCCTAACCCTAGCATAAGGAATTTGGCCAACCTAATAAAAATTATAGCAGCCCCTTTTCTAGTTTTCTCTTGGTTTTTGTTCAATCCGCTCGGTAACACGAGTCCCGTTTGAGAGTCGTTCGTGTACCGGATTGTGGAGAAAACACATTTGGGTTTCTACAGCAGTCTCTAGAGGAGACAGTTAATGTGAGAAAATTTATTTTTCTCTATTTTTGTTTTCATTCTATTAATTTACATGTATCTTGGGCTTTGGAATCGAGGAAAATTTTAATCGGTATTCCGCCTCGTCCCGTGACGATTCCCTACAAAAGGGGTATAATATTTCTATTTATACATATTAAGCTATAAATAAGACTAAAAATGTATAAAAGTGTAATAACAAAAAGTTAGAAAGAAAACAAAAAGTATCGAGGATGAAAGGAGAAAAAAAAAAATTGAAAGTGGTACAATATTGTATATATTTGTTTCGGGTTATATCTTCAAGAAATTTTACAACAAAGAGGCCCAGTCCAACACGAAATCGAAAGGAAGACCAGACAGTGTGGGCTTTGAACTTATACGCGTAATTGGGTCAGGGCCGTCCATAGAATATGACGCAAGCACACACGCATAAACCACTGTAACGTGTTAGGTTTCTTCTTTTTCTCTTACTAAATCTTCTCTAGCTATAAATACAGACGTTCCCTTTCATTTTCTCTTCTAGGGTTTCCGCTGCTGCAGAAATTTACGGAGAGAAGCCGCCATGGGGAGGAGTAAGTTTTCTTATCTATTGATTCATCTCTTCATAATGATTCATAAATCCGTGCATATTTGTTAGTTATTTCCATGGTTGCTACTTCTAATACAGATAACTAATTTATATTTTGTTTGAGGAATGAATATTGAGAGTTGAATCATTCTCTGTTAGGCAGTTTTGTACAATATTCAATTGCTTCTGATTCCTCCTGCAGGACCAGCAAGATGTTACCGTCAGATCAAGAATAAGCCGTACCCAAAATCACGATTTTGCCGTGGTGTTCCAGATCCCAAAATCAGGATTTATGATGTTGGGATGAAGAAGAAGGGTGTTGACGAGTTCCCTTTCTGTGTCCATTTGGTTTCATGGGAAAAGGAGAATGTCTCCAGTGAAGCTCTTGAGGCTGCACGAATTGCCTGCAACAAGTACATGGCAAAATTTGCTGGGAAGGATGCTTTCCATTTGAGAGTTAGGGTTCATCCTTTCCATGTCCTGCGTATTAACAAGATGCTCTCGTGCGCCGGAGCTGATAGGCTCCAGACTGGAATGAGAGGTGCTTTTGGCAAACCTCAGGGTGTTTGTGCTAGGGTTGCCATTGGTCAGGTTCTCCTTTCTGTTAGGTGCAAGGACAGCAACAGTCATCATGCTCAGGAAGCTCTACGCCGTGCTAAGTTCAAGTTTCCTGGTCGCCAAAAGATCATTGTCAGCAGGAAGTGGTATGCCCTCTTACTTCTCCTGAATATTTGTTATCTTTTGCTGTATTAGGTGTGACTTATTGCCCCCAATAGATGTTAAAAAGTAGTTGTTGGTGCTTATGATGCTATTCCAAGTTAGTAATCTACTGCGTTTTGCATTAGAACAAGCATCTTCAATGTGTACCTTTAACATGCTGAGTTGTTGTTTTGTAAGAATGATCTGTAGTCATAGATTTGTTTATGTTTTAGTTGCTTGAATATCACTATGGTCTTTTCATTACGGCCTGAGGGGGCCAGGTCACTGTGAAATTTTATTTTTCATTTGGGTATTGTTGGAGTTACAGTTTTGTGTCCCATGGCAATTTTTGCTTCTCTTTCGCTTGATACTTCATGCATAATTGATGGTTGCAGGTTTTTTTATGTTCTGTATTTCTTGTTAATGTTTCTCTACTTATTGTTGGATGTTAGCTTGATCTATGTTTGATGTGTAATGTAGAAGTCAATCCTTTTTTTACTAATATTCAAGAGTTGAGGGATGAAAATACAAATGACTATTATTTACCTCCTATGAAGAAAATGGCCTTAACTCATCGTGTTTGATAACTGTGATTTGCAGGGGTTTTACCAAATTCAACCGAACTGATTATCTGAGATTGAAGTCAGAGAATCGCATTCTACCTGATGGTGTCAATGCTAAGGTTAGAATCTGATATATCTGTACTGTAACTTTTTCTACTTTGATTGAAATGCAATAATGCAATGGATTTTTCTTGTAAACTATTGAATGTGTTGAAGCTGATGTTTGTGCATTTCTTTGCAGCTCCTTGGATGCCATGGACCCTTGGCTAATCGTCAACCTGGACGTGCATTTTTAAATGCAACTGCTTAAGATGTACTGAAGATTGTCCCTCCTAGAAATCTTTATTCATGTGTTCAATTTTGAGTTGTTTTTACTGTTATGTGCTAGAGAGCAATGAAGTTTTTATTTTTGAACTGGATCAATATATTAATGCACCAGGGATTAAATTTTTCATTTGTCGTTCTTCATTTTGTTCTTGATTCTGCATTGTTAATTAGAAAATTTTTTTTTGGAAGGATTGAGGTTATTTTTCTATTAAATGGGTGGTATGAATTGATATGACTGTTTAATAATGGTTATGAATAGATCTTTAAGAGTAGTGCGAATTAGTAGTCCGTCGATTCTGATTATTGGTGTTTAAAACTATAAACAATCCAACAACTCAATCCGATTCTTTTCTAGTGGTTTGAACAAATTCAACAACTCATTCAATTCTGTTCTAAAGGATTTTGCCAATTGGTTTAGTTTGGATTGCTGTGAAGTAGCTCTAATCTAATGGTTTTGACCATGTATTAGATTCGGTTATTCTTTAGGGACTCTGGAAGCTCATTTGAGAATCGTGGCCTGTATTTTTCATTTGCAAAACGGAGTTTGTGGTTTCGATTTTTAGTAAAAAGAGGATGATTAATATTTTTTCTTTAAAGATGATGATGATGTTGTATTTTTATTTATTTAGCATTTAAATAATTTAGTTACATTATTTAAAAAATTTATATCAAGATTTGAATGTTTTAAAAAATTTTCATGTTTTTTTTAATATATAATTATTATTTAATTAAAAAAAATGTGTTTCTCAAAAAAATTTCAAATTTATTGGTAAAGTGTATTGTATTTTTATTAACCAACTGAAAAATTTTTAATTCAAAATGAATGAAAATATTCTGTAATTTCATAATTTAATTTAAATTATTCTTATTTTTTTTTTTTTCAATAAAAGTGCCTTGTATTAATTGGAAATAAAAGAATAATCATGTTCATTACAAGGCAAAACAAAAGAGGGAAAAACATTCGATAAAAGTTGGGATTCTTTCAAAGATAATCCTTTTGAGCCATATTTCGATGATAACAACAATTTGGAAAAGTTGACATATATGATAAATAGAAATATCATATTTATTTTAATAGTATTATAATTATGTTGTAAATAATAAAGAAGTAAAATATGATTTTTAAAGAAGAAGATGAAGCTACATCAACAAAGAAAGATATCAACTAGTCTTGCAACCAGAAGCTTGAACATCAGGAGATCAATAAGTTCATTACATGGCAAGACATAATCATTGCTTTATAAGCTAAGCTTGAGTTATGATCTCCAACAGCTATACTAGCTCTAGAAGGTGAAAAATGTCACAAGAGTTGTAATCTTTATAAAGGTGAAAATGACTCAAGAGCTGCAAGTTTCACTTATCACATGAACTAAGAAATTACAACGGCATACAATAATATCTTTGATTACAAGCTAATATGCTTCAGGAGCTTCAACGGCTATTATCCCGTCAGAGGCTACAAGCAACGGCTGGTATCCCTTCAAGACCTCAATGCATCGGCCATAATCTCTTCAAGAGCTATGTCCAATGGCCATTTTATCTTCTGATGAGTTTCTCCAAGTCCTATATAATGATGAAAGATTGAATTTGTTAAGTGGGAGCCTTACTTGCAATCACACACATTTAAACTATTATTTTCAAGTCTTCCACAATTCCTTCAAAGGGAAAATTAAGAGAAGAGCTTCATCTTGTTGGTTATGTCCTAGTCCCGAGGCATTGGTCCTTGTGTTTGTATGATACATTTGTACATTAAGGTGAACTTTATGTATTATACAATTTGTGTCAAGGAAATAAAGGCATTAATCTATTTATTAAATGTCTTGTGCTATATTTTAAATAGAGTATCCAATGGATATATCCATATCCATGTTGTCAAGTGTGAGGCACTTGGCAGTAAGACTGTGGATAGGGAAAACGATATGACCATAAAGTCATCCGTAGTCTGTTCCAATAATGGGAATGAATGGAACCAAAGACTATCATTAGTCTGGTTGTATGGCGGTGTCTTACCGGTCATAGGTACATACAAAAAGGGCATGGTACTGGATCAATCCACTTAACGGGAATCTACATGGTATAGTATCACAAATGATTCTCTTGTAGTACTTGTATGGATCCTTAGACCAGACCATATGATGGTGTTGCATGTGAAGTGGCACACTTTGGTGTACGCCCAACGGGCTTGTAAAAGGGTGCCAAGTACAGGTACGTTCGGGTGTGTCAGTGAGCATGGCAGTACTATGGAAATGCAGAAGGGAATGTCACTCAATGATTCACTGAGACGATATCACCGGCCTCTTGAAGAATGCTACTGATAAGTCTACGGCCGCACCCAAACAAGATTGGATCTTGTTTGTAAGCATCAGTTCATTCGGGATCAAGTAAATGTCCGGACACAATAGAGGGTAATACTTCCATGCCTCTGTGTTGGACACTGATATCAGTGATATGGGATTTACAAGTTCAAACTACAGGGCTACGATGATAGGTTGACTGCTATCTCCGTCTTAATTGGGGGCTGCAGTGGCTTGCTAGAGCCTGCCTGCAGTCTGTGGGCATTAGCTCATTGCCAACATAAAGACGGGCCCATCGGATCGTACACATTGAACGTCTGGACTTTAATAAGTTGGATTGTGTGTGTACTTGGAGTATACACATGGAAGAGAGAGAGAGATGCTTTAATTATATTATATGGATAAATTAGATTGATCAAAATAATATAATTAAAATTTATTTTGGCCTTCTCTTGATTAATTCAATGAATTAATTTATGACATTATTTCCTAGGTGGAAATATTATTACATGTATAGGTTTACATGTATTTCATTTTATGTATGTCTAATTTAATCCCTTGATTAAATTAATAGAGCAAATGAATTTCAATTTAAATGTATGTAATGTATATTATATGGTATAATATATATATATATATATATATATATATACAAGTTATATTAAAGTTGCATTTGATATTAATTAAATTAAGGGAGTTAAATTTGGGTTTAGTCATAAAATGACAATTCCCACATGAAGTGGAATTGAGTTGGCCGAAATTTTGGGGCAAAAGGGATAAGAATGTGAGTCACTTTATGGACCAAAATGATGATGACCAATTCTTATGAACCAATAAGAAAATGGTGAGTCATTGGTTTGACTTAAGAAGTTGCAAAGTTGGAGTTTGCTCCATTTGATCTTTCCTTTTCTTTTGGTAAGAAAAGTGGAAAAGATGATGACCATTTCATTTGGTGTTGGCAGAATACTTTGGGCTTGGATGGTGACTCATTCTTAAGATAAGAATGGTGAGTCATGCTTTGACCAAAAAGGTAGCAAAGTTGGACTTTGCTTCCTTTGGGTCAAAAAGTGTCTTACTTAATGCTCATCCATATATATTTTTCTTGAGGAAGAAAAACTTACAGCCAATAATTCATTCTTGGCCGCCTCTTTTTCCTTTTTGGGAGGAAAAAGATTTTGCCCATTTTTGAGAGGAATTTCTTTTGGTAAGAAATTTGAGTCTAACTTGATAACTTGGACAGCCATATTAGTCATCTTGGGCCTCCCCTCTCTCTCTCTCTTCTTGGTTAATCTGAGCCGCTAGCATGGGTTGGGTCCGAGAGCCGTTCGTATATGTGACATTGGAGGGAGTCGGCTTCGATTCCTGCAGTCCGCATCCGTCTCTTAGAGAGACTCTGTGGTGAGTTTTTCAAACTTCCTTTTCTATGATTTAAGTTTTTGATCTCCACATCTTAAGCTCCTAGGACTGGATTCGAGGAAATCGACGCGTATTTCTGCTTTTATCGGTCGGTTTCCCGTGACGAATCCCAACAGTGGTATCAGAGCCGGCTTTTGATCCGTGGAAATCTTTAACTTGGCGGATTCCGTGTTTTAAAATTGGTGATTTTTTTTTGGGAACGGGATTCTTTTTGTTTGGGGTTTGGTGATTTACCCCTTTGCTTTTGCCTATGGAAAATTAATTTGCATATGGTGTATGCTTGGTATAATTTTCTATATGTGATTTTGTATATGGAAATTTATTTTGCATATAGGTTTATGCTAGATTTATTTTGCCATTGTTATTTTTCTTGGTGATTTTATTTAATGCCGTTTTGGAAAAAAAAAAAATTTCATGGACCGTTTCGGGCGGAAACAGGGGCAGCAGCCGCTAGCAGCAGGGCTGTTGCTGGCCAGTAGCTGCTGCGTGCCAGCAGTAGGACTGTTGCACGCCAGCAGCGCTGCACTGCTGCCCCATGCAGCGGGCCGGGCCCGAATTTGGATTTGGTGGGATTTTTGGGACGGGCCGGGTTTTAAAATTTTAATTGGTTTCAAAATTTTGCGTGTTTAAATTTTGGAAATTTTTATGCGCGTTTTTTATGAATGAAATTTATTTTTCGTTCATGCGATATTAATTTTGGAAAAATTAATACGGTTAATTGAAATTGGTTTGGGTTTTCTTGGCACGATTACCTGGACGGCTAATTTGGAATTCATGGTTTCCCAATTGGATTGGGAGGCCCAAAGCCCATACGGGCTTAGAACCGTGAATGGCCAAAATTTGGCGATTTCAAAATAATGGCTATGGACATAATTGAAATTGGATTAATTCATGCATTTAACAAGTTTATAAATTATATGCATTGGTTTACATGATGTGTGATTAAATGTATGAATGGATGGTTTTGGGCCTTATTTATGTCGGTTGTAATATTCTTTTGGTATAAACGACCTGCGCGTCGTTTTCTTTTTATGTAATTTTATTGTATAGGTTTATTATGAAATTATGTAAAGAAGAAGCCGATTGGATTGGCGTGCTAGAAGGATGAGGATGCGGCCCACCTGATGTTCTTCTAGTATAGGTTTACTAGAATTATGTTAGGTTGTAAATTTTGGCCCATAGCAGTCCATTTTATTTAATTATGCTCTATTTATTTTCATGTAAGAATGTATGTACCAACCCAATATCACCCGCCTATGCATCTAAGCCGTTATTAAATGAATCTTATAACCAAAAGGTAATTACTAAGTCTCTTAAAAGTGCTTCCCTCATTCAAAACCTTCTCGAAGTGGGGATGGGCCAGTTGTAGACCAGCCCTCGCTGGATGCGCTGGAGCATGGTCATTTTGTATTGGGTTGGAGTATTGGTTACTCTGACACTTGGATGGAGGTTTGGACTTAGCATGGGCAGTAGGATGTTCCTGGCCTTAAGCACAAATGGGTAAGTGCCAACAGACCCATCAAACCGAGAGTCCCTAGGTTGGGATTGGACGGCGTTCCTACCTAAAAATTGGGGTATAGTTGTTCCAGGCCCAAGTCTGGCTATATCTTGATATAATATGGATCTCAGCCTATGAGCCCAACAACTCGGTTTAATTAATAACATGATTCATTATTAATTATAATATGGGAAGAACATGTTAAGTCCTTTATTAACACTCGTAAGTTTTTCTGTGTAGAAACCAATTGCTAAGAATAATACTTTATCACTGCGATCTTTCTTGGAATGGGACTAGCTTTCTGGCCCTAACTTTTTGGACTGGTCTAGGAACTTAAGGAGAGTTCTAAGACAAGAGTCTAAAGAGTATGTGCTAGAAAAGCTTGTACTGGCTGTGCCAATGGGAAGTAATCCACCGGGTGCCCAGCTGGAGGAATACTTGGCACATGTAAAGGATAACCGGGATGTGACATGCCTGATGTTGGCGTGTACGGTTCCTGAATTGCAAAAACAGTTCATGGATCCTCAGGCCTTTGCTATGATAACAACTCTTAACGAGATGTTTCATGAGCAAGCTTGTCAGGAAAGGTACCTGACCCACCAGGCATTCCGCTGCTGTAAGATGGGGGCTGGGACATCTGTGAGTGCACACGTGCTCAAGATGAAGGGCTATATTGATGAATTAGCCTGTCTCTGGATGCCTATCTCATGAGAGTTGGCGGTTTACACGATCCTAGCATCCTTACCGGATTCATATGATCATTTCATCCTGAACTATAACAAGCAAGGGATGGACCGTACTGTTAGTGAGATGCATTGGATGCTTCAGCTCGCTGAACTATCGATCAAAAAGACTCCGCCAGTACTTATGGTCAACAAGGGGAAACCTCCTCTTGTTAAAGGCAAGGCCAAAGTGTTGGAAATGCCCTAGTCCCGAGGCATTGGTCCTTGTATTTGTACTGTGCATTTATTGGATTTATGTATTGTACTTATTTGTGTCATTAATAAAGGCATCAATTCATTTATTATATTTATCTTGTGCAGTATAGTAAATGAAGTATCCAATGGACATATCCATATCCATGACGACTAGTGTCATGCACTTAGCAGTAAGACCATGGATAGGGTTAACGATATGACCATGAATAGATCCGTAGTCTGTTCCAGTCATGGGAATGAATGGAACAACAGACTATCATTAACCTGGTTGTATGGCGGTGTCTTACCGGTCATTGGACATGGAATGTCAACCAAGTTAATGGGTACATGCCTGGGTGCATGGTACTGGATAGATCCACTGAACGAGTAATCCACATGGTATGGTATCACAATGGATTCTCGTGTAGTACTTGTATGGATCCTTTGACCTGACCATATGATGGTGTTACATGTGATGTCGCATACTTAGGGGTACGCCTAAAGGGCCTGTAATAGGGTGCCAAGTATGGGTGCTTTCGGGTATGTCACTGAACATGGTAATACTATGGATATGCAGAAGGGATTTGTCACTCAGTAACCAACTGAGAAGATATCACCGGCCTCTTGATGAATGTGACTGATAAGAGTGTGGCCACACCCAAACAAGTTGGTACTTGTTTGTGAGCATCAGTACATTCGGGATCAAGTTAATGTCTGAACACAAAAGAGGGTGATCAATCCATGCCTCTGTGTTGGACACCGATATCAATGACATGGGATGTACAAGTCTAACTACAGGGTTATGATATCAGTTGGACTGCCATCTCCATCTTAATTGGGGGCTGCAGTGGCTTGCTAGAGCCCAACTGCAGTCTGCGGGCCAAAGGCCCGCTGCCAACATAAAGATGGGCCCACAGGATCGTACACATAGAACGATAGAATGCAGACTTAAGGAATAGCATGTATACTTGGAGTATACACATTGGAAGGAGAGGTGTGTATATATTAATTATATTATAGAGATCAATTGGATTGGTCATAATAATAAAATTAATATATTCAATTGGCTCTTCATAATTAATTGGATTAATTATGAAATTATTTCCTAGGTGGAAATATTCATATGTATGGGTTTACATATGATTTTATTTTGTGCAGAGTTAATTTTAATTTGATGGATTAAATTAAATGTCAAACCAATTTTAATTTGGATGTAAATAATATATTACTTGGAGTAATATATTAAATACATGGGTATATTAAAATTGGGCTTGAATTAATTTGAACCAAATTAATTAAAATTAGACTGGGCCTAAATTAAAACATGGAAGCCCGCGCAGAATAAAGTGGAGCCAAGATGGGCCAGAATTCCTTATGGAATTCGGCCAACCCTAGGTATAAATACCTAGGGTTAGAAGAATTCGGCCAACCTAAGCTAAACCACTCATAGCCGAATTCTCTAGCCTCTCCTCTCCTTGGTTCTTGCTTTTCCATCGCTAGCACGGGTTGCATTTGCCAAGCGTTCGTGTACGTGAGAGCGGAGGAATTCTAAATTGAGTTCTGCAGTCATCATCCGTCTCTAAAAGAGATTTTTCTGGTATGAAATTTCAATCTCTTTCTATTCAATTTTATGTTTTTCAATTTCCGCTTCAATTGCTCCTGGGACCGGATTTGAGGAAATCACCGCGTTCTTCCGCTTTTATCGGGTGATTTCCGGTGAAAAATCCCAACACAAAGCCAAGGCTAAAAAGGCTGAAGCCCAGCCCAAGGCCCGTTCCAAGGTTGTCTGCTTTGGGTGCAAGCAAACTGGACATTAGAAAAGATCATGTCCCAAGCGTTTGGGAGAGAAAAGGAAGACACAGGGCGTGTCTTCATCAGGTATAAATGTCATAGACATTAACCTCTGTTTCAACATCTTATGTATTGGCTACTAGATGTGGTTCTCACATTTGTTGTAATGTGCAGGGACTTAAGAACAGAAGTTTACTGGGATCTGAGGAAGTGGACTTGCAGGTCGATGATGGAGCAATGGTTGCTGCCATAGAGATCGGCGAGTACCAGCTTATGATGCCCAGTAGATTAGTTTTGTTACTAAAACTATGTTATTTTGTACCTGCTATGTATAGGAATATTATTTCTGTTTCAGTTTTGGATATTTCTGGATGTACATGTACTATTGGTAATAGTAAAAGGGTTTATCGAGAAAGGTATTATTTTGTGGAGTGGCTCTGTTAAATAATGTCCTTTATATCTTGGATTGAAATGAAACTAATCATGTCTATAACATACATACTTAAAGGGTTAAGCCAAACGCACTTAATCTAGTTTACCTTGGGCATTGTCGTTTAGGCCACATAAATAAGAAACGCATAGCTAGGCTTCACATAGCTTGAATCCTAGGATCATTTGACATGGAGTCACTTGATATATGCGAGTCTCGTTCACAAGGTAAAATGACTAAAGAACCTTTTAGCAAGGAGGCTGAAAGGGCCGCTAGCTTATTGGACCTAATGCATTGAGATGTATATGGACCAACAAGCATAGCAACCAGGGGTGAACATCTATAATTCGTATCCTTCATAGACGATTTCATCAGATATGGCTATGCCTATTTAATGAAATATAAGTCTGAGATGTTGGTGTGCCCTAGTTCTTAGGGCATTAGATTCTTGTATTTAGTATTATACATTAAGAGCCATGTATGAATACATTATTTGTGTCACATTAATAAAGGTAATTAATCTATTTCATTTATATCTTGTGCTATAATAGGAGTAGAGTATCCATTGATTGATAATCATAAAACCAATCCCAGGTCTGTTCTAATCTTGGGAACGAATAGAACCACAGACTTATATATTCGATGACTGTATGGCAGTTCTTAACTAGCCATAGTACTTGTATAGTCAGTCATGAATATAGGTACATGTCGTTGACATGGGACTGGATCGATTCGCACAAGAAAGCCACATGGTTGTCACGTCATAGGTCTTTCTTGAGTAGGTCTTTTTTGTCCTCAGACCAGATTTCATTATAATATCAATATGGAATCCGGTTCACTTTGACATACGCCTAATAGGTCTGTAAAAGGATGCTAAATAAGGGTATGATTGGGTGGACCGGTGAACATGTTGATATTGATGATGAAGTGATGGAATTGCCACTCGGGTAACACCGAGATGATATCATTGGCCACTTGATGAGTGGGACTGATAAGTGTATGGCCATACCCAAATAAGTTGGTTGCTTATTTAATTAATCAGTCAACTCAAGATCAAGAAATATAATAAACATCAGAAGAGGATGACGGACACCGTGCCTCTTGTTTATTCATATCAATATCGTTAAGCAAAGGACACTATGAGATTACTACCGGGTGAGTGTCTTCTAAAGACTGCTGCATCTCTGTCTTAATTGGGGGCTGTAATGGTTTGCTAGAACCCACTTACAGTCTGTGGGCCTTGGGCTTACTGTCAACATAAAGACAGACCCATAGGATCGTGCACATAGATCAACTGAGTCGGAACTTATAGAAATTGTACATGTAATGTACATTTGAAGAAATGCGTTAATTAATTAGTTGACATTCGGTGTCAAGGTAATTAATTAACATTGGGTTGAATTTAATTTAATTAATAAGTTTACATAATGTAATTAATTAATTAATTTAATTAATTGAATTACATAAAGTAAACAATTAATTAAATAATTTTCCTAAGTAGGAAAATTAAATACATGTGTTGTATTTACTTAAGTGTGATTTAATTTTATTTAGGGGTAATTAAATTTAGCCAAATGGAATTAAATTACATAGTATATACTTTTTAATTAAAGCTATTTATGTAATTATATTCCTAGTGGGCTTGGGTTTAATTAACCTAATTAAAACCTAATTAGTCAAGGTGTCTATATAAGGGCACACTTAAGCAATAAAACCCTAATTCAATCCTAATTAATTGCTGGAAATTTCAGCCACCAAGAGCAGCCCCAAATCAGCCAAAAATCCCAGCATTAATCCTTCATTCCTTTGCGTCTTCGGCTGGCACCGGTTCCCGCTTAATAGTTGGTCGTGCACCGGACTTTGGAGATCGCAGTTTCAAGAAAACGATTCTGCAGCAGTCTCTAGAAGAGACGAATCCGGTGAGTTAATCTCTCTTGATTCAATTTGGTTTTATTCTAATCAATGGTAATTGGACACGATAGGTGGATTCTAGGAAATTTTAAACGGTGTATTTTCCGCTGCGCCACGTTATTTTTCCAATGACGAATCTCAACAGTGGTATCAGAGCCTAGGTTTTGTCCATTAGATTGATTGGAATTGGTTCTTGAAAGCGTTCTTGAAGAAAGAATAGGTTTCAAGTTTGTGATTTTAGGGTTTTTTGTTCAATTTGTTTTGGTTTTGCATAAACCCTAGAATTTTGGATTGGGGTTTTTTTTTTTATTATTTTTCCCCATTTGGTTTCCATCTAAAATTGTTGTTTTATTGATTATTTATTTTTCTTGATGGCTGGATATTAATGTTATGTTTTAATTAGGTTAAAAAAAAAATATTGGGGCTGGATGGATCGCAAATTGCGATTCCATCCAGCGGCAGCAGCTGCTGCGCGGCATGTTACCCAGCAGCATGCCACGTAGCAGCTGGCTTCTGCTGCCGCGCAGCGGCACTGCTGCCCCGCCGGGACAGCGGCGCCGCGCGTGGGTATTGGGTCCGGTTTTGGATTTTGCGGGTATTTTTTTATCCCGGACCCTAATGCAAATTAAATTAAATTTTTTAAATTAATTTGTATTTAAATTGTTTATTTTGTTGGCATGCATATTTAATTTAATTGTTTGCATATTAAATTGAATATGGACGTTGTGAAATTGGCCCAATAAACCGTGACACCAGTTAAAATTGGGAGGACTAAATTTTAAATTTGTGACAACCCAAATTCAAGTGAGAGCAAAATTGTTAATTTTGCATTTTTGGATTTTATCCATTGGGCCTTTATGAGCCTTAGTCACATTTGTTAAAATTGGCGATTTCACCCTAAGTAACTCGGCTTAACATTTATATTTAATTTGGAATGCCATGATCATGCATCATATTGGTATGTATGTGCACGACAGGTACTTTGTTTGAAATGTGATGTTGAGTTCTATGGGCCCTAAATAATTATCGGCTGTAATTTAATTTTGGGAAATATGGCCTGCTTGCCATTTTTTTTATTTTGATGTAATTTTAGAATAGATTTTATTTTACAAAATTATTGTAATTGCATCAAGTATGGAGGAAGGCCCAAATGGAGCAAGCCCATGGTGGGAGCCCAAGAAGGATTGCAGTCCGGCCCATGAAGAATTAGATAGGATATCTAGTTTTTCATTAGGTTGTAATTAAAGGCTCATAGGATCTCATTTATTTTAAATTAAGTATGCTATTGCATTTGTCATATAATATGGATGTATGGATCACCAAATTATTACCCGCGTTTATGCATGCTAAGCCGTATCACTTAATTATAATCCGGAAATTAAAATATTGAGTCGCTTAAAAGTGCTTCCCACATTCACACCTCTTCCTCCCATTGATGCTGCAATGTGCGCCATGGCCTAGCTGGGTACATTGTAGTATTCGGTGGGCCGTCGAGGGTTAAGATACTTGGTATGGTTAACATGTGAATGGTGGTTTGACTCAACATGGGTAGCATTAGCTCAGAGCGGGCCCTAAGCACAGATGGGTAAAGTGTCAATAAGCCCATCAAACCAAGAATCCTTCATGGAAGGATTGGATAGGTTGTCCTACCAAACGACTCAATGGTTGGTTAGCAAGCCCTAGTTTGGCCAGTCATTGATAAGTTGTGGATCTTGGTCAAGTCAGCCAATTAACAACACCAACAAACAAATTAAAATCGGATTATTAATTTGAATTGGCTTAAAAGTCCTTTATTTCTAACTCAAGCAATGATTTCTTCCATGTAGATAATCCCATTTCACTTAAGCAATTTAAATGGCTGCAACAAACAACAACACACTATCACTTAGGTCACTCTTGGAGAAGGAGAAGCTTTCGGGGACTAACTTCCTGGACTGGGCTAGGAACTTACAAATAGTTCTTAGACAAGAGTCCAAGGAGTATGTACTGAATGCTCCTTTACCAGCTAGCCCTCCCGCAGGTCGAGGCGTCACCACGACGATGGTGGAGCAGTATGACCGGCACGTGAGGGATGATCGAGATGTCTCGTGCCTCATGTTGGGTACCATGGCTTCTAATCTTCAAAAGCAGTTCATGGACGAGCATGCTTATGAGATGATGGATCAGCTTAAAAAGATGTTCCAAGATCAGGCTCGTCAGGAACGTTACCTGACAACTAAGGCACTTTGCACAACTGTGATGGCAGCTGGGACTTCTGTTAGCACTCATGTGCTAAAGTTGAAGGGGTATATTGATACACTTGCCCACCTCAGCTCGCCAGTTCTGCAGGACTTGACAGCAGACATTATTCTCGGGTCACTTCCTGAGTCTTACAACCAGTTTATCATGAATTACCATATGCAAGTGTTGGATAAATCGGTAGTTGAGCTGCATGGCATGCTCAAGCTTGCTGAGCAGTCTCTTAAGAAGACTCCTGAAGTATTGCCGGTGAACAAGGGTAATACATCCATTGCTAAGGGAAAGGCCAAATCTAAGGCCAAGGCTAAGGCCCAAAAGGCCAAGGCTAAGGGCAAAAAGGTGGTGGCCCAACCTAAAGCAAGGGTTGCTTCTCCTGATGATGTCTGCCATGAGTGTCATGAGAAGGGGCACTGGAAGAGCTCATGTCCAAAGCTAAGGGAGCAACTGAAGGGCAAAACTGCTGCTTCAGGTATTTATGTTGTTGAGATTAATCTGGTTATTTCTACATCTTGGGTCTTGGACACTGGATGTGGATCTCACATTTGTTCAAATGTGCAGGGTCTAAGAAATAGGAGATTATTAGGATCTGGAGAAGTAGATCTTCGAGTCGGAAATGGTGCTCGGGTTCAGGCCATGGAGATCGGAGATTATTTCTTGGAGATGCCTAGTGGACTTGTTTTGGAACTAAGAAACTATTATTTTGTACCTGCGATGCGCAGGAATATTATTTCCGTTTCTTTGTTGGATATTTCTCATTTTGTATTTAATATTGGACATGGTAGAATTTCTATGCAATGTGGCAATATTATTTATGGAACAACATTTCTTGAAAATGGCTTATACATCCTTGATCTAAAACATGAAAGTTCAATCTATAACATAAATACTAAAAGGATTAAACAAAATGAAATTAATCCTACTTACATCTGGCTTTGTCGACTTGGCCATATAAATGAGAAGTGCATAGCTAGGCTTCACTCTAGTGGAGTGCTAGGGTTATTTGACATCCAGTCTTATGACACATGCGAATCTTGTCTGAGAGGCAAGATGACAAAGGCGCCTTTTAGCAAGACTGCTGAAAGGGCCTCAGAGCTATTGGAGCTAATACATTCCGATATATGTGGCCCAATGAGCACTAGTGCTAGATCTGGTTTTCTGTACTTCGTCACCTTCACGGATGACTTCAGTAGATACGGTTACGTGTATCTGATGAAGCATAAGTCTGAGACTCTCCAAAGGTTCAAGGACTTTAAGAATGAAGTACAAAACCAACTTGGAAAGAAAATAAAAGCACTTCGGTCTGACCGAGGGGGTGAATATTTGAGCCAAGAGTTTGACTCGTTTTTGAGAGAGTGTGGGATTGTATCCCAACTCACTCCTCCTGGTACACCCCAGTGGAATGGAGTGTCAGAAAGGAGGAATAGGACCTTACTTGACATGGTCCGCTCAATGATGAGTCATGCTACAGTCCCTGTCTCCTTTTGGGGATATGCTTTAGAGACAGTTGCTTACATTCTTAATAATACACCAAGCAAGGCAGTTGAGGGAACACCATATGAACTATGGAAAGGCCGAAAGCCCAATGTTTCCTTCTTGAAGATTTGGGGCTACGATGCACATGTTAAGAAATTGACAAGTGGCAAACTCGAGTCCAAATCTATCAAGTGCCAGTTTGTGGGTTACCCTAAGGAAACTAAGGGTTATTACTTCTACGATCCGGCCGAAAACAAAGTTTTCATAGCCAGAAATGCAGTCTTCTTGGAGAAGGAATTCCTTTCCAAGAGAGACAGTGGGAGTAATGTTGAACTTTCAGAAGTTCCAGACTCACAAACTCCTGCAGCTACTGCTGAGGATGCTTCGGGAACCGATCTGACTACTTAAGAAATTGAGGAACCAGAAATGGTTGCATAGGACCTTAGAAGGTCTAATAGGATATGTCATCAGCCAGAGAGGTACGGCTTTCTCGTGACTGATGATGGAGACCTTATGGTCGTTGACCAAGAGGAGCCCAAGACCTATCAGAAGGCTATTGAAAGCCCACACTTAGATCAATGGCGCAATGCCATGGAGGCTGAGATGCAATCTATGCATGATAACCAAGTATGGAACTTGGTGGATCCACCTCCGGGTGCTAAGGTGATAGGTTGCAAGTGGTGTTTTAAGTTAAAGGCTGACAACACCTTCAAGGGGCGATTGGTGGCAAAAGGATTCAGGCAAGTTCAAGGAATTGACTATGATGAAACCTTTTCACCAGTTGCTATGCTCAAATCCATTAGGATACTACTAGCCATAGCTGCATGGTACGATTATGAGATATGCCAGATGGATGTTAAGACCACTTTCCTTAATGGAAAGCTACTCCAGGATGTGTACATGGCACAACCTGAGGGTTTTATCGATCCAAAGTATCCAAACCAGGTATGCAAGCTTCAAAGATCTATTTATGGATTGAAGCAAGCATCGAGGTCATGGAATCAGAGATTCAATGAGGCCATTACAGAATATGGCTTCACACAGAATTCTGATGAGCCCTGTGTGTATAAGATGGTTAGTGGGAGCGTTTCCACCTTCCTAGTGCTGTATAATGACGACATCCTTATCATTGGAGGCGACATACCAACACTGCAAGGAGTTAAGCAGTGGTTGAGTAGGTGCTTTGCAATGAAGGACTTAGGCGAAGCTGAGACGATCGTAGGGATCAGGATCTACAGAGATAGATCCAATCGGCTTGTAGACCTAAGTCAGGCCATGTACATTGACAAGGTTCTGAAAAGATTCAGCATGGACAAGGCAAAGAAAGGATTCTTGCCTATGCGCCATAGGTTGAAGCTGAGTAAGAAAGATGGTCCTAAAATAAAGAAGGACCGGGAGAACATGGAAAAGATCCCTTATGCATCTGCTATTGGATCTATCATGTACTTCATGTTATGTACGAGGCCTGATGTTGCGTTTACACTAAGTATGACAAGTCGGTACCAGTCGGACCCTGGGAAGGAACACTGGAAGGCTGTCAAGGCAATCCTAAAGTACCTTAATCGGACTAAGGATGCTTTCTTAGTGTATGGAGGTCAAGATGAGCTGGTAGTGTCAGGTTACACTGATGCAAGCTTTGAGACCGATGAGGATGAGAACCAGTCACAGTCTGGTTATGTTTTTCTCCTGAATGGCGGTGCCATTAGTTGGAGGTCCTCAAAGCAGGCGACCATTGCTGACTTTACAACGGAAGCTGAGTACATAGCTGCGTGCGAAGCTGTAAAGGAAGCCGTTTGGATCAAGAAATTCATAACCGAGTTGGGAGTAGTACCTACTATCTTAGACCCAGTTGATGTTTTTTGTGACAACAACGGGGTCATCGCATAAGCTAAGGAGCCCCGGTCACACAAGAGATCCAAACATGTGCTCAGAAAGTTTCACCTCATTCTGGAGATCGTGAACAGAGGTGACATATCATTGCAGAGGGTTGACACCAAGAATAATGTCGCTGATCCATTGACCAAAGCGCTACCGCAGACACAGCACGATGGTCATACCAGATCTATAGGAATTAGGGCAATGCCCACTTGGAACTAGTGCAAGTGGGAGATTGTTGGTGTGCCCTAGTTCTTAGGGCATTGGATTCTTGTATTTTGTATTATACATTAAGAGCCATATATGAATACATTATTTGTGTCACATTAATAAAGGTAATTAATCTATTTCATTTATATCTTGTGCTATAATATGTGTAGAGTATCCATTGATTGGTAATCATAAAACCAATCCCAGGTCTGTTCTAATCATGGGAACGAATAGAACCACAGACTTGTATATTTGATGACTATATGGCAGTTCTTAACTAGCCATAGTACTTGTATAGTCAGTCATGAATATAGGTACATGTCGTTGACATGGGACTGGATCGATCATCACAAGAAAGCCACATGGTTGTCGCGTCATAGGTCTTTCTTGAGTAGGTCTCTTTTGTCCTTAGACCAGATTTCATTATAATATCAATATGGAATCCAGTTCACTTTGACATACGCCTAACAGGTCTGTAAAAGGATGCTAAATACAGGTATGATTGGGTGGACCGGTGAACATGTTGATATTGATGATGAAGTGATGGAATTGCCACTCGGGTAGCACCGAGATGATATCATTGGCCACTTGATGAGTGGGACTGATAAGTGTATGGCCATACCCAAATAAGTTGGTTGCTTATTTAATTAATCAGTCAACTCAAGATCAAGAAATATAATAAACATCAGAAGAGGATGACGGACACCATGCCTCTTGTTTATTCATATCGATATCGTTAGGCAAAGGACACTATGAGATTACTACCGGGTGAGTGTCTTCTAAAGATTGCTACATCTCTGTCTTAATTGGGGGCTGTAATGGTTTGCTAGAACCCACTTACAGTCTGTGGGCCTCGGGCCTACTGCCAACATAAAGACAGACCCATAGGATCATGCACATAGATCAACTGAGCCGGAACTTATAGAAATTGTACATGTAATGTACATTAGAAGGAATGCGTTAATTAATTAGTTGACATTCGGTGTCAAGATAATTAATTAACATTGGGTTGAATTTAATTTAATTAATAAGTTTACATAATGTAATTAATTAATTAATTAAATTAATTGAATTACATAAAGTAAACAATAAATTAAATAATTTTCCTAAGTAGGAAAATTAAATACATGTGTTGTATTTACTTAAGTGTGATTTAATTTTATTTAGGGGTAATTAAATTTAGCCAAATGGAATTAAATTACATAGTATATACTTTTTAATTAAAGTTATTTATGTAATTATAATCCTAGTAGGCTTGGGTTTAATTAACCTAATTAAAACCCAATTAGTCAAGGTGTCTATATAAGGGCACACTTAAGCAGTAAAACCCTAATTCAATCCTAATTAATTGCTGGAAATTTCAGCCACCAAGAGCAGCCCCAAATCAGCCGAAACTCCCAGCATTAATCCGCCATTCCTTTGCGTCTTCGGCTAGCACCGATTCTCGCTCAATAGTTGGTCGTGCACAGGACTTTGGAGATAGCAGTTTCAAGAAAACGATTCTGCAGCAGTCTCTAGAAGAGAAGAATCCGGTGAGTTAATCTCTCTTGATTCAATTTGGTTTTATTCTAATCATTGGTAATTGGACACGATAGGTGGATTCTAGGAAATTTTAAACGGTGTATTTTCTGCTGCGTCCCGTTATTTTTCCAATGAAGAATCCCAACATGAGACCCTTGATAGGTTCGAGGGATTTAGAAACGAAGTACAGAACCAACTAGGCAAAAATATCAAAGCCTTTCAGTTGGACCGAGGTGGTGAGCATATAAGCCTATAGTTTGACTTATTTTGAGAGAGCATGGAATAGTTGTTGGATATGCCCTAGTCCTGAGGCATTGGTCCTTGTATTTGTATCATACATTAATCGGATTTATGTATTATACTTATTTGTGTTATTAATAAAGGCATTAATTCATTTATTATATCTACCTTGTGCAATATATTAAATGAAGTATCCAATGGACATATCCATATCCGTGATGACCAGTGTCATGCACTTGGCAGTAAGACCATGGATAGGGTAAAAGATATGACCATAAATAGATCCGTAGTCTGTTCTAGTCATGGGAATGAATGGAACAAGAGACTATCATTAACCTGGTTGTATGGCGGTGTCTTACCGGTCATTGGACATGGAATGTCAACCAAGTTAATGGGTACATGCATAAGGGGCATGGTACTATATAGATCCACTAAACGAGATATCCACATGGTATTGAATCACAAGTGATTCTTATGTAGTACTTGTATGGATCCTTTGACCTGACCATATGATGGTCTTGCATGTGAGGTTGCATACTTAGGGGTACGCCTAAAGGGCCTGTAATAGGGTGCCAAGTATGGGTGCTTTCGAGTATGTCACTTAGCATGGTAATGCTATGGATATGCAGAAGGGATTTGTCACTCAGTAGTCCACTGGGAAGATATCACCGGCCTCTTGATGAATGTGACTGATAAGAGTGTGGCCACACCCAAACAAGTGGGAACTTGTTTGTGAGCTTCAGTGCATTCGGGATCAAGTTAATGTCTGGACACAAAAGAGGGTGATCAATCCATGCCTCTGTGTTGGACACCGATATCAATGACATGGGATGTACAAGTTTAAACTACAGGGTTATGATAACAGTTAGACTGCCATCTCCATCTTAATTGGGGGCTGTAGTGGCTTGCTAGAGCCCAACTGCAGTCTGTGGGCCAAAGGCCCACTGCCAACATAAAGATGGGCCCACGGGATTGTACACATTGAGCGACTGAACACTGACTTAAGGAATCACATGTATACTTGGAGTATACACTCTGGAGAAAACGAATTAATTATATTATAAAGATCAATTGGATTGATCATACTAATAAAATTAATATTCGATTGGCTCTTCATAATTAATTGGATTAATTATGAAATTATTTCCTTGGTGGAAATATTCATATGTATAGGTTTACATATGATTTTATTTGTGAAGATCTAATTTTAATTTGATGGATTAAATTAATTGGTCAAACTAATTTTAATTTAAATGTAATTAATATGTTACTTGGTGTAATATATTAAATACATGGGTAAATTAAAGTTGGGCTTGAAATTAATTTAAACCAGACCAATTAAAATAAGATTGGGCCTGAATTAAAAGGAGGAAGCCCACGCAAATAAGGAGCCAAGTTGGGCCAAAATTCCTCAAGGGAATTTCGGCCAACCGAGGGTTTAATAAGCCCAGGAGAATTTCGGCCAAAGGGAGTGGAACATACCATAGCCGAAATTCACCAAGCCTCCTCTCCATAGTTCGTGTTTTCCGACGGTAGCACGGGTGGTGTTCGTTAGGCGTTCGTGTACGTGAACGAGGAGGGATTCTATATTGATTCCTGCAGTGTGCATCCATCTCTTAAAGAGATATTACGGGTAAGAATATTATCTCTTGTGATTAAATTTTGTTTTTTCAATTTCCATTTCAATTGCTCCTGGGCACGGATTTGAGGAAATCATCGTGTTCTTCCGCTTTTATCGGGCAATTTTCGGTGAAAAATCCCAACAATAGTTCCATAGCTCACTCCTCCAAGAACACCACAATGGAATGGGGTGTCCAAACAGAGGAATAGGACCCTGTTGGACACGGTCAGCTTAAATGATGAGTCATGCTTCTCTCCCAATAAGTTTCTACGGACACGTTCTTAAGATAATAGCTCTCATTTTGAATTATACTCCGACTAAGGCTGTGGAAAAGACCCCGTTTGGAATATGGATGGGCAGGGCGCCCAGTGTGTCTTTCCTATGGATTTGGGGTCGTTTTGCATATGTCAAGAAATTGACTGGGGGCAAACTAAAACCCAAAACTGACTAAAGCCTGTTTGTGAGCTACCCTAGGGAAACCAAAGGGTATTACTCCTACCACCCCACCGAGAACAAGGTGTTCATGGCACGAAAGGGAGTCTTTCTTGAAAAGGAGTTTATTTCCAAGAAATATAGTGGGAGCAATGTTGAACTTAGGGAAGTTCAAAGCTCAAAAACTCCTGGAAAGGATAGCTCGGAGACCAGAGTGGAGCATCCAAAGGTGGAAGCACCAGCCCAGGTAACACAAGGACCTAAAAGGTCTGGTAGGGATCGTCGGGAACCTGAGAGATATGGGTTTCTCGTTACTGATTGTTTTTGACAAAGAAGAGCCCAAAACCTACCAGTAGACTATAGCTAGCCCACTCTGCCATGGAGGTGGATATGCAATCTATGTATGATAATCAGGTTTGGAACCTGGTTGATCCACCTCTGGGCTCTGGGTGCGAAGGTGATAGGTTGCAAGTGGTGCTACAAGCTAAAGGCCAACAATACCTTTAAGGGTGTGTATAAGGGGTTTAGTGGGAACATAGTAATTCTCCTGGTATTACAAAGGGATGGCATCCTTCTAAGTGGAAGCGACATACCAACACTGCAAGGGTAAAGCAGTGGTTGTGTAAGTGCTTCGCAATGAAGGACATAGGCAAAGCTAAGATGATCCTTGGGATCAGGATCTATAGGGATAGACCCAATCAGCTTCTAGGCCTAAGTCAGGTCAAGTACATAGACATAGTTCTGAAAAGATTCAGCATGGACCATGCCAAGAAAGGTTTCTTGCCAATGTGTTATCAGCTGAAACTTAGTACGAAGTACTGTCCTAAGGCAAGGGAGGACAGGGAGAACATGAATTTGGTTTTATATGCTTAGGCAATAGGATAAATCATGTACTCCATGCTATGTACGAGGCCGGATGTCACCTATGCAGGTCGGGAAGAGCTGTTAGTTACTGGGTACACTGATACAAGCTTCCAGACCAACCAGGATGAATACCAATCGTAGTCTAGGTACGTATTCATGCTAAACGGTGGTGCTGTTGTTGGAGAGGCTCTAAGCAACCGACCATCACGGATTTTATCATAGAAATTGAGTACAGTGCAGCATGTAATGCAGCTAGGGAAGCTATGTGGAGTAGGAAGAGTATCACGGAACTGGGGGTAGTATCAATTATCCAGAAACCAGTTGATATCTTCTGTGACATCGTTGGGGCTGTTGCACAAGCTAAGTGCCCCAGTCACTCATAAACACGGAGCACGAACTCAGGAAGTTTCACCTGATACGAGAAATCGTTGAGAGGGGTGACATTTCATTAGACAGAGTGGACACCAAAGACAATGTCACAGATCACTTGACCAAGGTGCTGGCTTAGCCCAAGCACAAGGGTTATACTATATCTATAGGGATTAGGCCCATGCCTAGTTGGTACTAGTGCAAGTGGGAGATTGTTGGTTATGTCCTAGTACTGAGGCATTGGTCCTTGTGTTTGTATGATACATTTGTACATTAAGGTGAACTTTATGTATTATACAATTTGTGTCAACGAAATAAAGGCATTAATCTATTTATTATATGTCTTGTGCTATATTTTAAATAGAGTATCCAATGGACATATCCATATCCATGTTGTCAAGTGTGAGGCACTTGGCAGTAAGACTGTGGATAGGGAAAACGATATGACCATAAAGTCATCCGTAGTCTGTTCCAATCATGGGAATGAATGGAACCAAAGACTATCATTAGCTTGGTTGTATGGCGGTGTCTTACCGGTTATAGAACATGGAATGTCAACCAGGTTAATAGGTACATGCAAAAAGGGCATGGTACTGGATTGATCCACTTAACGGGAATCTACATGGTATAGTATCACAAATGATTCTCTTGTAGTACTTATATGGATCCTTAGGCCAAACCATATGATGGTGCTGCATATGAAGTGGCACACTTTGGTGTATGCCCAACGGGCCTGTAAAAGGGTGCCAAGTACGGGTACGTTCGGGTGTGTCAATGAGCTTGGCAGTACTATAGAAATGCAGAAGGGAATGTCACTCAGTGATTCACTGAGACGATATCACCGGCCTCTTGAAGAATGCTACTGATAAGTGTGCGGCCGCACCCAAATAAGATTGGATCTTGTTTGTGAGCATCAGTTCATTCGGGATCAAGTAAATGTCCGAACACAATAGAGGGTGATACTTCCATGCCTTGGTGTTGGACACTGATATCAGTGACATGGGATTTACAAGTTCAAACTACTGGGCTACGGTGACAGTTTGATTGCTATCTCCATCTTAATTGGGGGCTGCAGTGGCTTGCTAGAGCCCGCCTGCAGTCTGTGGGCATTAGCTCATTGCCAACATAAAGATGGGCCCATCGGATCATACATATTGAACGTTTGGACTTTAATAAGTCGGATTGTGTGTGTACTTGGAGAATACACATGGAAGAGAGAGACATGCTTTAGTTATATTATATGGATCAATGAGATTGATCAAAATAATATAATTAATATTTATTTTGGCCTTCTCTTGATTAATTCAATGAATTAATTTATGACATTATTTCCTAGGTGGAAATATTATTACATGTATAGGTTTACATGTATTTCATTTTATGTATGTCTAATTTAATCCATTGATTAAATTAATAGAAATATAACATGTATATATATATATATATATATATATATATATATATATTATACCATATAATATATCTTACATACATTTAAATTAAAATTCATTTGCTCTATTAATTTAATCAAGGGATTAAATTAGACATACATAAAATGAAATACATGTAAACCTATACATGTAATAATATTTCCACATAGGAAATAATGTCATAAATTAATTCATTGAATTAATTAAGAGAAGGCCAAAATAAATATTAATTATATTATTTTGATCAATCTAATTGATCCATATAATATAATCAAAGAATCTCTCTCTCTTCCATGTGTATACTCTAAGTACACACATAATCCGACTTATTCATGTCCAGACTTTCAATGTGTACGATCCGATGGACCCGTCTTTATGTTGGCAGTGAGCTAATGCCCACAGACTGTAGGCGGGCTCTAGCAAGCCACTGCAGCCCCTAATTAAGACAGAGATAGCAGTCAAACTGTCACCGTAGCCCTGTAGTTTGAACTTGTAAATCCCATGTCACTGATATCAGTGTTCAACACAGAGGCAGGGAAGTATCACCCTCTATTGTGTCCGGACATTTACTTGATCCTGAATGAACTGATGCTCACAAAAAAGATCCAATCTTGTTTGGGTGCGGCCGCACACTTATCAGTAGCATTCTTCAAGAGGCTGGTGATATCGTCTCCGTGAATCACTGAGTGACATTCCCTTTTGCATATCCATAGTACTGCCATGCTCACTGACACACCCGAACGTACTCGTACTTGGCACCCTTTTACAGGCCTGTTGGGCGTACACCAAATGTGCCACTTCACATGCAGCACCATCATATGGTCTGGTCTAAGGATCCATATAAGTACTACACGAGAATCATTTGTGATACTATACCATGTAGATTCCTATTAAGTTGATCGATCCAGTACCATGCCCTTTTTGCATGTATCCATTAACCTGGTTGACATTCCATGTTCTATGACCGGTAAGACACTGCCGTACAACTAGGCTAATGATAGTCTTTGGTTCCATTCATTCCCATTGTTGGAATAGACTATGGATGACTTTATGGTCATATCGTTTTCCCTATCCACAGTCTTACTGCCAAGTGCCTCACACTTGACAACATGGATATGGATATGTCCATTGGATACTCTATTTAAAATATAGCACAAGACATATAATAAATAGATTAATGCCTTTATTTCGTTGACACAAATTGTATAATACATAAAGTTCACCTTAATGTACAAATGTATCATACAAACACAAGGACCAATGCCTCGGGACTAGGGCATAACCAACAATCTCCTACTTGCACTAGTACCAAATAGGCATGGGCCTAATCCCTATAGATCTAGTATAACCCTTGTACTTGGGCTAAGCCAGCACCTTGGTCAAGTGATCTGCGACATTGTCTTTGGTGTGCACTCTGTGTAATGAAATGTCACCCTTCTCAATGATTTCTCGTATTAGGTGAAACTTCCTGAGTTCGTGAGTGTGACTGGGGCACTTAGCTTGTGCAACAACCCCAACGATGTCACATAAGATATCAACTGGTTTCTGGATAGTTGATACTGCCCCCAGTTCCATGATACTCTTCCTACTCCACACAACTTCCTAAGCTGCATTACACGCTGCACTGTACTCAGTTTCTGTGATAGAATCCGCGATGGTCGATTGCTTAGAGCCTCTCCAACAACAGCACCACCATTTAGCATGAATACGTACCTAGACTGTGACTGGTATTCATCCTGGTCGGTCTGGAAGCTTGTATCAGTGTACCCAGTAACTGACAACTCTTCTTGACCTGCATAGGCGACATCAGGTCTCGTGCATAGCACAAAGTACATGATTGATCCTATAGCCAAAGCATATAAAACCAACTTCATGTTCTCCCTGTCCTCCCTTGCCTTAGGATAGTACTTCTTACAAAGTTTCAGCCCATGACACATTGGCAAGAAACCTTTCTTGGCATGGTCCATGCTAAATCTTTTCAGAACTATGTCTATGTACTTGACCTGACTTAGGCCTAGAAGCTGATTGGGTCTATCCCTGTAGATCCTGATCCCTAGGATCATTTCAGCTTTGCATGTGGCCTTCATTGCGAAGCACTTACACAACCACTGCTTTACCCTTGCAGTGTTGGTATGTCGCTCCACTTAGAAGGATGCCATCCCTTTGTAATACCAGGAGAATTACTATGCTCCCACTAAACCTCTTATACACACCCTTAAAGGTATTGTCGGCCTTTAGCTTTTATCACCACTTACAACCTATCACCTTAGCACTCGGAGGTGGATTAACCAAGTTCCAAACCTGATTATCGTACATAGATTGCATATCCGCCTCTATGGTAGACATTGGGCTAGCTATAGCCTACTGGTAGGTTTTGGGCTCCTCTTTGTCAAAAACAAAAGGAGCATGATCATCGGTAACGAGAAACCCATATCTCTTAGGTTCCCGACAATCCCTACCAGACCTTTTAGGTCCTTGTGTGACCTGGGCTGGTGCTTTCACCTTTGGATGCTCCACCCTGGTCTCTGAGCTATCCTTTCCAGGAGTTTTTGAGCTATGAACTTCCCTGAGTTCAACATCGCTCCCACTGTCTTTCTTGGAAATAAACTTCTTTTTAAGAAAGACTCCCTTTCGTGCCATGAACACCTTGTTCTCGGTGGGGTGGTAGGAGTAATACCCTTTGTTTTCCCTAGGGTAGCTCACAAAAAGGCATTAGTCAGTTTTGGGTTTTAGTTTGTCCCCAGTCAATTTCTTGAAATATGCAAAACGACCCCAAATCCACAGGAAAGACACACTGGGCGCCCTGCCCATCCATATTCCAAACGGGGTCTTTTCCACAGCCTTAGTCAGAGTATAATTCAAAATGAGAGCTGTTATCTCAAGAATGTATCCTTAGAAACTTATTGGGAGAGAAGCATGACTCATCATTTGAGCGGACCATGTCCAACAGGGTCCTATTCCTCTGTTCAGACACCCCATTCCATTGTGGTGTTCTTGGAGGAATGAGCTGTGGAACTATTCGATGCTCTCTCAAAATGAGTCAAACTATAGGCTTATATGCTCACCACCTCGGTCCAACCGAAAGGCTTTGATATTTCTGCCTAGTTGTTTCTGCACTTCATTCCTAAATCTCTCAAACTTATCAAGGGTCTCAGACTTATATTTCATTAAATAGGCATAGCCATATCTAATGAAATCGTTTGTGAAGGATACGAAGTATAGATGTTCACCCCTGGTTGCTATGCTTGTCGGTCCATATACATCTCAATGCATTAGGTCCAATAAACTAGCGGCCCTTTCAGCCTCCTTGCTAAAAGGTTCTTTAGTCATTTTACCTTGTAAACGAGACTCGCATATATCAAGTGACTCCATGTCAAATGATCCTAGGATTCAAGCTATGTGAAGCCTAGCTATGCGCTTCTTGTTTATGTGGCCTAAACAACAACGCCAAAGGTAAACTGGATTAAGTTCATTTGGCTTAACCCTTTAAGTATCTATATTATAGACATGATTATTTTCATTTAAATGCAGGATATAAAGGACATTATTTAACAGAGCCACTCTATAAAATAATACCTTTCTAGATAAACCCTTTTTACTATTACCAATAGTAAATGTACATCCAGAAATATCCAAAACTGAAACAGAAATAATATTCCTGTACATAACAGGTATAAAATAACATAGTTTCAGTAACAAAACTAATTTATTAGGCATCATAAGCTGGTACTCGCCGATCTCTATGGCAGCAACCATTGCTCCATCATCGACCTGCAAGTCCACTTCCCCAGACCCCAGTAAACTTCTGTTCTTAAGTCCCTGCACATTACAACAAATGTGAGAACCACATCTAGTATCCAATACATAAGATGTTGAAACAGAGGTTAATGTCTATGACATATATACCTAATGAAGACACGCCCTGTGTCTTCCCTTTCTCTCCCAAAAGCTTAGGACACGATCTTTTCTAATGTCCAGTCTGCTTGCACCCGAAGCAGATAACCTTGGAACGGGCCTTGGGCTGCGCTTCAGCCTTTTTAGCCTTGGCTTTGGCCTTACCTTCAGCAAGAGGAGGTTTCCCCTCGTTGAACATAAGTACCGGTGGAGTCTTCTTGATCGACAGTTCAGCGAGCTGAAGCATCCAATGCAGCTCACTAACAGTATGGTCCATCCCTTTCTTGTTATAGTTCAGGATGAAATGATCATAAGAATCCGGTAAGGATGCCAGGATCATGTAAACCACCAACTCCCATGAGATAGGCATCCCGAGACGGGCTAAATTATCCAGATAGCCCTTCATCTTGAGCACATGAGCACTCACAGATGTCCCAGCCCCCATCTTACAGCTGCGGAATGCCTTGTTGATCAAGTACCTTTCCTGATAAGCTTGCTCATAAAACATCTCATTAAGAGTTGTCATCATAGCAAAGGCCTGATGATCCATGAACTGCTTTTGTAATTCAGGAACCATACTAGCCAACATCAGGCATGTCACGTCTCGGTTATCTTTTACATGTGCCAAGTATTCCTCTAGCTGGGCAGCCGGTGGATTACTTCCCTTTGGCACAGCCGGTGCAGGCTTTTCTAGCACATACTCTTTAGACTCTTGTCTTAGAACTTTCCTTAAGTTCATAGACCAGTCCCAAAAGTTAGGGCCAGAAAGCTTCTCCCATTCTAAGAAAGATCGCAGTGATAAAGTATTTTTTATAGCCATTGGTTTCTACATAGAAAAATTTACGAGTGTTAATAAAGGACTTAACTTGTTCTTCCCATATTATAATTAATAATGAATCATGTTATTAATTAAACCAAGTTGTTGGGCTCATGGGCCGAGATCCATATTATATCAAGATATAGCCAGACGAGGGCCTAGAACAACTATACCCCAATTTTTAGGTAGGAACGCCGTCTAATCCCAACCTAGGACTCTCGGTTTGATAGGTCTGTTGGCACTTACCCATCTATGAATAGGGCCAGGAACATCCTACTGCCCACGCTAAGTCGAAACCTCCATCCAAGTGTCAGAGTAACCAATACTCTAACCCAATACAAAATGATGATGCTCCAGTGCATCCAGTGAGGGTTAGTCTACAACTAGCCCATCCCCACTTTGAGAAGGTTTTGAATGAGGGAAGCACTTTTAAGAGACTTAGTAATTAGCTTTTGGTTATAATATTCATTTAATAACGGCTTAGATGCATAGGCGGGTGAAATTGGGTTGGTACATACATTCTTACATGAAAATAAATAAAGCATAATTAAATAAAATGGACTGCTATGGGCAAAAATTTACAACCTAACATAATTCTAGTAAACCTATACTAGAAGAACATCAGGTGGGCCGCATCCTCATCCTTCTTGTTGGGATTCGTCATTGGAAAAATAACGTGGCGCAGCGGAAAATACACCGTTTAAAATTTCCTAGAATCCACCTATCGTGTCCAATTACCATTGATTAGAATAAAATCAAATAAGAATCAAGAGAGATTAACTCACCAGATTCGTCTCTTCTAGAGACTGCTGCAGAATCGTTACTTGAAACTGCGATCTCCAAAGTCCGGTGCACGACCAACTATTGTGCGGGAACCGGCGCTAGCTGAAGACGCGAAGGAATGGAGGTTTAATGCTGGGATTTTCGGCTGTTTTGGGGCTGCAATTGTTGGCTGAAATTTCCAGCAATTAATTAGAGTTGAATTAGGTTTTTATTCCTTAAGTGTGCCCTTTTATAGACACCTTGTCTAATTGGGTTCTAATTAGGTTAATTAAACCCAAGCCCACTAGGATTATAATTACATAAATAAACTTTAATTAAAAAGTATATACTATGTAATTTAATTCCATTTGGCTAAATTTAATTACCCCTAAATAAAATTAAATCACACTTAAGTTAATACAATGCATGTATTTAATTTTCCTACTTAGGAAAATTATTTAATTAATTGTTTACTTTATGTAATTCAATTAATTGATAAATTAATTAATTACATTATGTAAACTTATTAATTAAATTAAATTCAACCCAATGTCAATTAATTACCTTGACACCGAATGTCAACTAATTAATTAACGCATTCCTTCCAATGTACATTACATGTACAATTTCAATAAGTTCCAGCTCAGTTGATCTATGTGCACGATCCTATGGGTCTGTCTTTATGTTGGTAGTAGGCCCAAGGCCCACAGACTGTAAGTGGGTTCTAGCAAACCATTACAGCCCCCAATTAAGACAGAGATGCAGCAGTCTTTAGAAGACACTCACCCGGTAGTAATCTCATAGTGTCCTTTGCCTAACGATATCGATATGAATAAACAAGAGGCATGGTGTCTGTCATCCTCTTCTGTTGTTTATTATATTTCTTGATCTTTAGTTGACTGATTAATCAAATAAGCAACCAACTTATTTGGGTATGGCCATACACTTATCAGTCCCACTCATCAAGTGGCCAATGATATCATCTCAGTGTTACCCGAGTGGCAATTCCATCACTTCATCATCAATATCAACATGTTCACCGGTCCACCCAATCATACCCGTATTTAGCATCCTTTTACAGACCTGTTAGGCGTATGTCAAAGTGAACCGGATTCCATATCGATATTATAATGAAATCTGGTCTGAGGACAAAAGAGACCTACTCAAGAAAGACCTATGACATGACAACCATGTGGCTTTCTTGTGCGGATCGATCCAGTCCCATGTCAATGACATGTACCTATATTCATGACTCACTCTACAAGTACTATGGCTAGTTAAGAACTACCATACAGTCATCGAATATACAAGTCTGTGGTTCTATTCGTTCCCACGATTAGAACATACTTGGGATAGGTTTTATGATTATCAATCAATGGATACTCTACTCATATTATAGCACCAGATATAAATGAAATAGATTAATTGCCTTTATTAATGTGACACAAATAATGTATTCATACATGACTCTTAATGTATAATACAAAATACAAGAATCCAATGCCCTAAGAACTAGGGCACACCAACAATCTCCCACTTGCACTAGTTCCAAGTGGGCATTGCCCTAATTCCTATAGATCTGGTATGACCGTCATGCTGTGTCTACAACAGCGCTTTGGTCAATGGATCAGCGACATTATTCTTGGTGTCAACCCTCTGCAATGATATGTCACCTATGTTCACGATCTCTCGAATGAGGTGAAACTTTCTGAGTACATGTTTGGATCTCTTGTGTGACCGGGGCACCTTAGCTTGTGCGATGGTCCCATTGTTGTCACAAAAACATCAACTGGGTCTAGGATAGTGGGCACTACTCCCAACTCAGTTATGACTTTCTTGATCCAAACGGCTTCCTTTGAGCTTCGCATGCAGCTATGTACTCAGCTTCCATTGTAGTGTCAGCAATGGTGGCTTGCTTTGAGGACCTCCAATTAATGGCACCGCCATTCAGGAGAAAAACATAACCAGACTGTGACTGGTTCTCATCCTCATCGGTCTCAAAGCTTGCATCAGTGAAACCTGACACTACCAACTCATCTTGACCTCTATACACTAAGAAAGCATCCTTAGTCCGGTTAAGGTACTTCAAGATTGCCTTGATTGCCTTCCAGTGTTCCTCACCGGGGTCCGACTGGTACCAGCTAGTCATACTTAGTGCAAACACGACATCAGGCCTCGTACATAACATGGAGTACATGATAGATCCAATAGCAGATGCATAAGGGATCTTTTCCATGTTCTCCCGGTCCTTCTTTGTTTTAGGACCATCTTTCTTACTCAGCTTCAACCCATGGCGCATAGGCAAGAATCCTTTCTTTGCCTTGTCCATGCTGAATCCTTTTAGAACCTTGTCAATGTACGTGGCCTGACTTAGGCCTAGAAGCCGATTGGATCTATCTCTGTAGATCCTGATCCCTAAGATCGTCTCAGCTTCACCTAAGTCCTTCATTGCGAAGCACCTACTCAACCACTGCTTAACCCCTTGCAGTGTTGGTATGTCACTTCCAATGATAAGGATGTCGTCAACATACAGCACTAGGACGGTGGAAATGCTCCCACTAACCATCTTATACACACAGGGCCTTTAACTTGAAACACCACTTGTAACCTATCACCTTAGCACCCAGAGGTGGATCCACCAAGTTCCATACTTGGTTATCGTGCATAGATTACATCTTAGCCTCCATGGCTTTGCGCCATTGATCTGAGTGTGGGCTTTCAACAGCCTCCTGATAGGTCTTGGGCTCCTCTTGGTCAACGACCATAAGGTCCCCATCATCAATCACGAGAAAGCCGTACCTCTCTGGCTGATGACATGTCCTACCAGACCTTCTAAGGTCCTGTGCAACCGTTTCTGGTTTCTCAATTTCTTGAGTAGTCAGATTGGTTCCCAAAGCATCCTCAGCAGTAGTTGCAGGAGTTTGTGAGTCTTGAACTTCTGAAAGTTCAACATTACTCCCACTGTCTCTCTTGGAAAGGAATTCCTTCTCCAAGAAGACTGCATTTCTGGCTATGAAAACTTTGTTTTCGGCCGGATCGTAGAAGTAATAACCCTTAGTTTCCTTAGGGTAACCCACAAACTGGCACTTGACAGATTTGGACTCGAGTTTGCCACTTGTCAGTTTCTTAACAAGTGCACCACAGCCCCAAATCTTTAAGAAGGAAACATTGGGCTTTCGGCCTTTCCATAGTTCATATGGTATTCCCTCAACTGCCTTGCTTGGTGTATTATTAAGAATGTAAGTAGCTGTCTCTAAAGCATATCCCCAAAAGGAGACAGGGAGTGTAGCATGACTCATCATCGAGCGGACCATGCCAAGTAAGGTCCTATTCCTCCTTTCTGACACTCCATTCCACTGGGGTGTACCAGGAGGAGTGAGTTGGGATATGATCCCACACTCTCTCAAAAACAAGTCAAAATCTTGGCTCAAATATTCACCCCCTCGGTCAGACCGAAGTGCTTTTATTTTCTTTCCAAGTTGGTTTTCTACTTCATTCTTAAAGTCCTTGAACCTTTGGAGAGTCTCAGACTTATGCTTTATCAAATACATGTAACCGTATCTGCTGAAGTCATCCGTGAAGGTGACGAAGTACAGAAAACCAGATCTAGCACTACTACTCATTGGGCCACATACATCGGAATCTATTAGCTCCAATAGCTCTGAGGCCCTTTCAGCAGTCTTGCTAAAAGGCGCCTTTGTCATCTTGCCTCTCAAACAAGATTCGCATGTGTCATAAGACTGGATGTCAAATGACCCTAGCACTCCACTAGAGTGAAGCCTAGCAATGCGCTTCTCATTTATATGGCCAAGTCGACAATGCCAGATGTAAGTAGGATTAATTTCATTTTGTTTAATCCTTTTAGTATTTATGTTATAGATTGAACTTTCAAGTTTTAGATCAAGGATATATAAGCCATTTTCAAGAAATGCTGTTCCATAAATAATATTGCCACATTGCATAGAAATTCTACCATGTCCAATATTAAATACAAAACCAGAAATATCCAACAACGAAACGGAAATAATATTCCTACGCATCGCAGGTACAAAATAATAGTTTCTTAGTTCCAAAACAAGTCCACTAGGCATCTCCAAGAAATAATCTCCGATCTCCATGGCCTGAACCCGAGCACCATTTGCGACTCGAAGATCTACTTCTCTAGATCCTAATAATCTCCTATTTCTTAGACCCTGCACATTTGAACAAATGTGAGATCCACATCCAGTGTCCAAGACCCAAGATGTAGAAATAGCCAGATTAATCTCAACAACATAAATACCTGAAGCAGCAGTTTTGCCCTTCAGTTGCTCCATGAGCTTTGGACATGAGCTCTTCTAGTGCCCCTTCTCATGACACTCATGGCAAACATCGTCAGGAGAGGCAACCCTTGCTTTAGGTTGGGCCACAACCTTTTTGCCCTTAGCCTTGGCCTTTTGGGCCTTAGCCTTGGCCTTAGATTTGGCCTTTCCCTTAGCAATGGGCGTATTGCCCTTGTTCACCAGCAATACTTTAGGAGTCTTCTTAAGAGACTGCTCAGCAAGCTTGAGCATGCCATGCAGCTCAACAACTGATTTATCCAACCCTTGCATATGGTAATTCATGATAAACTGGTAGTAAGACTCAGGAAGTGACCCGATAATAATGTCTGTTGCCAAGTCCTGCGGTACTGGCGAGCCGAGGCGGGCAAGTGTATCAATATACCCCTTCAACTTTAGCATATGAGTGCTAACAGAAGTCCCAGCTGCCATCACAGTCGTGCAAAGTGCCTTAGTTGTCAGGTAACATTCCTGACGAGCCTGATCTTGGAACATCTTTTTAAGCTGATCCATCATCTCATAAGCATGCTCGTCCATGAACTGCTTCTGAAGATCAGAAGCCATGGTACCCAGCATGAGGCACGAGACATCTCGGTCATCCCTCACATGCCGATCGTACTACTCCACCATTGTCGTGGTGATGCCTCGACCTGCAGGAGGGCCAGCTGGTAAAGGAGCATTCAGTACATACTCCTTAGACTCTTGTCTAAGAACTATTTGTAAGTTCCTAGCCCAGTCCAGGAAGTTAGTCCCCGAAAACTTCTCCTTTTCCAAGAGTGACCTAAGTGAGAGTGAGTTGTTGTTTGTTGCAGCCATTTAAATTGCTTAACTGAAATGGGATTATCTACATGGAAGAAATCATTGCTTGAGTTAGAAATAAAGGACTTTTAAGCCAATTCAAATTAATAATCCGATTTTAATTTGTTTGTTGGTGTTGTTAATTGGCTGACTTGACCAAGATCCATAACTTATCAATGACTGGCCGAACTAGGGCTCGCTAACCAACCATTGATTTGTTTGGTAGGACAACCTATCCAATCCTTCCACGAAGGACTCTTGGTTTGATGGGCTTATTGACACTTTACCCATCTGTGCTTAGGGCCCGCTCTGAGCTAATGCTACCCATGTTGAGTCAAACCACCATTCACATGTTAACCATACCAAGTATCTTAACCCTCGACGGCCCGCCGAATACTACAATGTACCCAGCTAGGGCATGGCGCACATTGCAGCATCAATGGGAGGAAGAGGTGTGAATGTGGGAAGCACTTTTAAGCGACTCAATATTTTAATTTCCGGATTATAATTAAGTGATACGGCGTAGCATGCATAAACGCGGGTAATAATTTGGTGATCCATACATCCATATTATATGACAAATGCAATAGCATACTTAATTTAAAATAAATGAGATCCTATGGGCCTTTAATTACAACCTAATGAAAAACTAGATATCCTATCTAATTCTTCATGGGCCGGACTGCAATCCTTCTTGGGCTCCCATCATGGGCTTGCTCCATTTGGGCCTTCCTCCATACTTGATGCAATTACAATAATTTTGTAAAATAAAATCTATTCTAAAATTACATCAAAATAAAAAAATGGCACGCAGGCCAGATTTCCCAAAATTAAATTACAACCGATAATAATTTAGGGCCCATAGAACTCAACATAACATTTCAAACAAAGTACCTGTCGTGCACATACATACCAATATGATGCATGATCATGGCATTCCAAATTATAAATATAAATGTTAAGCCGAGTTACTTAGGGTGAAATCGCCAATTTTAACAAATGTGACTAAGGCCCATAAAGGCCCAATGGATAACATCCATAAATGCAAAATTAACAATTTTGCTCCCACTTGAATTTGGGTTGTCACAAATTTAAAATTTAGCTCTCCCAATTTTAACCGGTGTCACAGTTTATTGGGCCAATTTCACAAAGTCCATATTCAATTTAATATGCAAACAATTAAATTAAATATGCATGCCATCAAAATAAACAATTTAAATACAAATTAATTTAAAAAAAAATTTAATTTAATTTGCATTAGGGTCCGGAAGAAAAATACCCGCAAAATCCAAAACGGGACCCAAAACCCGCGCGCGGCGCCGCTATCCCGGCGGGGCAGCAGTGCCGCTGCGCGGCAGCCTGCCGCGGTAGCAGCAGCCTGCAGCAGTAGCCAGCTGCTGCGGCAGCAGCAGCTGCTGCCGCTGGATGGAATCGCAAATTGCGATTCCATCCAGCCCAAAATCTTTCTTTTTTTTTTTTTTTAAATCATTAAAAAAAATCCATCAAAATTAAATAATCAATAAAACAATAATTTTTAAGATGGATACCAATTGGGGAAAATAATCAAAAACCCCAATCCAAAAATTCTAGGGTTTATCAAAACCAAAACCAATTGAATAAAAACCCTAAAATAACAAACTTGAAACCCATTCTTTCTTCAAGAAAGCTTTCAAGAACCAATTCCAATCAATCTAATGGACAAAACCTAGGCTCTGATACCACTGTTGGGATTCGTCATTGGAAAAATAACGTGGCGCAGCGGAAAATACACCGTTTAAAATTTCCTAAAATCCACCTATCGTGTCCAATTACCATTGATTAGAATAAAATCAAATAAGAATCAAGAGAGATTAACTCACCGGATTCGTCTCTTCTAGAGACTGCTGCAGAATCATTACTTGAAACTGCGATCTCCAAAGTCCGGTGCACGACCAACTATTGAGCGGGAACCGGTGCTAGCTGAAGACGCGAAGGAATGGAGGTTTAATGCTGGGATTTTCGGCTGTTTTGGGGCTGTAATTGGTGGCTGAAATTTCCAGCAATTAATTAGAGTTGAATTAGGTTTTTATTCCTTAAGTGTGCCCTTTTATAGACACCTTGTCTAATTGGGTTCTAATTAGGTTAATTAAACCCAAGCCCACTAGGATTATAATTACATAAATAAACTTTAATTAAAAAGTATATACTATGTAATTTAATTCCATTTGGCTAAATTTAATTACCCCTAAATAAAATTAAATCACACTTAAGTTAATACAATACATGTATTTAATTTTCCTACTTAGGAAAATTATTTAATTAATTGTTTACTTTATGTAATTCAATTAATTGATAAATTAATTAATTACATTTTGTAAACTTATTAATTAAATTAAATTCAACCCAATGTCAATTAATTACCTTGACACCGAATGTCAACTAATTAATTAACGCATTCCTTCCAATGTACATTACATGTACAATTTCTATAAGTTCCAGCTCAGTTGATCTATGTGCACGATCCTATGGGTCTGTCTTTATGTTGGTAGTAGGCCCAAGGCCCACAGACTGTAAGTGGGTTCTAGCAAACCATTACAGCCCCCAATTAAGACAGAGATGCAGCAGTCTTTAGAAGACACTCACCCGGTAGTAATCTCATAGTGTCCTTTGCCTAACGATATCGATATGAATAAACAAGATGCATGGTGTCTGTCATCCTCTTCTGTTGTTTATTATATTTCTTGATCTTGGGTTGACTGATTAATCAAATAAGCAACCAACTTATTTGGGTATGGCCATACACTTATCAGTCCCACTCATCAAGTGGCCAATGATATCATCTCAGTGTTACCCGAGTGGCAATTCCATCACTTCATCATCAATATCAACATGTTCACCGGTCCACGCAATCATACCCATATTTAGCATCCTTTTACAGACCTGTTAGGCGTATGTCAAAGTGAACCGGATTCCATATTGATATTATAATGAAATCTGGTCTGAGGACAAAAGAGACCTACTCAAGAAAGACCTATGACATGACAACCATGTGGCTTTCTTGTGCGGATCGATCCAGTCCCATGTCAATGACATGTACCTATATTCATGACTCACTCTACAAGTACTATGGCTAGTTAAGAACTACCATACAGTCATCGAATATACAAGTCTGTGGTTCTATTCGTTCCCACGATTAGAACAGACTTGGGATAGGTTTTATGATTATCAATCAATGGATACTCTACTCATATTATAACACAAGATATAAATGAAATAGATTAATTGCCTTTATTAATGTGACACAAATAATGTATTCATACATGACTCTTAATGTATAATACAAAATACAAGAATCCAATGCCCTAAGAACTAGGGCACACCAACACTTCTAGCACGCCAATCCAATCGGCTTCTTCTTTACATAATTTCATAATAAACCTATACAATAAAATTACATAAAAAGAAAACGACGCGCAGGTCGTATGTACCAAAAGAAAATTACAACCCTAATAAAGAAGGCCCAAAACCATCCATTCATAAATTTAATCACACATTATGTAAACCAATACATATAATTTATAAACATGTTAAATGCATGAATTAATCCAATTTCAATTATGTCCATAGCCATTATTTTGAAACCGCCAAATTTTGGCCATTCATGGTTCTAAGCCCGTATGAGCTTTAGGCTTCCAGCCCGGGCAAAATATTGCACCCAATCCAATTCGGAAACCATGAATTCTAAATTAGCTGTCCAGGTAATAATGCCAAGAAAACCTAAACCAATTTCAATTAACCGTATTAATTTTTCCAAAATTAATATCGCATGAACGAAAAATAAATTTCATTCATAAAACACGCGCATAAAAATTTCCAAAATTTAAACACGTAAAATTTTAAAACCAATTAAAATTTTAAAACCCGGCCTAGCCTAAAAATCCTGCCAAATCCAAATTCGGGCCCGGCCCACAGCGGCTGCTGCCTAGTAGCAGCTTCTGCCCAGCAGTGGCATGCTACTGGTGCGTAGCAACCCTGCTTCTGGTGCGCAGCAGTTGCTGTCCAGCAGCCGCGGCATAAAATGACAATTCCCACATGAAGTGGAATTGAGTTGGCTGAAATTTTAGGGCAAAAGGGATAAGAATGTGAGTCATTTTATGGACAAAAATGATGATGACCAATTCTTATGAACCAATAAGAAAATGGTGAGTCATTGGTTTGACTTAAGAAGTTGCAAAGTTGGACTTTGCTCCATTTGATCTTTCCTTTTCTTTTGGTAAGAAAAGTGGAAAAGATGATAACCATTTCATTTGGTGTTGGCCGAATACTTTGGGCTTGGATGGTGACTCATTCTTTAAATAAGAATGGTGAGTCATGCTTTGACCAAAAAGGTAGCAAAGTTGGACCTTGCTTCCTTTGGGTCAAAAAGTGTCTTACTTAATGCTCATCCATATATATTTTTCTTAAGGAAGAAAAACTTACAGCCAATAATTCATTCTTCGCCGCCTCTTTTTCCTTTTTGGAAAGAAATGTTTTGCCCACTCTATGGATTATTTTCTTTTGAAAAGAAATATTGCACAGCCATAAGTCTTTAAGTGTGCCGCCACTCACTCCCTCTCTTCTTGGTAAATCCGAGCCGCTAGCACGGGTTGGGTCCGAGAGCCGTTCGTGTATGTGACGTTGGAGGGAGTCGGCTTCGCTTCCTGTAGTCCGCATCCATCTCTTAGAGAGACTTTGTGGTGAGTTTTTCAAACTTCCTTTTTTATGCTTTAAGTTTTTGATTTCCACATCTTACGCTCTTGGGACCGGATTTGAGGAAATCGGCGCGTATTTCCGCTTTTATCGGTCGGTTTCCCATGATGAATCTCAACACATTTGACATATAATATGGATGTGTGGATCACAAGATTATAACTCATGATTATGCATGCTAAGCCGTATCACTTAATTTTAATTCTGAAAATTAAAATATTGAGTCATTTAAAAGTGCTTCCCATATTCACACCTCTTCCTCCCATTGATGCTGTAATGTGTGCCATGCCCTAGCTGGGTACATTATAGTATTCAGTGGGCTGTTGAGGGTTAAGATACTTGGTATGGTTAACATGCAAATGGTGGTTTGACTCAACATGGGTGGTATTAGCTCAGAGTGGGCCCTAAGCACATATGGGTAAAGTGTCAATAAGCCCATCAAACCAAGAGTCCTTCGTGGAAGGATTAGATAGGTGTGAGCAGATGACGTTTTTCTCGCCGAAGGGAGCCTCAATATCAGGCAACCCTCCCTAACAAGGGTTTTTTTGGCTGAAATTTGGTTTTGGAAAATTCATCATTTATTTCGTAAAAGGATCGAGACCCAAGTCTCGATAGAAAATGTAAGAGTCGCCACCTGGCTCAGCTCAACCGGGAAATTACAGCGTAGCTGTAAGCGCCGGGTTTTCCCAACCTCTACGATGAGAAACCTGTGTTACCTGTTGAGCAAACGGACGCAAATCGGACTTGAGAACGACCAGAATGTTGCCTTAGATACCCCAAACGCTTCGAAAACCGAGATATCCTCGATCCGAAACCCTGAGAAAGGTCCCCCAGCTGATTTTAGGGTTTAGGGTGAGCGTTGGTTTTTTACGGAATTGGTGCCGGCTCTAGTGGGTCAATCAAGTTACTTTGCAAAGGGCAACTTGACTGAAACAAAAGGAAAAGTGGCCGAAATCCACAGAAAAGTAAATGGCTCATTAATTCTTGAAATGATTACGGGGTGTGAGATATAAAAACTCAAAATCAAATCAAAGAAGAAAAAGGTGGGGAGATTGAGTCTTAGGGACAAAAAGCCAGAAAAAAGAAAAACAAAGAAAAAAAGAGAAACCGGATATAGAGAGAAATAGTGAGAGCGAGAGAACAAAAACTTAAGACTAAAATCAATTCCTAAACATCAAAGGAAGTGTCCTCGACCTTTACACATTCAATTGGGATCGTTTCGGATTGGTTTCGGATCGATATAGATTTGTTTTCGGGATTTCAGGACGGTTAAGGATTCGGGAAGCATTTTGACTTTTCAATCTGATTCTTGACATTCAACACATCAGAACAACATCAAGGTAAACTTTGAGAGGCCTTAAACTTATGTATATTGCTTTTTCTTTGCATTTTTCTCTGTTTCTCAAATTTTTGGAAAACCGGTTGCCCAACTAGAGCCTCACAGCTGTAGAACACAGTTGCACGGCTATAGTTCTGAAGAACAGAGCTGCACAGCTCTAATCTAGAGCCGTACGGCTCTGTCCTTTCAGGTAGAAACCCGAAACTATCCCGGATCAGCCGAAAACAGCCCGTTTTCCATTTTTCCAATTCTATTATGATATATTTCAACCCAACTACATTCATATGTTACTAAAATTTGGTTTTCGGATTTCTATACGTACAGGTGTTAGGTTTTTGGTTTTTCCTGGGTTTTATTCTCTGAATTTTGGGGTTGTTCGATCCGAACCGGATCCATTGTCCAGCAATAGCGGACCCCCGGACTCTATAAAAATCCCAAGGAACCACTGAATCGAGCAAATCGGCATTTTCAAAATGAGAAAACCATTTTTTGGGTTCTGGTAACTATAGTGGCACGACTGTAGTTGTTATAGTCGCACGACTGTAGTCTCCAGAAGGAGACAGAATCATGGAACGACCCGTATGGACGTCGTGTCGCGATGCTGTCTTCGGATTCAAACTGTTTTTGATGTGTTTACTGCTTTTGGACCCTAGATGGGTGCTGGATTTAGGAAACCCGCACGAATGGAACCCCAAGTTCTGGGATAACAGACCTACTAAATGAAAAAATTTGCATGGAACCAAGCCAAATAGTTTTCTAAAATTGTTTTCCAGCACAGAAAAATTACAAGGCGTTTCAAAATTGTTTTCCAGGTCTGGTCAGGCCAACTGGTCGAGTCTGCCCGGCTACCCCCCTAAATGTATGCCCCCGTTCCTAAAAATCCCAATTCTGTCCAATTTGAGTCCTATTTGTGTTGTGATATAAATTGTGCTAACCGTCTGTTTTGCAGCTTTTAATTTTTCCTTATTTTCATTTTGGACGTACTTTGATAGATTTTCATGTAAATTGGGCGACTGTAATTTTCTAGATATTCATGTATTTAGGCGTTTATTTATGGGTCCTAGGCGGAGTAGTAAAACTAAACCTAGAAACGCACAACTAAGGCAGTGTACCTATCGTTGACAAGTAATAATTCTGGTTGGTCCAGGTATCGATCCCACAGAGAAAAGAATATTCTGCAAACACTAAACTACTCGGGTTCCTTGCGTGTCCTAGGCGGAACGTAGTTTGGGTTGATTATGTTAACAACTAAACTATCCTACTCCTAGTTGATCTATTCCAGCTTACTTTGCACTTGAGTTTTGTGTTATCAATTGGCGGTTTACCGACCTATGAATGCTAATGGGGATGGCCTTATCAATTAATTACAAAAGACGAATTTAACTCAACAATCAACCCTTAGTTATGTTCTTCCGATAATTCAACCTAGTGTATCTAGATCTTTTAGGTCCTTAGCCGGTTTCCCTTGTTTAGAGGCGGGGGCACGTAAGTTCCACAGTGTCGTCAATACTAATGGTTTCCTAGGTGTCAATCTAGGTAATGCCACAAATATGAACTTAATAAATTAAGATCTTATGAGACTAGTGTTGGAAATGCCCTAGTCCCGAGGCATTGGTCTTTGTGTTTGTATGATACATTTGGTACATTAATGTACACTTTATGTATTATACAATTTGTGTCAAGGAGATAAAGGCATTAATCTATTTATTATATGTCTTGTGCTATATTTTAAATAGAGTATCCAATGGACATATCCATATCCATGTTGTCAAGTGTGAGGCACTTGGCAGTAAGACTGTGGATAGTGAAAACGATATGACCATAAAGTCATCTGTAGTCTGTTCCAATCATGGGAATGAATGGAACCAAAGACTATCATTAGCCTGGTTGTATGGCGGTGTCTTACCGGTCATAGAACATGGAATGTCAACTAGGTTAATGGGTACATGCAAAAGGGCATGGTACTGGATTGATCCACTTAACGGGAATAATATGTTACATGGTATCATATATAAACATACATGTTAAATTAAAGTTGCATTTGAATTTAAATAAATCAAAGGAATTAAATTGGGCCTAAAACTTAAAATGCCAATTCCCACATGGAGTGGGATTTCATTTGGCCGAAAATTTGCATTGCAAGGGATGATAAGAATGAGTCATTTTGTTGGACAAAAAGTAATGATGAAGATGGTGAGTCATGCATGACTTTTTGGTAAGCAAAGTTGGACTTTGCTTGTTAGATATTTTGTTTATTCTTATGCTTATGGTAAGAATGGAAAAACAAATATGACATCTTCCTTTTCTTCTTCTTTTTGGCCGAATGTTTCTTTTGGCAAGAGAGGATGAGTCATTCTTTTCATCATTAGAATGGTGAGTCATATGGATGAGTCATAGGTTTGACTTTGGTGAAGCAAAGTTGGACTTTGCTTTACTTGTGTTGATCTTCTTTTCTTTAAGTGTAATGAGAAAAAAAAATCTGCGAAGACTCACCTTGCTTGGCCGTGGGATATTTATCTATTCTTGAAAAGAATTGAAAAGAATTTTGGCCAACTTTGATGCATTATTTCTTATGGAAAAAATTGGGTGCACACTTGAGAAAATTGGTTCTATCTTTGGATAGATAGATATTTCTTTTGGAAAGAAATAGGGACAGCCATATTTCTTGTTGTGGGCAGCCCTCTCTCGCTCTCTTCTTGTCATCTGAGTCGCTAGCACGGGCTTCGGTCCGAGCCGTTCGTGTACGTGACGTTGGAGGGAATCTACACTTGGTTTCTGCAGTCTGCATCCGTCTCTTAGAGAGACTTTGAGGTTAGTTTTTGAAACCCTCTTTTCTGCCTTTATGTTTTTGATTTCCACATCTTAAGCTCCTGGGCCGGATTCGAGGAAATCGACGCGTCTTTCCGCTTTTATCGGTCGGTTTCCCGTGACGAATCCCAACAACTAGATATTCATTAGAGGAATTGCATAAAGAAAAGGAATAAAAATTGAAATTAACTTGCAATCAATTGTATTAATCAAGAAAGATGAAACGAATTCAATGTTTACAACCAAACACAATCAAATTGTGGAATCAAAACTAACTTAATCAAATTACAAAAGAGAAGAAGAAAAACTTATGCCCTTTTGGTCCGATTAACCGGATTCCGACGGTGTGAAGATGCTTGGGGTGTACCTCTATAGACGAACTCAAGCCGGGACTAGGAACGTCGCAAAAAGGGAAGATTCTATGTAAAACTACAACCAATCGATGGTTCAAACTCAAAGAAAGCAAATAGTTCAAACTCAAAACCTCACTACAAGTTTCTGCTCTCACTCAAAAAGTCTGGAAAAAGATCCTTTCAAACATAGAAAATAACCTATTTATACGGCTAGGTTAAAACCAGGAAAAATAAGAGATGAAAGTAGGGCAACAGCAGGTTTCGGAGCTCGGCACGCCGTGCTGGTGGAGTTGGCACGTCGTGCTGTGCAGAACTGAAGGCGGCACGCCGTGCTGCTGGAGTTGGCACGCCGTGCCGTGTGATTTTAGGGTTGGCACACCACGCTGATCTGAGTGGCACGTTTTCGTGCCACTCCACTGGACTGCTTAACCAGGCACGCCGTGCCCTAATTGTGGCACGCCGTGCCTCCTTGATTTTCAGCACTTCGAACTCTTCTTCGCCGCCGATGCTCCAACTTCCGGTCCGGGTCATAATACCTATCCAAAACAAGCACAAAGAAACATAACGGCACCAACGCCACGGACCATAAAAACAACAAATTAACAAAAACTACAAAAACAACCCTAGAAAACACGAAAAATACTAAAAGTTATAAAAATCTATCCAAAACATAAAAATCACAAAATATTCAAAAACCACACAAACATTCACACAAAAGACTCTAAAAATTGCCGTTCAAACCACGAAATTGCCTAAAAGATAAGGTCAAAAACCGACCTTATCAACCACCCCAGAGTAAACTTGCTCGCTTTCACTTGCAAATCCAACTAAGGGTTTAACCGTACGAGATTCATAAACTCAAGAAAGTAAAGCATCACCTTCGAAATGACATTAGGTGCACCAGGTTCAAAACCACTCAATACCCAAACCCAACACAATTTAGCTAGTCAAAGGGCGAGGAACAAACAAAGTTTATACGACCACAAAGCACCTCACAAGATGTCACTCCAACGCTCAAGTTCAAGGCAAGGTGGATGAGCACACAAAAACAAACAATGGCACACATCACATAGCGAACTAATGGCAATCCCGGTGAAGTCATTGGTCAAGGAGCAAAATCAGAGAACCTGGGGCTTGTAATGTTACGGCTTAGGGTAGGTTTGATAATGGAAATTTTAGGTGTACAACTCCTACGAATCAAGTAAAATATACAAATTGACTAAGTACTAAAGACGGGTCATGCAACTTTCAACTCAGAACTAATCCTAAGAGTGTTTGCTTTGCTTTTTTTTTTTTTAAATTAACTTGACAAAAAGAAGGCCTTATCCACACCCAATGGCCGAAACACAACTTAATGAGAAAACGAAAACAAAAATTACAAGACATGGGTCAAGGCAATTAGATGATCGCCCTAATCCTTTATTCAACCAATGAAAAATTACAAGACATGGAACACAAATACCGGCTTAAAGATGCAAACCAGACAACCAAGACAGGCGTTTACAAACTCCGAGTTTTACAAAAAGAAACCGAACAAACACATTGACTCTATTTGGATTTTTTTTTTGTTTATTTATTTATTTATTTTTTTTTATACACAATTTTTCCATAGGACTAGATATGAAAGAGTTGAAATGCAAATGGTGATTGACCCCAAAATGAATGAACAACTTAGCCACTTACTTGATTTAGGAGAGGAGGGTGAGAAAGGAAAATCAAAGTGAAATGGTAAAAAGTTAGGATTATAGAGTTGGCTTGGTGAAGGTTTTTTAAGTCAAAAAGGTTAATTTAGTGGCTATGGGTGATCTAAGGGATGAATTAGTAGTTAGGGTTAGGGTTATTTAAGTCAAGGGGTTAATCCTAAGGGTCTCCACATATTAAGCTCTCGATGCCAAGTGCAAAACAACACCGGGTTCTACGATCTAGTGTGCCACGATTGTTTTTACCCTCACAAAGAAATAGAACCGATGTGAAATGGTTCTAAGGGCTCAAATTTGCACAAGTGTATTAGGGTTTGTATGCTAGGTCATGTGACTCAACCAATGTTCCAAGGCGTAATCCTAGCTCAATCATGCAAGTAGGGGTAGAGGACTAATTCCCTAATGCAACCTAAATGGCAAATCTAACCAATGGTTACCATCAAGAATCACAAACCACGCATAAACAAGCTAATGACTTGCAAACAACTCCTAATATCCCTAGCCAATTGCTATCAATCCAAGCACAGAGACTTAGGTTCGAGGGTGGATTAAGCAATGTTATTCAAACGGCAATTGATACATAAGCAACCTAAAAAAAATACTAACAAACCAAAACAACCAAAACCAACATCACATGCATTGAAAAGTAAAACCTAAATCTAACCAAAAACCAACGCAAAACATCTAATCATGCAAAAACACCTACAAACACCAACAAATGCCAACAAACATGCGAAACAACAATAAAAAAAATGCAATATAAGAAGAAAAAGAAAGGGAGAAGTCCCTTTACCCACCCCACACTTAGATTGCACTTACTTCCAAAAGTGCAATGGAAGAAGAAGTAAACTAAATGGGAAAGGCAAAGAGTTACCTCACATATCGGGAGCTGGTGGTGGCGGCGGGTACGGCCACCCTTGGGCGGCACAGAAGCGGGAGGCGAACGCCTCGACGTTGGAGAGCTGAGCTGCTTGCCGATCAAGGCGCGCGTTCAGCCGCTGCTCCAGCAGAACCTGATGGACGGTTAAGCCTTCCAATTGCTCGATTATGCCATCCAACCATCCTTCAATCCACCCCATAAAATCTACCCCCACCGATACATTCTCCGCGTCCTCCTCGCTGTCCTTTCCTTCCTCACTCTCTTCCTCCTCGTCTACTTCCATAGGGGCCTTTCCCCGACTTGAACCTCCTGCACTTGAAGGACTTGTAGCTGCCCCAACATAGGAACAAGACAAGATTCCCTTCGAAAGCTTCTTGGGAAGAATGCTCTCGAGGTTCCTATAACAAGTATTACTATGAAAAAAACATGCAATACAAGTCACAATATGTCCTAACCCTTGTTCGGACTTAGCTCGATTGTGATGATTGTATAAAGCTTCCATGACAAAGAAGCCCAAATGCACCTTAATTTCACTATGCACATGCCACAGGATCAACAGTTCAAATGCATTAACCCGGTTGCTCTCAGTCTTTCCCGAAAAATTAAAGCATACAAATTTATGAACTAATTGCAAAACAGGGTCTTGGATTTGGGAGGTTTTGGCAAACCGGGGTTGGTATACCCCTTGCCCTATCAAGCGCCAAAATTTCTTGGCATCCAAATTTTCGGGCCATTTATAACCATTCCCGTCAATCCCTATGCAAGCCCGAAGGCCATCAATATCCACAGTCCGCTCAGTGCCAAAGAGGCGGAAGGTCATACTTCTAAGGCCCGTATCCGGGTTGGTTTTAAAACTCAAGGTGGAGTAAAATTCTAGGTTTAGCTCCCTAAAGACTGGAGGGTTAGATTTCACAAATTCGTACCACCCTAGACTAGTCAATTTAGCTTTTACTCCCTCCGACCTATCCTGTACAAAGAGAAATTGCCAATCGAAAGTGCGAATGGAGTGCTTTCTAAAGGAAATAAAGTTTTGTACTTCTTACCTTCATTGTCCGAAAGCAAGGGAAAGTGACATTTGTATTTCCTTGACAGATTTGTCAGCGGGGCCATCAATTGGTTGGTGGGCAATTCGTCACGTGGCACCGGCTCCGGTGACGGTTCCATGGGCCGGCGAGACGAACCGTGTCTCCGATCGGCGATGGTTTTCTTCTTCATTCTACAATTGCATAACCATAAAAAAAACAAAAATCAAAAACACAAGAACACAAAGCCAAAGAACATCCACTGTCAAAGATACAAACCACAAAAAAAAAAGAAAAAGAAAGTAAAATAAAACCCTATTAAGCAGGCAATCCATCCAAACCAAAATGATGAAAAGAACAACAATAATAAGAATAATGAATAAAAGAAAGAATAAAGCAAGAATTCATACCTGATTCAAGGAAATTGAAGCAAAATAAAACCCTAGGGCAAAATAATGGAGGAAAAGGGGTGAGATGGAGAAGAAGAAGAAGAAGGAAAGGAGAGTAAGAGGGGATAGGGAGAAGGAGAGAAAGGAAGGAAGAAGAAGAAGAATGGAGAAGGAGAAGGAGAGAATGGGTTCTAGAGAGAGAGAGTGAAAAGGGGAGAGAGAAAGTGAGAGGGTGAGAGAAAGTGAGAGAGAGGAAGGAGAAGAAGAAGGGAAAAAATTGGTTATGAGAAGGGGGGAAGGTGGAAAGGGCATTAAATAGGCGGTGGAATAACCCTTGGAATTCAAAATTTAAACGCTCGGCACGCCGTGCCAAACACTCAGCACGGCGTGCTGAGCGGATCAAAAAGACTTACCTGGAAACAAAATGATGGCACGCCGGCGTGCTGTCTTGGCACGGCGTGCTGCCTTGAAATTTGAATATGTGGCACGGCGTGCTGAAGCCTTGACACGGCGTGCTGCTCCTTTTTCTCAAAACTCACTTTTGGAACAGAGGGACGGCACGTTGGCGTGCCATATTGGCACGTCGTGCCGCCCTTCAGAACTGTGATTGGCACGGCGTGCTGCTTGGTGACACGGCGTGCTGCCCTCTTATGCACAAACCTCTCGCGGAACAGAACAACGGCACGCGGGCGTGCTGAAATGACACGCCGTGCTGCCCTGCATACCATGACCTTGGCACGGCATGCTGTTTACTTATGCACAATTTTCATCCGGAACAGCAGCCTGGCACGATTTTGTGCCACTTTGGCACGTCACGTGCTACACCCAACTTCACCTTGGCACGGCGTGCTGCTTAGTAACACGGCGTGCCACCCTGAATTCTGCCAACTGTTGCTTTTTTTCCACATTTTGATTACGATTTTCGATTAACTTGCTTAAGTACCTAATCCTACACACAAAAACACACAAAAACATATTAACGTGAAAACTAATGTACACGGGAGGCATACGTACCTCAGTGCTATGTTTATAGTCGGAATAGCTCGACTCCTACGTTCGCGATTTAGCATTGCACATCACGAAGGAGTAAGACTTGCTTCTCCTCCTTTATTCCTCCGCTGACATAGGGCTTCAACCGGTGCCCATTTACTTGTTGAATTCCCTCCGGGGTTTCAATTTCCACCATCCCGGAAGGGTAAACCTTATGCACGGTAAACGGTCCCGTCCATCGACTTCACAGTTTACCCGGAAAGAGTTTCAACCGGGAGTTATACATGAGCACCAACTCTCCTTGGTTGAAACCTTTCTTTATTACATGCTGGTCATGCCATTTCTTGGTCCTCTCCTTGTAAATCTTGGCATTCTCATACGAGCTCAACCGAAGCTCATCTAGCTCTATGAGTTGCCTTAACCGAAGCTCACCTGCAGCTTGCATATCAAAGTTAAGAAATTTTAAAGCCCAATATGCCTTGTGCTCTAGTTCTACAGGTAGATGACAGGATTTACCGAAGACCAAACGGTAAGGGGACATCCCTATAGGTGTCTTAAAAGCAGTCCTATATGCCCATAATGCATCGTCTAATGTTAAACTCCAATCTTTCCTAGATGCACTTACCGTTTTTTCTAAGATGCGTTTTAGTTCCCTATTCGAAACCTCAACTTGCCCACTCGTCTGAGGATGGTAAGGAGTCGCTACTTTATGCTTAACCCCATATTTGTGCAAAAGATTGTCAAATTGCCTATTACAAAAATGGGAACCCCCGTCACTGATGATAGCTCTTGGGGTTCCGAACCTAGAAAGAATGTTTTTCTTTAGAAACCTGACAACTACCCTTGCATCGTTGGTTGGTAAAGTGACAGCCTCTACCCATTTAGACACATACTCAACCGCCACAAGAATGTATTGGTTGTTGTGAGATATTGGGAAGGGTCCCATGAAATCTATGCCCCAAACATCAAAAAGTTCACACACCAAGATACCCTGTTGGAGCATTTCATTCTTTTGGGAGATATTTCCCATCCTTTGACATGCATCACAGGCCCGAATATAACTAATGACATCCTGTTTCATGGTTGGCCAATAAAACCCACTAGATAAGATTTTCCCTACAGTTCTATCGGGTCCAAAATGGCCACCCGCTTCTCTATCATGACACATTTCAATAATGGAGGGGACCTCCTCATAAGCGACACACCGCCTAATCACACTATCAGCACATAATCTAAAAAGATAAGGGTCATCCCAAAAATAATCCTTAGCATCATAAAAGAATTTACGCCTCTGTGCATGTGAAAGGTTAGGTGGAAGAATGTTACCGACTTTGAAGTTTGCGATGTCCGCAAACCATGGTATAGAAGTTACCCCACACAGCTGTTCATCGGGGAATGTGTCACGAATGTTCGCTTCCGGAGAGGATACGGATCCTTCACTTGGTAGTCTTGACAAATGGTCGGCCACTGAGTTCTCTACTCCCTTCTTATCCTTAATCTCCACATCAAACTCCTGGAGGAGTAGAATCCATCGAATCAATCTGAGCTTTGCATCCTGTTTAGCCAACAAATACTTAAGAGCAACAGGGTCAGTATACACAATGACTTTTGATAAGACCAAGTAAGACCTGAACTTATCAAAAGCGAACACAACAGCTAGTAATTCTTTCTCAGTCACAGTATAATTCATTTGAACACCGTTTAATGTCTTACTAGCATAATAAATTGGGTGAAAAATTTTGTTCACCCTTTGACCTAAACACGCCCCAACAGCATTGTCACTTGCATCGCACATAAGTTCAAAAGGGATTTCCCAATTCGGACTCACCATAACCGGTGCCTCAATCAATTTCCGTTTAAGCAAATTAAAAGCATACATACATTCATCATTGAAATTAAATGGGGCATCCTTTAAGAGTAACTCAGTCAACGGCTTAGCAATCTTAGAAATTTTTTTCACAAAACGCGTATAAAAGCCCGCATGTCCCAAGAAACTCCTAACTAACTTAACCGAACCTGGGGGAGGCAGTTTCTCAATCACCTCAATCTTGGCCGGGTCGACCTCGATTCCCTTTCCCGACACCTTATGCCCTAAGACAATGCAATCCCGGACCATGAATTGACACTTCTCCTAACTAAGTGCCAAATTGGTGTCTTCACATCTCTGAAGCACCCGGTCCAAATTCCCCAAACATGACTCAAACGTATGACCAACAACAGAAAAATCATCCATAAAGACTTCCATAAAATCCTCAATCATATCAGCAAAAATGGCTAGCATGCATCTTTGAAAGGTAGCCGGGGCATTACACAATCCAAAAGGCATCCGCCTCTATGCAAATGTCCCGTATGGACACGTAAACGTGGTTTTCTCTTGATCGAGAGGGTCCACTGGAATTTGCATATAACCGGATAGCCCATCTAAAGTACAAAATTATTCATGCCCGGCCATCCTTTCTAACATTTGATCAATAAACGGTAATGGAAAATGATCTTTCCGAGTGGCGTCATTCAACTTCCTATAATCAATACATATACGCCAACCCGTGACAGCTCTAGTAGGGATTAGTTCCCCTTTATCATTTTTCACTACCGTCGTGCCTCCTTTCTTAGGCACACATTGGACCGGACTCACCCATTGACTATCAGAAATAGGGAAGATGATACCTGCGTCGAGGAGTTTTATCACCTCGGTTTTTACCACTTCCTTCATGTTGGGGTTCAACCGACGCTGAGGCTGTGCACACGATTTTACCTCCTCTTCTAGAAAAATTCTATGTGTGCAAAACGTCGGACTTATTCCCTTGATGTCGTGGATTGTCCACCCGAATGCTCCTTTGTGCTTCCTTAGCACCTCTAGCAGCTTGTCCTCCTCCTCTCCTGTTAACAAAGAAGAGATTACAACGGGTAAGTCCTTTGGAGGATGCAGAAAAACATATTTAAGGTTAGGGGGAAGGGTTTTGAGCTCCAATGATGGAGGTTCCTCCAATGAGGATTTAGGTGCTGGTTTGACTTCACGCTCCAGCTTATCAAATCGTCCCTTCACCCATGAGCATTCCTCACTAATCACTTCATTTGCCTCACTTTCACTTAGACCTTCTCCTATGATGTAATCTAGTTCACTGCACAAATTCTCAACCACACAAGCATCAATAGGACAAAAGGAGTCCACAAAGTTACAATTTTCAACATCTAACGGATATTTCATTGAATTATAGACATTGAAACTTACCTCCTCGTTATGCAACCTCAGAATGATCTTACCTTCCTGGACATCTATCAAAGTCCTACCGGTTGCGAGAAAAGGTCTTCCAAGTAGAAGGGGCACCGAGCTATCTTCCTCCATATCCATTACCACAAAGTCCGCAGGGAAGATAAACTTGTCCACCTTTACTAATACATCTTCGACCACCCCCTTTGGTCTCGTGAGGGATCTGTCCGCCAATTGGAGGGTCATATTGGTTGGCTTTGGGTTCCTCAATCCGAGTCTCCTGAAAAACGACAGAGGCATCAAATTTATACTCGCACCTAAGTCACACAGGGCATTGGTAATCTCCAAGTTTCCTATCTGGCATGGAATAGTGAAACTGCCCCTATCTTTGAGCTTAGGTGGGAGTTTATTAGTTATAATTGCTGAACATTCCTCTGTCAAAGCCACCACTTCATCCTCGCCTAGCTTTCTTTTCCCTGCAAGAAGTTCTTTAAAAAATTTAGCATAAGAGGGCATCTCTTGGAGAGCATCAATCAATGGCATGTTAAACTCTAACTTCTTAAAAATCTCAAGGAATTTGGAATATTTCTGCTCCAGTTTATCTTTCTTCTCCCTTTGAGGATAAGGAAGTTTAGGCACATAGGCTCTCATTGGGTCAGGAATTTTCCCTTTTTCATTTATGCTAGGTTCGGGTTCAGAAATCGAGTCGGGGTTGCTTACCTCTCCCGACTCTTCACTTACCTCGGTAGGTTGGGATGGGATATCAGCGTTTTGCACCCGGTCCTCCCGCTTCGTAGGGTTATAACCTGAGCTGTCTCCCTGTGATTACCTTTAGGGTTTTGTTCAGTTCTACTCGGAAGTGCTCCTTGACGTCTTTCCTGCCTCTCCCTACTCAATTGAGCCACCTGCTTACCCAAATCCCTACAGTACGCTTCATTATCAGCAAGCCGAGACGAGATGTCTTTTAGTAACGACAAAACCGTCTCATCTTGCTTAGACTGTTGAGGCTGCTATGGAGATTGATCATTAGGAATAAATGGGGCCTTACCTAACCCCTGCTCATGGTGCTCATAATGGAATCCGGAAGGAGGTCTTAACACATTTTGGTTGTTACTATAGGACATGTTCGGGTGTTGATACCTTCTTCCGTAATTATTATTATTATTATTGAAGTTTTGTGAATAAGAGTTAGAGTTATTGTACCTTTGGTTTCCTCCCACAAAACTTACGTTTTCAGACGATTGAGCGAATGGGTCGCCCAATTCACAATCTTGCCCGGGATGCTCCGCCCCGCATGATACACACAACACCAGTTGGTATTGTGGCCCATTTAAGTTCAGGCGGGACATCAACAGGTCCAACTTCTTGTTTACATGGTCCATAGCTGCATCTTGGCGTCCCAACTCTGCAGCTCGAACCTCATTCCTTGTTGGCGTGTCCGACTGCCACAAGGTACTCTTTCTAGCCGGCTCCGTAATCAACTCCTCGGCTTGTGTAGCAGTCTTCTTAAAAATGTCCCCACCTGTAGAAGAATCAATAATGGCACGGTTAGCTAGTGTCAAACCATGATAAAACGTGCTTACCTGAGTGAAACGCGGCATGTCATGGTGGGGGCAGTTCTGCAATAACCGTTGGAATCTCTGCCATGCTTCATTAAGAGTCTCCGTCCCAAATTGCCAGAATCCCATGATCTCATTCCTTAGCTGAACCGTCTTTGATGGTGGGAAGTAGTATGCTAAGAATTGCTCTTCCAACTGGTCCCATGATGTCACTGAACCGGGCCTCAAGGATTTGTACCATTCCATTACTCCCCCGCATAGTGAAAAGGGGAACAGCTTCAACCGCATAGCATCTTGGGGCACCCCACCGATTCGGACTGTATCAGCCACCATGAGGAATCGGTCTAAGTGATCATTGGGGTTGTCACTTATTCCGCCACTGAATAGACCGTTCCCTTGGATCAAATGGATCATACTGGACTTCAGCTCGAATTGATTGGCAGTGATGGCTAGGATAACCACTCCGGATCTGTTCCGGGGCCGATGTGGAGCCATTAGGTCTGTCATGACCATGTTATCTCTATCACCACCCCTTCTTCTGTCAAACTCCTCCCGCTCTCGCCGGAGTTGCTCTTGCTCAACTCTTTCCCGGAGTTGTCTCTCCTCGTCATTATGCTGCTGTTGCTCCATTTGAACAATCTGCTCTTGGCATACTCTACGGTTCTTGCTACACAAACGTTCAATTTCAGGGTTATAAGGTAAAAGCTCAGGATGCTGAGAGCGAGTTTGCATAAGCTAGAAAACACACACACAGAGAAATTAAAGAAAACTAAATTCTAATAAATATTCACAGAAAAGAAAAATTATTTAACTATATGCACAGAAATGTTGCCTAAATCAGCAAATAGACCTTTTGCTAAATGATGCAGAAATATAAATTTCCTCGGCAACGGCGCCAAAAACTTGATGGGTCCTAGGCGTAGTAGTAAAACTAAACCTAGATACGCACAACTAAGGCAGTGTACCTATTATTGACAAGTAATAATTCTAGTTGGTCCAGGTATCGATCCCACAGAGAAAAGAATATTCTGCAAACACTAAACTACTCGGGTTCCTTGCGTGTCCTAGGCGGAACGTAGTTTGGGTTGATTATGTTAACAACTAAACTATCCTACTCCTAGTTGATCTATTCCAGCTTACTTTGCTCTTGAGTTTTGTGTTATCAATTGGCGGTTTACCGACCTATGAATGCTAATGGGGATGGCCTTATCAATTAATTACAAAAGATGAATTTAACTCAACAATCAACCCTTAGTTATGTTCTTCTGATAATTCAACCTAGCGTATCTAGATCTTTTAGGTCCTTAGCCGGTTTCCCTTGTTTAGAGGCGGTCTAATTCTAAAGCTCAGAAAATAGGGGCACGTAAGTTCCACAGTGTCGTCAATACTAATGGTTTCCTAGGCGTCAATCTAGGTAATGCCACAAATATGAACTTAATAAATTAAGATCTTATGAGACTAGATATTCATTAGAGGAATTGCATAAAGAAAAGGAATAAAAATTGAAATTAACTTGCAATCAATTGTATTAATCAAGAAAGATGAAACGAATTCAATGTTTACAACCAAACACAATCACATTGTGGAATCAAAACTAACTTAATCAAATTACAAAAGAGAAGAAGAAAAACTTATGCCCTTTTGGTCCGATTAACCGGATTCCGACGGTGTGAAGATGCTTGGGGTGTACCTCTATAGACGAACTCAAGCCGGGACTAGGAACGTCGCAAAAAGGGAAGATTCTATGTAAAACTACTGTCGCAAAAAGGGAAGATTCTATGTAAAACTACAACCAATCGATGGTTCAAACTCAAAGAAAGCAAATAGTTCAAACTCAAAACCTCACTACAAGTTTCTGCTCTCACTCAAAAAGTCTGGAAAAAGATCCTTTCAAACATAGAAAATAACCTATTTATATGGCTAGGTTAAAACCAGGAAAAAGAAGAGATGAAAGTAGGGCAACAGCCGGTTTTGGAGCTCGGCACGCCGTGCTGGTGGAGTTGGCACGCCGTGCTGTGCAGAACTGAAGGCGGCACGCCGTGCTGCTGGAGTTGGCACGCCGTGCCGTGTGATTTTAGGGTTGGCGTGCCACGCTGATTTGAGTGGCACGTTTTCGTGCCACTCCACTGGACTGCTTAACCAGGCACGCCGGGCCCTAATTGTGGCACGCCGTGCCACCTTCATTTTCAGCACTTCGAACTCTTCTTCGCCGCCGATGCTCCAACTTCCGGTCCGGGTCATAATACCTGTCCAAAACAAGCACAAAGAAACATAACGGCACCAACGCCACGGACCATAAAAACAACAAATTAACAAAAACTACAAAAACAACCCTAGAAAACACGAAAAATACTAAAAGTTATAAAAATCTATCCAAAACATAAAAATCACAAAATATTCAAAAACCACACAAACATTCACACAAAAGACTCTAAAAATTGCCGTTCAAACCACGAAATTGCCTAAAAGATAAGGTTAAAAACCGACCTTATCATTTATAAATGTGAGGATGAGAGTCTTTATTTTTATTCGATCTGGTTGTGTAAGCGGCCTCTATTTTTATTCTTTTAACTGCTTGGATGTATGGTTTATTTATTCTACAATTTATTCCTGTCAATTTCTTGAGCATGGGCTAAATAAACACAAATTGGGTAGAGAAAGATAATAAAGCAAATAAAATATGGTAATATGAACTGTAAAGTGAAAGCAAGCTTGAAGTTGAGTAAGTCAATTGCCCGAACCCTAAATCTCTAGATTAGGTACAGTAGTCTACCCACGGTAGGGAGCTGTACCGGAATTTCCCTGACGAGCTGATCTGGGTGGTGAATCTGTCACTGATCTTGGAATTTAAGTTTCGATGTCTTTAAGTTAAAAATGGGAAAAGGTTTTCTACAAAAAGGATTTCCAAATAAACCAACAGTTTTCTTATAATCAAAATCCTGTTTTCCAAAGAAACTCAAAACGCATTTTCCAAAAATTTCCTTTTCCCCGGTTCGCTTCGCCGCATTCCGCTTTTAGGTCATCCGCTCACAGTGGCGACTCTACTGGGGATGAAGGTTTCTTAAAAAGTTTTCACAAAAACTTAAGGAACTTAGGCAACTACCAAAATATAACCTCGCTTGCAGTCACTTCACTAGTTTATAATACCATATTTGTTTGCACCTGCATATCATGACATTTTCTTTTTCTCAATCCCTCCAATACATTGATCAACCCCGGTTTACTCAAGAAGGTGACCTACCTCTTCCGCTAGGATTGGAGGCACCCGACGGGGTAAACCACTCATAGCACTGCATGACCTTACATCATGTTCTATGGTGAGGAGTGTATATTCACTATGGGAGCCTGTAAGACCCTTGGTTTTGACTTTAGCCCACATGTAATGGCTTAGCAACTTCCCCTAGGATTACCAAAACATAAATTCAAATGCGCCTTTGGTATCCCCCGTTGATGCCAAAGAGACCTAACACCTAGGAAGAATACAAGACCAATTGAAAGGAGAAATAAGGTTGGAAGGGAGCGCACGTTATTGTGTGTGCTAACGTTTTTTCTGTGATGTTTTATTTGACCTTTTCACGAAGCATCAAACATGCATAAACCATTCGCGTGCTATTCTAATCACATCTTTGTACAACCATTTTCGAGCATTGACATATTTGTGACACTAATCACATCTTCGTGCAGCCACGACATTTTATTTGTATGCCATTTACATCTCGTGTGCGACATTTCCACAAAGCATACACGACATCATCCCATGTGCCATGCGTTTTAATCATATTTTGGTGCAGCCATTTGCATTTTTGTTGTGACATACACACTCATGCCATTTCATCCCACCTAATAAAGGATGTTCCAAGCGTGCTCCTCACGATCATTTCATTCCATACATATCGGGTATCCCAAACCTACCCGTGTTTCACCCGTACACCGGATTGTACTCGGCCATTTCACTATACCATGTCATTCACTATAAGACCACAATGGTCTTAGGTCTATTTCCGTGTGGCGGTTCACACGATGTCATTATGTGGCATCATACTCATTCAGCATAAGTGTCACGGTGACGCCAGAGTCCTGCTTGTGCATCATGATCCACATCGAATCATTTCATGACATAGTGAAATCATTTGAGGTACTCCCCGAGTGCCAGATTAGTACACATATAGGGGCATTTCATAACATTATTGAATCATGCAAGGTGTTCCATAAACGCTGAACCTCTGTCTGTGTCCCCAGTTACACGTGACTCTCTTATAACATCATCTGATATCACATGCCTCAAAAGCATAAGAACTCTATCCATGGGACGTTCCCTATGCAACCATTTCATGTCATCTCATCGACCCATAAAACATTGAAACTCTGCCTATGTGACGGTACACACGCAGCCATTTCATGACATTCATTAGGTGCCCCAACATCGTCGAATCTCTGTCCATGCGATGGTTCGCACGAGACCTTTTTAAACTATTTTGCATGGCATTGGGCACTCTTGTGACATCCCAAACAAAGGAAATTAAAACACAAAGTTCATCCTCATTTTCATTTCCATTTATGAAACATCATCCAAGCATCATTCTTCACGTCATCACTTCATTCATTTAGCATCCCTAACTCTCCACATGTGATGTAGGATAGTTCGCACGTGAGACTAGAAAAGACCAAAGCTCCACAAAGACAGTTCACTGAGTAAGCTGGATCGACGGAGGACAAGATCTCAGACTTTGAGGGCTGTTGAGGAACAGGGGATAGTAGAAACAGATAGTGAGTCTGATTCTAGAGAGGAAGTGGAAATGGCAAACCAAACATTAAGTCTTGCTGATGCTCTGAAGGATTTCCTGAGATCTCAAGATTTTCGTGACATTCTAAAAGAGGAGATGTGGGTTGTTGTAAGAGAAGGTGGGGAAATCGGAACCTGTGGGCATGGAAAGGAAAAGGTGGCTAAATCTTCTCAATATGGGGCTGATGTCTCAGCTAGTGTAAAGAAGCTGCAAGAGATTAAGGTAGCCATGGAAAAGAAAATAAAGGCAAAGTACTCAAAGTTAGACGAAGTGGTAGCTAAGTTGAAGAAAGGGGCTAATATCAGTTTGGGCTCCAAGAGGGGCGTGAATGTGGACACAATGATAAACAAGGGCATTGAGACCTTCCTTATTGGGTTTCAAGTGCCGAAGATTCCTTCCTATAAGGGGATTGGTTCACCAGAAGCTCATGTGAACCTTTATGCATGAGTAATGCTGATAGCGGGTGCCACCAAGCAGCAGCTAATTAACTTCTTTGCAACTACACTCGAGGGAGGAGCATTGGGTTGGTATAACTCTCTATCTGAGGATGTGCAGTCGGACTGGGAAGCTTTGTCTGTAGATTTTATCAAATACTACAGCTTTAATACTAAGATCTAGGTGAAGTTGTATGACTTGGAAAGCATTAAGCAGAAGCTAAATTAGTCCTTTGATGAATACTACCAGAGATGGATGAATAAGATGATCCTATAGAAAAACCACCCTGATGAAGACGAGTTGATCCAAAAGTTGATTGAGGGTAGCAGGGACGTCTTTAGGAACAATATGAAATTCCATTCTTTCAGTGAACTCAGTGAAGTATACAACATGGCTATGAAGATTGAGAGGGATGAAGAAGAAAAGATAGCAAGCTATAGGGGTAGCAGAAGCTCCGGGTATCGGTTGACGACTATGGCTGGGTCAAGTAGTGGGTCTAGTTCTGGTTCTACAAGCAAAGGTGGGAAGTTTTCAGAGACTAAGTAGGCTGGGATTGCCGTTGTATCTTAGCAACGAGGAAACTATAGTAGAAATTCAGAGGGTCAAGGCATATCCCTTTGGGCCTTCTCCTTGGCTAAGATCTTTGCGAAGTGCAGGAATGGCAGTTTGTTGAGCTCTCTTAGGCCATTTGAAAAGCCAGTGGAGGCAGATAAGGATAACTTTTGTACCTATCATGTCATAGTGGGACACAGAACCAACAATTGTTATAAGCTGAAGGATGCCATCCAGAAGCTGATTGACGAAGGAAAGTTACAAGAGCCTACCAAGCCCAGTACTAAGACTAATCCATTACTAGCATTTGAAAGGCAGGTGAATATGGTACAGTCGGGGTTGCCGGACAACTTCATTTTCGCCCAGGTCCTGTAAGCAAACCCCACCGGTGAAGTGTGTGGTGGCCAATGAAACTGGGGCAAAGTTAGAATGTGGAAAGCTGATGGAGCAGAAAGAGGTGAAGCCAGTGAGTCTGGATGATCTTGATTCGGAAGATGAGTACGAAGAATATGGCTATGATGAGATAGTTAAGCTGCCGGTTGTTGAGAAGCCAAAAGTTCTCGAAGTCCATAATGTAACAAGGAGTGGCAGGGTCTACCAGCCAGTGGTTCAGTAGAATGACAGGACCCCAGTGATGGATTGGGTAGCATGTTAGCGCTAAAGGAAGTAGAAAAGGAAGATCTGGTCATTTCACAACTGAAGAAGACCCCAGCTTAGGCCAGTCTGTGGCATTTGCTATTGACCTCCAAGGAGCATAGGGCAGCACTGGTTAAAAAGCTATCTAAGATTGAAGTTTCCCCAATTGCTTCCCCAGAGGCTATATGTTGCTTACTAGACAAGGTTCATGTGGGACCCCCTAACATTGTGTTTTTAGAAAAAAGATTTGCCACAAGGAGGAAGGGCTCACAACAAAGCTCTGTATGTCAAAGTTAACATCATGGACAGAGTCATGCCATGCGTGATGATAGATGATGGGTCGGCTCTGAATATATGCCAGTTAAAAATGCTCCCGTACCTGGGCTTGAATGAAGATGCTTTAGAGAAGTCTTCCACCGTGATTAGGGCTTATGACGACTTGAAGAGAACTGTGATTAGAACTTTTGAAGCTGAGATAGAGGTGGGACCGGTCAAGTCGACGGTCACTTTTACTGTGATTGACATTCCAGTCACTTTCTCCTTGCTGTTGGGAGACCATGGTTTCACCCATTGGGGGGTGTCCCTTCAACTTTGCACCAGAAGATAAAATTCTCAGGAGCCAGCGAGGTTGTGACGGTTGAGGTAGATTCTCAGTCCATGATTGCTGCGGTTAACAAAGAGATCATACCATTCGGTGGATTCCAAATCGCCATGGTCAGCGAGGAGGAAACCACAGATGCCTTAATGGTTATCTACGAGAACTATATGCCAGAATGGTTGTCCAAGTACCTCTGCGAGTACAATTTTATGCCAGATATAGGACTCGGAGCTAATCTAAAAGGGGTGTCAGAATTTAACATTGATTTTAGGAAGTCAAGGTAGTTCGGCTTAGGCTACACAACAGGGGGAGAAAAGTCTGAAGAAAGGAAAGAATGGCAAGCCCCTGATGAAGCCGTTCATTAAGGCAGGTGAAGAGTTGTGTAAAGGGCAAGCTGAGCCGATGAAAGTCAGGGGTATTGAATACCCGGGGTTTCGAGATATTCTCTGATGTTGTAGACTTTGAAAAGAGCCAGGAAGAGGCAGTTGCACCTGTGACAGTGGAGGAGGCAATTGTTAAATCTATCACCCTCTAGAAGAAGCCTTCTGAAGTGATAGCAAAAGCAGCGGAAGTGTCCAAAAAGAATACTAAAGAGAAGATCTGCAATGATTCTGTGAAAGCCATTTTGGAGGCACTAGCCACCGCCCTGAGCAAGGCCTTTACAAAATCCAAGGAAGGGTCTGAGAAAGAGCTGATGACTAAGGCAAGCTTGAATTCCATGGTTGCTGAAATAGCAGGAATCATGAAGAAGGCCAAGGCACAGGTGGTTGAGATCGAAGAGACTGTCCTTCCTGTTGAACAGGAGTCTGAAATAGCTGTTGGCCTAGATAACATTCTGAAGCTGAGCAAGGATGCTGAAGAAGTTCAAGGCCCTCTACCTATGGAGGATGAAAATGGTTTTCTTGTATCTGTTTCTTCTATTTTCAGTGTTAACGATGTACTTTTTAACAAGTTTAATGTAATGAAATCCTAGTTTGCTTACTTGTTGTGAGCACGGGTTTTTTCCCGACCTCAGTGATGAAAGCTATTATTACCTTTTTTCACGGATAAGTGTGAAGCGGATTGAAAGTGACTGGGATAATGTTGAAAATGTCTTGAATGAACTGAATATATGTGACAAGTCTTGATACGGAACCCTGAAGAGGGTCGAGTGAGTGTTTAGAAGAACCGAAGAGAAAAAGGTGAAAAACATAGAAATAGGGTAGTCTGGTCACTATAGCCGCTCGGCTATAGTGCCCTACAGCCGCGCGGCTGTAGTATAGCCACTTGGTTGTAGTATAGCCGCCGGGCTGTATTCACTAGATTTCCTAATTAGCGTAAATCGGTTTTAAATTCTGATTTTTAACCTATTTGGGGAAGTATAAAAACAAAATAACAAAAAATAGGGTAACAGAATATAGAAAATAAGAGAGCAGCCACAGATTCTGGAGAATTAGGGTTCTTGAGAGATTTGAGGGAGAAAAAGAGAGAAAATTAAACCATTATATCAAAAAAGATAAAAAAAAACCTTAATTAAATCTATAGAAATGATTAGAATTCTCTAGGGATTAGTTTTCTGGGGTGGTTCTAATCTGTAAACACACATTCAATTTGATTCGGGTTTTGTTCGGGCTTCAGAGATCATAGGCGTTTCGGGTTGTTCGTGACTTCAAGGCGCTTCCTGGCATCCGAATCCATTCCTCGTGATCCAAAATGTTGGAACACAGACAAGGTATATTCTGAGAGGCCTTAAAAACCTTTTTTGATTCATTCTGGGTATTGTTTGTGTATGATTTTATGTTTTTTGTGGTTCTGGAAGTGAGCCCAGTTACAGCCGCCCTATCTGATGATTACAGCCACTCGACTGTAATCTACAGCCGCACGACTGTAACCTATAGTGGCACCGCTATAATCTTCTGATTACAGTCGCTCAGCTATGATCCCCAGGGCAGAAGCTCCAAATGCCTTAAATCGACCGATAATGCTTCCCGTTCTTTAAATTAAATGTGTTTTTCATGATTATTATCGGTCAATTACATCCATATATGTTTGATTTTCGGTTTTCGGATTTATAATTGATGGATGTAATGTTAAAGTTTGGTGATTTTAGGTTGTTAGGATTTCCGGACTCGTTTAATCCGCTTTAAATCCATTTTGTGGAATTTTGTGAGTTTCTAGAAATCCCAGATTGCCTGAACCCATTAAAATTCTAAAACAATTTTCAAAACGAGAAAAGAAAACCGAAATGGATTATGGAGCACTACAGCCACTCGGCTATAAGTGTTACAGCTACCCCAGCCACTACAGTGGTGCGGCTGTAATATCCTACAGCTGCTCGGCTGTAGTCCGAGAAACAGAATTACAGTTTTGCCCTTTTGGGCCTTTAACTTGTAATATTGTGTCTCATTCCTATTCAAAACAGATTTGTGGAGTGTTTACATTTTTGGACCTTAGATGGATGTTCAATTTAGGCCACTTACGAACGAAACCCCCGGGTTCCCGGATATCCGGCCCACCAAAAGTTGGAAAATGCATGTAAAATGAGCCAAACTGTTTTCAAAATTGGTTTTTCATTCACAAAATCAATAAGGTGTTTCAATAAAATGTTTTCTAGGTCTAATCGAGTAGTCGTCCGGACTTCTTGATTATCCCCTCTATGCGTGATCCCGTTTCCCAAATACCCCTATTCTGTCTTATGTGAGTCGTTGGCGTGCTTTGTTTCTTTATACTAACATATTTGGGTGCAACTTTCTTTATTTTTATTTTTCATTTTTGATGTATTTAATAGACCATCTCATGTATCTATGCGATTGTACTTTTTAGATCATTGTGTATTATAGGCGATTGTAAATAGTGAGCATGAGAGTTTTTCTTTTCTGAGTTTTATAATTTGGCCTCTACTTTGCTTTTCCCGCACTTTTACTTTTCTGCACTTTGTTTTGGATTTATATTTATGTCATGTGTATGAGCATTAACTAAAAATAAAAGAATATAAAATGGGTAGATTTAAGTGGATGTTATATCACATTATGAAAAAAATAATTGAAAACAAGTTTGAGGATTAGTAGATGTGTTGCCCGAACCTTGAATCTCTGGATTAGGTACCGCATCTACACTTGGTAGGGAGCTGTACTGGAATTTCCCGGATGAGCTAATCCAGGTGGCGACTCTGCATCTAATCTTGAAATTTAGGTTTGGAGATCTTTAAGTTTAAATTGGGATTTTCTATAAACCTATTTTCCAAAATTCACACTTACAATTAAATTTTCTACAAAAAGGGTTTTTCCAATAAAATGAAAAGCTTTCTTAAATTAGATTAAAACCCATTTTCAAACCACATACTCACACGTGAAAACAAATCCCCGGTTCCCGCTTCACTGCGTGTTCTAAAAAACGTTGTTCGCTCACAGTGGCGACTCCGCTAGGGATTAACGGTTTCTTAAAAAAAAGTTTTTCATAAAAAACTTAAGGAACTTAGGCAACAATTGAAGTATATCCTCACTTGTAGTCAATTATTAATTCATAATCTGATATCTCATTCACAACAGCATAGCATGACATTTTCTCTTCTTGAATCCCTCCAACACATGATTAAGCCCAGTTTATCTCCAAAGGTGACCTACCGCTTCTGCTAGGATTGGTGGCACCCGAGGGGGTAAACCACTCATAGCCTCGTACGCACCCCTTCATTTGGACCCTTGAGTGGGGAGAAGTGAGGAGTATATTTTTGCTATGGGAACCTGTACGACCCTTGGTTTGACTCATACCTTCATGTAATGGCCTAGCAACTTCCCCTTAGGATTACCAAAACATATATTTGAAAATGGACATTGAGAGTGTGCCTTTGGTATCCCCGGTTGATGCCAAAGAGACCCAATACCTAGGAAGAATGCGAGACCAATTGAAAAAAGGAATAACGTTGGAAGGGTGAGCATGTTGTTGCTTGTGCTAACGTTTGTTCTATGGTGGTTTCATTTTTGACCTTTACATGCAACATCAAACACGCATCATCCATGTGCCATTTTCTAACCACATTTTTATGCAGCCATTTACAAGCATCATCATACGTGTTGTATTATGCTAACCATATTTTTCGTGCAGCCATAACATCTTATTCGTGTGTCATATTCATTCCGTATGTTCCTGTTCCCATGAAGCATACACGATATCATCTTGTGTGTCATGCATCCTAACCACATTTTTGTGCATCCATTTGCATTTTGTATGACATGGGCAGTCATATCATCTCATCCATCTAAAATGAAGGATGTTCTAAGTATGCCCTTCATGATCATTTCATTTCATGACAATATTGGGAGTCCTCAAGACTACCCGTGTTCTGCCTATACACCGGATTGTACTTGGCCATTTCGCATCATTAGAGGACCACAATGGTGTTAGGCTTATATTCATGTGGTGGATCACACAATATGATCACATGACAGCATGACCATTCACCATTGGTGTCATGGTGACACTATAAGCGCTGGGTTTTCCCAACCTCTATGATGAGAATTCCTGTATTACCTGTGGAATAGACGGACTTGAATCAGACTTGAAAATTACTGGAATGTCACCCAGAGTATTCAAACATCCCAAAATTGAGCTATCCTCAATCCGAAACCCCCGAGGAGGTCCCTTGAGTGATTTTTAGGGTTTAGGGTGAGCGTTGGATTTTCGCGAATTTTAGCCCGGCTTTTGCTAGAGCCGCACGGCTGTAGTTTTTAAACTACAACCGTGCAGCTGTAGTCTATAGCTGCATGGCTCTAGCATAACTAGAGCCGTACGGCTCTAGTGGGTTGAGAGCAACTTGGCTGAACAGAAAAGAATTGGCTGAAATTTCATGGAATTCAGGCAGCTCATTTATTGGTTGATATGATTATGAGTGAAGGAGGTATAAAAACCAAAAATTAAATCAAAAGAAAGAGATGCAGAGAAACTTTCAATCTTAGAAGAAAAAGAAGAAAAAATTTTACACAGAAAAAGAGGAGAGAGGGGACCGAATACCAGGAGAAGGGGGGAAGAGCAAAATAAAGAAATTGACACTTAAAGCTAATCCTTAAACATCAATAGGAAGTTCCTTAACCTTTGCACATTGACTCGAGATTGCTTCGAATTGATTTCGGATTATTTTGGATTCATTTCGGTTTTCAGCCGATTGAGTATTCAAGACGAATTTCAAGTTTTCAATCCGTTTCTTGACGTTCAAAGCATCAAACAATATCAAGGTAAACTTTGAGAGGCCTTAAACCTGTGTGTATTGCTTTTTCTTCCTTTTTGCAAATTTTGGAAACCGGATTTCCCCGAATACAGCCGTATGGCTGTAATTGTGATGAACAGAGCCGGGCGGCTCTGGCACCCAGAGCCGCACGGTTGTGTTCTGTAGGGGCAGATTCCCGAAACTGCCCCTATCGGCCGAAAATTGTCCGTTTTCCATTTTATGCATTCCGTTGTGATCAATTTCGGCCCAAATTCATCCGTATGTTGTAAAATTTTAGTTTTTGGATTTTCGTACGTACAGATATTAGGGTTTTCGGGGATGTTCGATCCAAATCGGATCCGTGGTCCACCATTAGCGGATCCCCGAACCCTGTAAAATCCTCGGGAAATATTGAAAATGAGCAAAACTGCATTTTCAAAAAAAAGAAAACCATCTTTTTTCGGGTTCCGGGAATCACAGCCACACGACTGTAATTACAGCCGTACAGCTGTTGTTTCCTGAATAAGGCAGAATCGCGAAACGACCCGTATGGACATCGTCGCACGATGCTGTTTTCAAATTCAAATTATTTTTGGTGTGTTTACTGCTTTCTGGACCCTAGATGGATGCTGCATTTTGGAAAACCCATACGAATGAAACCCCGAGTTTTGGAATAATAGACCCGCTAAATGGAAAAGTTTGTATGAAATCGAGCTAAATAATTTCCTAGAATTGATTTTCCAGCACAAAAATTACAGGGCGTTTCAAAATCGTTTTCCAGGTCTAACCAGTCCGATCGGTCTGGTCGACTCGGTTACCCCCCTAAATGTATGCCCCCGTTCCTGAAATCCCAATTCTATCCTACTGTGAGTCCTATTTGTGCTTGTAATATAAAATTGTGCTAACCAATCTGTCTTGCAGCATTTATTTTTCTGTTTTTATTATTTTTACTGTAATTAATAGATTATTCCGTGTATTCTAGGCGACTGTAATTTTTAGATATTCGTGTATTCTAGACGTTTGTAAAGTGAGGACAAGAGTTTTCCTTTTTATTCAATTTGGTTGTATAAGCAGCCTCTATTATTTTTGTATAATTTGGATGTATGGTTTATTTTTCTGTAATTTTATTTCTGTCATTTGCCTGAGCATGGATTGATAAATGTAAACGAAATTGGGATATAGAAAGATAATAAAGCGAATTAAATATGATAATATAAATTGTAAAGTGAAAGCAAACTTGAGGTTAAAGTAAGTCACTTGCCCGAACCTTAAATCTCTGGATTAGGTATAGTAGTCTACCCGTGGTAGGGAGCTGTACCGGAATTTTCCGGATGAGCTGATCCGGGTGGTGACTCTATCACTGATCTTGGAATTTAAGTTTCAAGGTTTTTAACTTAAAACGGGAAAATGTTTTCTAGAAAGTGATTTCCAAAATCAAATCCATGATTTTTCTAAGGTAATTAATTAACATTGGGTTGAATTTAATTTAAATTAATAAGTTTACATAATGTAATTAATTAATTTATCAATTAATTGAATTACATAAGGTAAACAATTAATTAAATAATTTTCCTAAGTAGGAAAATTAAGTACATGTATTGTATTTACTTAAGTGTGATTTAATTTTATTTAGGGGTAATTAAATTTAGCCAAATGGAATTAAATTACATAGTATATACTTTTTAATTAAAGTTTATTTATGTAATTATAATCATAGTGGGCTTGGGTTTAATTAACCTAATTAAAACCCAATTAGATAAGGTGTCTATAAAAGGGCACACTTAAGGAATAAAACCCTGATTCAACTCTAATTAATTGCTAGAAATTTCAGCCACCAAGAGCAGCCCCAAAACAACCGAAAATCCTAGCATTAAACCTCCATTCCTTCTCGTCTTCGGCTAGCACCGGTTCCCGCTCAATAGTTGGTCGTGCACCGGACTTTGGAGATTGTAGTTTCAAGAAACGATTCTACAGCAGTCTCTAGAAGAGACGGATCCGGTGAGTTAATCTCTCTTAATTCAAATTGATTTTACTCTAATCAATGGTAATTGGACACGATAGGTGGATTCTAGGAAATTTTAAACATTGTATTTTCTGCTGCGCCATGTTATTTTTCCAATGACGAATCCCAATAGATTCGGAAATCAAATCCACCACCTCAATCCTCTTCAAGGTGACGGGGATAAGCTCTGTGAACCTGACATAAAGATCCAACAGGTCCAAAGGCATACCCTCAGCACCCTCTATCATAGTATCGAGGCAGGGACGTCTTATCTCCTTTTTATTCCTAAGTAACATAGACCTAGGAAATCGGGCTACCTTAGCTCCGTATGGGAATATGTTAAGTACAAACACCTTGCACTGATTCATATACTGCTCCTCCGCATCCAAATTATCAATAGAATCTACTATTCTATCATATTCCATATTCCCGCCATACCAAAATTTATCAAAACATCTTTCATGAAAAGCTCTTTTTGCGAAAACCAGCATTTGAAATTGATCTGTGCCAGCTGAGAAACCACCTCCCCAAATGAGTTTTTGGATCTCTTGGTTCAGCATATTGAACCGTTCCATAACTCCTACGACATCCCTTTCCTCTATCGGAGGATATCGCTTAGAGAACAGCTGTAGCTCTAGTTTTTGTATCATCCTCGCCTCCTCTTGAGACTGGATTTGTCTCGGACATTGCACAAAGAACGTCATTCCTATAACACATATAGGAATAACAAAAACTAGTCACTAATCAAGAATAATCAGTATAATAATACACAATACATATACTGAAACATTTCTTGATGCACAAAATCAATATTCACACACAATAAATCATACTGGAATTTTCTGGAATTTTTAAAACACATTTTAGATATTTATACACAATATTTATTTTGGCTTAATTCAATAATTAAAATTATTGAATGAATTACAAAAATTCTCCAAAATATACCAAAAATTCAAAAAAAATGTAAATTTTAATCTGGCGGAAAACTGGAAAAAATTAGACGCCGGAGCACCACTCACGCGCCAGCATGCGCCACCACTCGTGGCATGCGAGGCACGTGTTGGAGAGGAAAAAGACTTCAGTGACACGTGGCGCATTCTGAGTGGTGCTGACGTGTCATAAATGCCACGTGTCAAAATTTAATTAGTCCAATCCTGCGCTTGTGATAACGTGGCGACGATGATGTGGCAGTCAAAACACAGTCATCGACACGTGTCGCAACGTCATTGGTCCACGTAATCACCACGTCAGACAGAACAGTTTCATGGGTGGTTATTAGGCTCCACGTGTCACCCTCTAATTAGTTTGACCGGTACTAAAACAGTTGACTTTTACACGTGGCGTTCAGTAATTGGTCAGTCAAAATTCAACCGTTTTGTAACCGTCCAATAACTGCGTGCCACGTGTCAGTCGGTTTTGCCCAATCAATTAGAGAATGCCACGTGTTTCAATATTATATAACTCATAAATAACTGTTCACTGGAATCCCAGTCTCACAGGCGGAAAGTGAGGTCCACCGCCGGCCTTCCGGTGCTCCGATGAAAGTGAAATTTTACACCCCGACTCGATTTTTCGTGTTGATTCCAGTGGTGTACCCAGAATTACAAAATTCCAACAAAAAATTTATGTATTACACTGTTAAATGTATTTATGGTATAATTTCGACCAAAAACAACATATGAATCAAGAACGAAATCCGACAGAACTCATTCTCATCGCAGATCAACCAGGAATTATAGATTCAAACACATCAAACTATAAATCTTAGGCTCTAATACCAATGAAAACATAATTAAGTAATCCGTAAACAAAACAAAGGACTAACCAGTATATCTTATGGAAATATCGTTTACAAAACTTTTGAGTACTACAGGTTGGATCGTCCTGGTTGCCTTTCCCACGTATGCAGTATTACATAGGGTACGGGCTATCTCCGTGAGTTCTGCCAAAGAACGAAGATGGAAAGTGTTTGTACGGGAAATTATCGAGACAGATTTGATATTCTGGTTGTGGATATTACGTATACCAAAAAAAGGTCCCAAAACTGATCTGGAATGGGGTATTTATAGAGTTAGGGAGTAACCACCCATAACTCCCATAACTTCCCCTATGTTTATCCATTTCGACCAAATTACATATTTTGTCCCTGTAACTTATTATACATTACAGTTCAGTCCCTGCTAATCCAACAAATATCATGGACGGACCGAAAATAAACAGATCCTAACTCCTCCATGTCATTGTTTTCATATCATGCCTACTTGAGTCAAACCCATCATGAGTTGGGATGTCATTCTTTTACAATATTTACCCTTTTACGAGTGAAATTCATCACATGAGCCATTTACCAAACATAAAATCATCACATTCACGGTGGAAAGTTTAAATATGGGAAGAAAATTGGACAAATGGCCCCATAGACAACTAGACAAGTTATACATTCCACACACGTTCCAATATTTTTCCGTTTCCCTGACCGGACCGGTTCGAAACCAAATTAAAAAATTTCTACTTTCGTATCTGAATCATGACAAGTGCGCGGATTCATTAATTTATTGTGCTCTCGATCGTATTTCCAAATTGCTTTCAATAATCTTCATTTTCAACTCGGTGGGTAGAAATCAAAATTCTATTGTTGATTTTCTTACTGATTTGGGCTAATAAAAAACCTCAATCCATATCAAAACCCGTACCAGTTCCTAATTAATGGCTGCCAACCAGCCCTTCCGAAGAGCAACAAGGTCTTATATATGGATTAGAAGTAGCAGATACTCCTGCTAAAAATTCAGTAATAATTTCACAGCATTTCAACAAGAAAAAAAATATAGAAGATTGAGGATTCTAAAATAAACTTCTCCCCTTGTTGCAACACTAGCCGTAGCCGACACACACTTCATACTTCACACATCTCATATCAAATACTTAAAAAATTACAGCACAAGAAACGAACGCACAGTAAGGGAAAAAAAATAGCAGCAAAGATCAAGTTGTAAAAAAACTTTGAATAAAATTGCAATAATATATAACAAGCCAATATTAATATTTAGCATATATCACCCATCAGCTCTGCCGGTACCACCTTCAGCGGCGGACATTTGGACTGAAGCTACAGCAACAACAGCTGCTGCTTCACCGGCGGTATCCTGGCCATGGTGATGACTGGTGCCATCTGTTTGGGCATCATCATGTTGTGTATGATCTCCTTTGCACCTGGAAGATTTTTTATCTGAAACTTCTTCTCTTTCTTTCTGCTTAAGTCCTGGTATACATCCACAGATATTTGGACACCTCATGTCTTACAAATTATATGCCCCAATTAACTTCCGATTTCTGTTATTTAAATTGACACCCAACAAAAGGGTTTCTTCTCGATTTTCAATTATTATTAGCAATTAATTAGAATCATAATTGCTTCATTAATTTGCATAATTCAAGGAATTATTGTTATAGAGCATTATTCCTTGTCACTTGTCTTTTTTATTTTTTAATTTGTTTGCTTTCTTTCCTTTTTATTTTTTATTTTTTCCTTCATTTTTCGGCGTTTAGAATTTTAGATACGGGCATGGCTCTAATTTAATAGAATAAATATGATCTAAATGGAATTAGATGAATGTATTCTCTTTATTAATTAATTGATTTCTAATTATAAATTGGTTTCTCCAGTCTATAAAAGGGGTTTTACATCAAATTTACAGGGATGTATTGTATTAAAACTTTTAATGACTTTTACATGTTTTTAAAATTCGGAGGTATTCAATAAAGACGTTTTAGGAGTCTTTAAAAGTCATCAGGTATTCAATTATGATTTTTTAGGAGTTTTTAAAAGTCATCAGGTATTCAATTATGATTTTTTAAGAGTCTTTAAAAGTCATCCTGTATTTAAAAAGTCATTGACAATTGATGAGAATGACTTTTATAGACTTTTTTTTTACAAAATATAACACAAAATCTTTAGAAAAAAGTCTTGCATCTATACGCAAGACTTTTTATTTATCATTTATGGTAAAATCCATAATCACCGACCTTTTCTGTCTCTGGAAACGATCGACCTCCACCCTCTCCGACCTCCATAATCATCCGCCCTTTTTTGTTACCCTCCCCCACCTCCATAATTACCCGCCCTTTTTACCATCTTTAAGACAGCTCCCCTATTTCAGTTTGACACACAAACAGAGTAGTCTTGGCTTGTGCAAGATTGCATAATTTTCTTAGAAATGAGTGTCGATCAGATGAGTTTCAAATTGAACAAAATAGTGAAACTAATTCATGTACACCTATGTCAATTAATGAAAAAGAAGATTTCGAACCATTTGTTGGAACAAAAGAGCAACAACGAAATGATGCTAATGAATGGAGTGCTAGTATTGCTACTGACATGTGGAATAATGTTGAACATATGAATGATGATGAGTATTAGAAATTTTGTAGCCAAATTACAATTTTTTAATTAACATTACTACTCAATTTTTATGTTACTATTTCACATTTTATGTTTAGCGATTATTGTGGTCGTTTATGTAGTGTATTATCATTGCACACATGGAGATTATTAGTATTTTCTAACAATTCTACAAAAGTCTTTAAAAGTCTATGAAAGTCTATGAAATAAACTTTTTAAAAGTCATCAATACTTTTAAAAATTATCTGCAAGATATTAAAAGTCACTGAAAGTCATTAAAGTCTATAAAAGTCATTCACTCAAAAAAAGTCCATAAAAGTCTTTATCGAATATCACCCCCTTAGGATTAATGAAAAATTGTTCATAAGTTGCTACATAGAATTAAAAAGCGCTAGCCCTCTCTCTGCGTCAAATCTCTTCTTCCATTAGACACTTGTGTGTAAGAGATAATAATAAAAATCATAATTGAGTCTCAACTATCAACTTCAACTCTTAGGTCAAATGGTCCCATAAGATGGTATTAGAGTCTCTTAGAGCCAAAGGTCGAGACTTCGAATCCTAGCAGTTCCATTTGTTGATTAAAATTCAACACATGGCAATGTGGGCATGTGTTGTACACGCTTGAAGCCCAAGAAGCATTCGCGTGCGTGAGAGTGTCAGAGATAATAATAATAACTATAATTGGGACTTACCTATTAGCTTAAAATTTTAGGTCAAATGGTTCCATGAGATAGTAGATAATAATCCGTCTGGTACTATAAACAAAATTCTTCCACCGCTTTTTTGAATTGGATTATGGATATGATCAACGCTATAAGAACTTATCCTAATCCCTAACTTGTTATCTATATTATTTACTTCCTAACTCGATATCGACATAGCATGAATTGTTTACCCCATATATATATACTTGAGTAAATTAATGTTGACGGTCCCAAATGGCTAGTTACAGTACTAGGGGGTGAATAGTATTGTAGGGCGAATAAATAATTTCGTGGACCTCTTTTTCAAAAACAAGTTTTATTAAAAAATGCAGAATTATAAACTATAATAAAACTTGTAAATATAAAATGCTTTTCTAAAGAAATTAACTTCTAGTACTAAAGCATATAATATAAAGTGCAAAAAATTAAAGTGCATAAAATAAAGAGAATAGGGATAGAGAAAATGCAAACACAGAATTTTATCCTGGTTCGACCCAACCAGACGACCCAACCGGTCTACGTCCAGTCCCCAAGCCAACCGCTTGAGATTTCCACTAGTGTTTCCTTTACGGGCAGGAAACAAGCCTATGTTACTTTTTCTGAGTTCAAGTAACAAACTCAATACTTTTACAGGCTTAGTATCGAACCTATCTCGTTACTTTTTGGAGCTTAAGTAACAAACTCTATCGATGCTTTTTCGAAGCTCAAGCACTAAACTTTTACAACCTTTGTTGATCAACCACCAACAAAGTAAAAACCCCCTTCACACAACCTTGTGTGAAAAATACAATTCCCAAATAGATGAATATAAGAATGAATAATATTTTTCTCTCTTCTCTTTGTGCTCTTTGGGAATATGGAAGACTTATAACTTGTAAGCTTGAATAAGATTGTATCTTGGATTGTCTTCCACACCATCACACTTTCCTTTTTTTCCTTTTTATAGCAAAATGAAGATATGGCTGTTTGAAACATAATATGGCCGTTTGCTTTAGGTGATGTGGCCATTTGGAAGGTGAATGTTGAATAGTCTTCAAATGATAATCAAAGAGAGGAATAGAGCTGTTTGTCTCCACATGCCTTTCATAGCCGTTGTCTTTAGCTTACATCCAAAGTATAGGTGACTTTCTTCTTTCACATAAAACATGTGACAAAAATGAAGACCATGTGCAACCTTAGGTGTAATCCGTAGCTTCAAAGAGATGTAGTGAAGAGTAACTTTATTCTTAAGGTAAGGTTTGACCTTAAGATCACATGTGATCATACATTTAAGAATCCCTTTGTAATGCCCCGAATATTTTAATAATATTTTTCATCATTATTTTTATTAAATAAATTATTCTCATTATTTTAATTTTATGGCATTTAATATTTTTAGGCTTAATTAATTAATTTAATTTAATACCTTAAGCTTATTATATTTAAATGCATCTTTAAACATGATTAAATTTTGTGAATATTTTGGGGTTAGGAAAATTATATATTTTAGGACTAATATATTTAGACATTTCGGCCAACTTGTATTTATCATAATCCCTCTCTATTTAATCCCTCCTTAACCTAATTCACACTCATTCTACAACATAAAGTCCTAACTACACTAAAGCTCATCTCCCCCTCTCCCTTGTGTGTGCAATTCGGCCAAGCATCCCACCTTCCCCTCTCTCAAATTTTCGACCTCCTACCTCTACCACACCCCTTCATTGATTGTTCTCATTGCATACTTGAGGTTTAGAAGCTCAATTCAAGGAAGTTGGTTTTGGGTTTGATTTGCTCCTTGGATTTGGCCATCAACACCTTTAATTCTTCCCTTGGATCATCAATTTGAGCAATAGGACTTAGCAATCAAAGGTAACTACTCTATCCATACTCCTACACTTAGGGTTGAATGGTAGAAATTAGGGCTTTTATGTTTTTTTTTTTTTTTTTTATGTTGGAATTGATTAAATTAATTGTAATAACTTGATTGGTATTGCTAGAATTTGAATTGGCATGATTTGTTTACTGATTTTGGTCAATTGGGTTGATAGAATTCGAATTATAGGGCTGGTATGATGATTTAAAAACTTGCACATAAGGTGTTTGATAGAATACCCTTGCTGGACAGCCTGCACAACATTTTTCTAAATTCGTTTTAAATAGGTTATGGTTCTCAGAAACTTCTGAAATTTTTATATGTTTTAGATAACATGTTAAAATGAAAATTCGTAGAAGAAACCATGTCAAAATTCATTGGTTTTCATGTCCTAAAAATTCACCCAAAACTGTTGCTTGAAACTGCCCCTGATTGTTTTCAGCACTGACCTATAATGTTTGAAAATTCATATCTTTTTGTGTACTTCGAATTTTTACATGAAACCACTTGCAAAATTTTTATAAGATTATGAACTACAAAATTTATTTATATTTTCTCTTCTAATTCTGATGGTAAACTGGGGTTATACTGATTTTAAAATAGTGTAAAATTTGGTGCTCTGTTTCCAGGAATCTGTGATCAGTAATCTTTGGACGCTTTTAACTTTTTCTCTGGTTAATGAATGCATGAAATTCCAGTTGGTATTTGAAGATTATAATGCTATGTTGCTCCCTGAATTATTTCATGATTTTTCGACAAGTGCAACTATTTTATTCTGAATTTTGTTTTCCTGACCTGCTGCCTGCCCTGTTTTCGGGACAGCCTCACTGTTTGGCCTATATTTTTTTGTACACTTATCCGAATGACACGAAACGAATTGCATTTTGTGTATATTAAATTGAAATTGGTTCCTTAAAATTTTGAGAATTTTTCGAAGAGTTTTCATATGGTTTATACTATTTTGAAATTCAGGTAGTGGATCTGCCATATTTGGTGTTTTGGATTAAGGATGTTTTTATACCACACTTGGTGGATTTTTGATGAACTGAATTGGTTTATGTGGACACTTGGTCTTTTGGTTTTATATTGAGGAAGAATAGCCTATAATGGCATGTTTTGGACAATTGGTCCTTGGATTTGATATTGATTTTGGGTTAAGCCTAAAGTGGCACCCTAATGTTGATTTGATGAGATTGGTTTGAAAATTGGTTTTTGATACACGATTGCATATGGGAGTTGCCGGACTGCGGTTTTTTCTGGCATATGGACAGTGTTTCCCTTGTGATATTTTTGACCTCTTCATGGTGCACTTGGCCCATGATGGACTCACTTGACTGCGGTTTTTCTTGTGAGTGGTCCGACCTCTTCATTGGTATTTGTCCAATGATGGACTCTTTCGACTGCGGTTTTTCGATTGAGTGGTCATAGACCTCTTCATTGGTATTTGTCCAATGATGGACCTGCTTGACTGCGGTTTTTCGAGTAGGCGGTCTAGTCGTTCTCATTAGGCGAGTGGACTGCGGTTTTTCCCTCGTAAATGGGAGAGTTGGCCAGCTTAGACTTTTTGATTGATTGTGGGATTAGGGGACTGCGTTTTTTCCCGAGCGTCCGACCTATTTGTTATTCGTTGGCGATTTTGGATTGAGAAATTGACTGATGAGTTTTATATCCGAGACTGATTTTTTTTATCATGAGATTTTTATACAAATGTTGGTTTGATTTCGCATCATGTTTCTTAATTTAATTAGTTTAAACTCTTTTTCTTCGCTTTACTTTATTCTTGTTTATTATTTAAACTGTTTTACTCGCTCAGCTTTATTTCAATTTGTTTTTGCCTTATTTTCAAGCTATTCGGTTTTAAGTGTTCGAATATGGACACTGTAGTTACTCGTCACTAAGTGGCGACCATTTTTTTTTCAGATTTTGTAGGTACCGATGCCGATGCTTGACATGTGATTGTTGTGTCGTGATGGGACTTGGGCGAGTGGACGGATTCTTTTTAGGCATTAGCTACTATAGTTGGGCATATTACTAGACTTTATTTCATTTATTCATTTATTGCTTAACAATGGTTTGTAAGGATATTTATTTATTTATTTATTCATTACTTAGCATTTTTAAGGCTCAATTTATATAGTTAGATAGTTGGTTTGCTCGATGATTACCAATCTCGTGCATTGAATTCCGCCTTTGCACGCTTACCGAGGTCGGGGTTGTCACAGTTGGTATCAGAGCCGAATTTGGTTCCAAAGCTTACAAAACGTAAGTCACTTGGAACTGAACTAGGAAAATAGGATAGAGACTCAAAACTTTAGCGAGAGTGCTGGGTAGGTGGAAACGGGACGTTACCTGCTTTGTGAACTAATTGCTTATCTGTTCTTACATGTGTGCTTATGTTTGTGCTTTACTTGAATCATTAATTTCAGTATGCCTCCGAGAAGAGCCCCGCGACAGAACCCTGACCGACTCCAGACTTTGGAGGAGGTTGTCATAGCTCTTGCGAATCGTCAGGAGAATCCCCTTCCTCCGCCGCCGCCGCCTCCACCTGCGGTTCCGGCTAATAACCAAACTGTTTTTGATCGCTTCGATAGACACCGACCCCCGATTTATGATGGGAAGCCTGACCCCGTGGTCTTAGAGGAGTGGGTACGAGTGATGAAGAAGCTGTTCGCAGCGACGGGCTGCCCTGCTGAAGAGAAGGTAGCCATTGCCACTTACTATCTCCGAAAGGAAGCTGACAATTGGTGGGGATTGGTGCAAGATGAATGTTTGGCCGATGCTGCCTTCGGCTGGGATCAGTTTGTAGAGAAATTGAAGGATCACTTTGCTGGAGATTGTGCCCTAAGGCCAATATTGGATTATGTAATTTGACTTCTAAGATTAATCTAGTGTAGATTAATATTATCATTTATGTTTGTATGTTAGCATTTATGATAAGTATCCATGAATAAATCGTGTTATTCTAAATATCCCTAGTCGATTGTTATTATGGGAATAATAACAAACTAAGACTAGTGTGAGTGATAATGGATATTCATAAGATGAATATAGTGTATACAGATACAGATTATACTCACGGGTAATATGTTAGAGAACATGTTACTGGAGACCCACTATGAGATCAAGTTCATGGTCATGTGTCACAACTGATCTTGATTATAGTAGTGTCATTAGCTGATTCCTTTGACCTGAGGTCACCATTGATTCCGAGATGAACTCATGTTGTGCTTTGACGCAGTCAAACGCTGCTTGTAACAGAGTAGTTATAAAGGCTGTGATTGGGTACAATATGACTCATGCTTTGGGATGTGAGTGACAGATATGGGATTTTGTCCCTCTCTATCAAGAGAGCGATATCACTGGGCCCCTCGATAAGTAAGACTGTTAAATGCATGGCCGTGCTCAAATAATTGATAGAGTATCAATTGATTTGTCTAAACAGTTTACTTTGAGATCGAGAAAGCATATGATTAATTATATAAGATTGACAAGTATACCATGTCTTATGATTAATCATGATATCAAAGAGACAAAAGGGAATATGACATTCTATAAATAGGTATTGGATCATTCCAATCATATTAATTGGGTAGTCATAAAGGCTTGCTAGAGTCCGCTTATGACTTATAAGGATATTATGGTAATTTCCTTATTGCCAATTGATATGAACCTATGGGGTCACACACAAAGAGCAAAATGAAGTTCATCTTTTCGGGTATAAATTATTATTGGATAATAATTTATGAATGAGAAAGAGAATGAATATATATATAATGATATATATATTTATATATGTGTATAAATATTAATATGATTAATATTGCATAAAGTATGCTACATATTATAATTCAGTTATATAGAGATATAATTAATTATAATATCAAATATACATATGTGTATGATGGAAAATGGAATTGATTTAATATTAATTGAGAATTAATATTAAATTGTGTGGGTTAATTTATAATTATAACTAATAAGGGTATTAAGTTATAATTATAATTAAGTTTAAAGGATATATAAAAGGAAGTTTTATAACCTAAAAACTCTAACCCTAGTCATTTTAACATAAGATGCAGATTTTCTGCAGCCTCCAAGGGGCCAGCCGAAATCTCCCCTTCTCCATCTCCCAAGGTTTTCGAAACTTTGGCCTTCTCTCGTTCGAAGAATCGTTCTTCAATCCCGGCGCTAGCACGCGGTGAATGAATTGCTCCGTGTGGATCAACCGTAGAGGGAAGCTACTTTGGTTCCTAATTGATTCAAAACCTACAAAGAATTAAGGTAATTCTTTAACCCTCCTTCCAATTCAATGCAATGTACATGGGTCCTTGGTGGGGATTAATCCTTTTATTTCCGCTGCGTTTTGTTTTGTGTGATTAATTCCCCAACAGTGGTATCAGAGCCACTTGTGCATTGGTTGAATTGGATTTGTTATTTTGATTAGATCAAAATTGCATGTTAGGGTTGTATGTTCTTGATTTAGGGTTCAATGTTATTGTGAATAACATGTTTAAAATTTGATTTTAATGTGAATCATTGTGAATGATTTGTTTTAATAATTTGAAATGTTTAAGGGGTAGGAATCATGAATTTGATTCATGGTTTTTTATTGAAATTGTTTCAATTATTTAAATTAAAAAAAAAAAATGTTTTTTGTCGTTATTCTGGGCATAATGCCCAGAATAAGTTTTGGGCGCAATGCAATTGCAATTGCAATTGCGCGCAACTGCAATTGCAATTGCAATTGCACATGCTGCGTAAGCAGCATGCTGCTTACGCAGCATAGGCTGTGCAGCTGCGTGTTGCGCAGCATGGGCTGCGCAGCTACGTGTTGCGCAGCCCGTCGGGCTGCGCGCAGTATTGGATACTGCAGTGCGAGGCCCGACTAGCATGCTGTCCGACAGTTTTACCCCTTTTTCGTTTTAAGTGTGGAAAATTATTTCTGCAAATTTACGAATTTTTCCAAATTAATTAATTCTAAATACAATGTGATTGTATTTTACCACTTTGAACCTTAAATATTTTAGATATAAAATTATTGTTGATATTTTTATGCATGGTGTTATGGTATGGTTTTGGACCCCGTGAATGCTTTATTTTATTTATTATGGTTTTGGACCCTTGGATGTTTTTTGTTTTTCTTTTGGTTTTGGTGAATGTAAGGTTTTATAAATACGGCCTGCGAGTCGTTTGTATTTATGTAATCTTATTTTTCTAGATAAATTGTATAGGATGCAATTTATTGTTTGTAAATTTTATTTACTAGAAAATTGTATAGGATACAATTTTGTAAAGTATGTAAATCCATGAGATGGTGCCAAGGAACAAAGACATGAAGACGGATCCAAGGGATGCGGCTGTGCTGCGACCATGCGATGGTTACAACCACCTAGGAAATGACCTGTTGATTTTCATATTGGCCTGTGAAAATCAATGTAGATAAAACCATACCATAACACGGTCTTTCGAGTCTATTGCATGTTTTATATTTTGATGCCATGTGATGCCATGCTAAATATGATATATGCATGCTAGATGAATGTATGACATTGGATGCCATGCTCGAATTAATATTAACTTAGAAAGATTAATGTTAATGCCATGTATTGTATGAGATACATTTTAATCACAGGAATTAATAAACCCTAAATAAACTTATGAAGTTTATATTTTTGCCACCCAATTACGTATAACACTAGTCAAGTACTATGTTCGCATCATGGTAGCCACGCCAAAGCGGGTACGCATGTTGTGACCTTAGCAAAGCGATAATATGAGAAATGGTGATTCTCATTGTGTTGTAATTGTTTTAACAAAAGGGTTAATCAAAACGGTGTTTGAGCCCGAGGCAAAGATGAGATGAGTAACATACAATTAAATATGATATATGATATCATGCATCTCATAAATTAGAAGAGTTGCATAATGATGCAATTGGCAAAGAAGTGCACATCCAAAATATGTTTAAATGGTTTAAAGCATGATTTTGAGTCTTTGCCTACCGAAATTATATTTAATCATAGGGACATGCCAAAGCAGTGCTATGGTTAAGTATGGATTTTGGATCTTCACCCACTTAAATATTTTAAAGGGTTTTATAATTTAAGTGGGAGCATTTAAATAAAAATCTTTACACGCTTTATTATAGTTATGATTGCTATTACCATGATCTCGATTGTTATTGAACTTTGAGAATTGTTCTCAAATCAAAAGGAATCATATGTTCTCAATAATCCTTTTGCCCAATGAACCACTAGCAATTGTAACATGAGTATAAAAGATGCTTACTTGAAGCATCGAAGGGACTCTGTTTAAAATTTATTATCTTACACTTGCCACCAATTCTTCCGCACGTGGAAGTTTTACTTGAGGTATATGATACATCACAAATGGAAATGTTCCATCAGTTAGTGAGCAAGAAAAGATAAGTGTTTGAGGCAACAATTTCTCATTGGCCTCCAAAAGGCATTGAGATGTGATCTTGAATTCATTATTTGATAGTCATTGGTGATGAACTATCATTTGAATGACATGGGGAAAATTGTGAATTAGTTGCATAGGATGCAAAAGAATGTTAAGTTATCCATAAAGGATAAGCCCGCCTCGAATTGTGTGCTTATGGTTCAAAAGGAAAGGATAAAAGGAAGGTCGAAAAGCATAAAGATCGAAAGGTTCGGGTGAAACATGTTTTAAAGACCAAAGCTGTTGGCATAGAGAGATCTCCAAAAGAAGGGTGTTGCCATTTCTAGAATGAATCGTTCATTAGAATAGAAATAGCAAACCTTGTTTGGAGAACTATAAGAAGATGAAAGGCAGTAAGACTGCTACCTTAAGTATTTATTAACTATTCTACTCTTGTTTCTATATCAAAAGGTATTAGATACCGTTGTGAATCTCATATTAGTAGAATATGATGAATCGCAATTTGAATAGAAACCTTATGAAGGTGAAAGGTAGAATGCGAATATGCAAGAGAAGCAAAGGTTGTTACTCAAAGGTTATGAACTTTTACATGTGAGTTACGAACTCTTGTTGCCTATTGAGCTTGTTGGCTTGAGTAAACAAATGTTGTTTATTTTATAATTGTGAATTATAAACTTTATAAAGACATGATTATGAAATGTAGATTTACATAATTGTCTTTATATGTGGAGCCCATCTGTAACATAAATACTGTAAGGATCGAATCAAATAGTTGATTCAACCTATTTTGGCAGTGTCCTCTTGGAGACATAAGCAAAGTCACATTACGAAACTCCATGAGAATGGACTTTTGGATTCATGAGATTATGAATCATCTTGAATCATGCGAATGTTGTTTATTGTAAAAGATGATAAAGTTGTTCTTTGCTAAAAGTAGTTAAAGAATAATCGATTTATTAAGCATTATACATATGGATGTATATGAATTATAAATCAACTGCTAAAGGAGGTTTTAATACTTCATTACCTTTATGGAACTTTTCTCTAGATAAGAGTATCTAATTAAACACGAGTTTGGAACTTTTGAAGTGTTCAAAAGCTTGTAAAAGGAGTATGAAGTATCTTGACAAGATAGTAAAGTCATTTAGATATGATCCGAGTGGTGAATATTTGAGTCAAGATTTTGACAATCATCTTAGAAATTGTGGGACTGTCTCACAATTGACTCCTCCAAGTACGCCACAAAGGATGTTGTGTCGAAAAGGGAGTAATCGAACTCTATAAAGATATAGTTCAATCTATGATGAAGTCAAGTTGATCATCGTTTTCTCAAAAATATGCCATTAAAGCAGCTGTGTATATTGTTCTGTCTAAAACAATTCATGAATCAACATATGAGATATGGTTGGGTAAGAGACCCAAATTGTTTCATTGAATAAGTTTAGGGCTGTAAAGCTTATTTCGAATAAGTTGGCACCTAAATTTAAATATCGTATTGTGGATTACTCAAAAGGAAAGTAGGAGTTTTTACTCCTGTGTTTCTTTGGGATACAAAGTAGTTGTAGCTAGAAATGGTTTCCCCTTGAAGAGGGAGTTAATTTCTAGTAGAGTTAGTGGGAGTAAGGTACACCTACAAAACTCGTAATTCACAAAAGTGACATTTAACGTTGAAGAGGAACGTGGAAATGGTTTCATGATCATTGTTGAAATTACACAAGTCCAATGAAAGTCTAGTGGAATACGACATGATTAGGAGAGATATGGATTTCTCAAAATCATGATGTAATTTTACTAGATGAAGTAAGTCTTCTTTTATGAAGAAGCAATGTTAGATTTTGAATCTAATATGTGACTTGATGCTACAAAGGTTGAAGATAAGTCCATGTCTGACAATCAAAGTATAGACTTTGATAAGTCTTTTAGAAGATGCATATGCAATGGTTGCAAGTGAGTTTTCAAATTGAAAACCGATATGGATGGTGATCTTCAAACTTATAAAGCACGACTAGTGACTATAAGGATACGAACAAATTCATAGTAGGACTATGATGAAATCCTCTTTAGTCATTAATCATGATCAAGTCATATTGAGTTCTTGTTGCCATATCCCCATAATATGATTATAAAATATGGCAAATGGATATCAAAATCTATTTTTTACGTGAAAACATGATTGAGGATGTGTACGTGACACAACCCAAAGTTTTGAGCATCCAAAGAATTCAAATAGCGTATGCAAGTTTTCAAAGATTCTCATAAGGATCGAAACATGCATCAAATAGTTGGAATCATAGTTTTGATAAAGAAATCAAATGGTTTGATTTTATCAAAAGGATGATGAATCTTGTGTTTCAAAAGGATCAGTGGGAGCATATCGGTATTCCTAATGCTATATGTGGATGACATATGGCTTGTTGGAAATAACATTCTTACCTTGCAAGAAGTAAAATCTTGGCTAAGAAAGTAATTTCAGTTAATGTTATAAGCATGACTGCTTGTATTCTTGAAATTGGAATCTATACCGATAGATCTAAAAGAATGTTTTGGCTTAAGTCAAAGCATTGAAAGCATTCAATATAAAAGACTTAATAGAAGCTTGCTTATGTTAACTGTGTAAATAGTTGCACATATACAACTGATTGCAATTAGTTGCAATATATCAGTCGAGATCTAGTATTCTCTTAAAAAGAGAAGTTATGATTTTGAAAGGTTCAAAATAAAACGTTATAGCTAAATATCTATAATAGCAGCCAAAGTATACAGTTACATGTGATGTAAAGAAATTTTGGATGAAGAAGTTCATCAAAATTTTATGTTTTTGTTCTAAGCATTGCTTATCCTGTGAGACTATTGTAGGGACAATAGTTCAATGCGTAAGAACCTTGTATGACACAAGCATATACTTAGGCGTTTTTCACTAATTTAGAGAGGCTGTCTCTAAAGAGAGAGTGAATATGTGTAAAGTAGCAACGGAAGCGAAAATTAATAATTCATTGACAAAGACTCCTGCACGAGTGAATACATGAAAGTCATGTAGGTCAATGGGTATAAGATACATGTATGATTGGCCATAGTGCAAGTGGGAGATTGTTGGAGATTGTGCCCTAAGGCCAATATTGGATTATGTAATTTGACTTCTAAGATTAATCTAGTGTAGATTAATATTATCATTTATGTTTGTATGTTAGCATTTATGATAAGTATCCATGAATAAATCGTGTTATTCTAAATATCCCTAGTCGATTGTTATTATGGGAATAATAACAAACTAAGACTAGTGTGAGTGATAATGGATATTCATAAGATGAATATAGTGTATACAGATACAGATTATACTCACGGGTAATATGTTAGAGAACATGTTACTGGAGACCCACTATGAGATCAAGTTCATGGTCATGTGTCACAACTGATCTTGATTATAGTAGTGTCATTAGCTGATTCCTTTGACCTGAGGTCACCATTGATTCCGAGATGAACTCATGTTGTGCTTTGACGCAGTCAAACGCTGCTTGTAACAGAGTAGTTATAAAGGCTGTGATTGGGTACAATATGACTCATGCTTTGGGATGTGAGTGACAGATATGGGATTTTGTCCCTCTCTATCAAGAGAGCGATATCACTGGGCCCCTCGATAAGTAAGACTGTTAAATGCATGGCCGTGCTCAAATAATTGATAGAGTATCAATTGATTTGTCTAAACAGTTTACTTTGAGATCGAGAAAGCATATGATTAATTATATAAGATTGACAAGTATACCATGTCTTATGATTAATCATGATATCAAAGAGACAAAAGGGAATATGACATTCTATAAATAGGTATTGGATCATTCCAATCATATTAATTGGGTAGTCATAAAGGCTTGCTAGAGTCCGCTTATGACTTATAAGGATATTATGGTAATTTCCTTATTGCCAATTGATATGAACCTATGGGGTCACACACAAAGAGCAAAATGAAGTTCATCTTTTCGGGTATAAATTATTATTGGATAATAATTTATGAATGAGAAAGAGAATGAATATATATATAATGATATATATATTTATATATGTGTATAAATATTAATATGATTAATATTGCATAAAGTATGCTACATATTATAATTCAGTTATATAGAGATATAATTAATTATAATATCAAATATACATATGTGTATGATGGAAAATGGAATTGATTTAATATTAATTGAGAATTAATATTAAATTGTGTGGGTTAATTTATAATTATAACTAATAAGGGTATTAAGTTATAATTATAATTAAGTTTAAAGGATATATAAAAGGAAGTTTTATAACCTAAAAACTCTAACCCTAGTCATTTTAACATAAGATGCAGATTTTCTGCAGCCTCCAAGGGGCCAGTCGAAATCTCCCCTTCTCCATCTCCCAAGGTTTTCGAAACTTTGGCCTTCTCTCGTTCGAAGAATCGTTCTTCAATCCCGGCGCTAGCACGCGGTGAATGAATTGCTCCGTGTGGATCAACCGTAGAGGGAAGCTACTTTGGTTCCTAATTGATTCAAAACCTACAAAGAATTAAGGTAATTCTTTAACCCTCCTTCCAATTCAATGCAATGTACATGGGTCCTTGGTGGGGATTAATCCTTTTATTTCCGCTGCGTTTTGTTTTGTGTGATTAATTCCCCAACACGCTTCTATCCAAAGGAGCTGAGATGGCAGAAGAGGACTGAATTCCTCCGTTTGACTCAAGGTACAATGACGGTGCAGCAGTACACCGACAAATTTTCTGAATTGGCCCGTTTTGTTCCTACTTTGCTGCCCGATGAGATGGAGAAGGTACAGATGTATGTTAAGGGACTGGACCCCCGCATCAGTAATTTGGTCCTAGTCTCCGGAGCTTCTACCTTTCAAAGAGCGTATGAGGTTGCTCTTAGTGTATCTGCGAAAGTCCAAGAGGAAGACGCCGCTCGACGTGCTAATCTTGTGAAGAGGACTCAGCAGTCTGGTTTTGCTCTTCCGGCTGTCAAGAAGCCGAGGTTTGCGCCTGCAAAAAGAGTCGTTAATGCTTCGGGTACTGATTCTAGGAAGTGCTTTAAATGCCAGAAAGACTACCACCCTGGCAAGAATTGTGACGGATCGGTGGTGAAGTGCTTTTTCTGTAATGGTGAGGGACACCGCTCATTCGCTTGTCCCAAGAACCCTAATGCTACTCAAGTGAGACCCCCTGCTAGACAAGGAGCTCCTGTGCGGAACCGTGTTTACAACATGGAAGAGACTGAGTATGAGGCTGAGGATGATGTCGACGCTAACGTGGTGACAGGTACTATACTTGTGAATTCTTTACCTGCTTTTGTACTTTTCGATACTGGTGCTTCTCTATCTTGTGTCTCTACTGCCTTTGTTAAGAAGGCTAAACTGCAATCTTCTGTGCCTATTAAATCCTTGGTTACCCTCCCGAATGGAGAGAACCTTTCTTGTCGACGTGCCTTTCGAGATGTTCCGATTGTGATAGAGGGAATTGTTTTGACTGCAACTTTGAAGGAAGTTCCCTTAGAAGAGTTTGATGTTATCTTGGGCATGGATTGGCTGAAAAAGCACCGTGCTATCTTTTACTGTAGAGATGAGAAGGTGGTATTGAGGGATTCCAAAGGGAAGAGAGTCTCTTACTCGAATGTAAAGTTGAAACCCTCTGTTAAGGTTGTTGCTGCTTTGAGAATGAAGAAGCTTTTTAAGAAGGGGAATGAAGTATTCTTGTGTAGTATCACGGACACCGCTGAAGGGAAAAAGCTTGAGGATATCCCTGTTGTTTGTGATTATCCTGATGTGTTCCCTGATGAGTTACCGGGTATTCCACCTGAAAGGGATGTGGAATTTTCTATTGACCTTGTTCCGGGCACTGCACCAATTTCTAAAGCCCCGTACCGCATGGCTCCGTCCGAAATGTTGGAGCTGAAATCTCAACTCCAAGAATTGATTGATAAGGGCTTTATAAGGCCTAGTGCTTCACCGTGGGGTGCTCCTGTGTTATTTGTGAAGAAGAAGGATGGTAGTATGAGACTGTGCATCGACTACCGAGAGTTGAATAAGGCTACGATCAAGAATAAATATCCTTTGCCTCGGATTGAAGATTTGTTTGATCAGCTGAAGGGTGCTGGAGTGTTCTCTAAGATCGACCTTCGATCCGGTTACCATCAAATACCGGTGAAAAAGGAAGATATTCCGAAGACTGCTTTCCGGACTCGATATGGGCACTATGAGTTCGAGGTCATGCCTTTTGGCTTGACTAATGCCCCTACTGTGTTCATGGATCAGATGAACAGAACCTTTCATGAGTTGCTAGATGTCTGCATGGTTCTCTTCATTGACGACATCCTAGTTTACTCGAGGGACGAAGAGGAGCATGTTGTGCACCTTAAAAGGGTGTTGGATATTCTGAGGAAGCAAAAGTGGTACGCTAAGTTGTCAAAGTGTGATTTCTGGTTGAAAGAAGTCGTCTTTTTGGGGCATGTAATCAGTAAGGATGGTGTGAAGGTGGACCCCTCGAAGATTAAGGCAATTGTGGAATGGTCTAGCCCGACCAATGTGACGGAGGTTCGAAGTTTTCTGGGTTTCGCCGGCTACTACCGTCGATTTGTGCATAATTTCTCCCTTATTGCTCAGCCGTTGACTAAGCTATTAAAGAAGAATAGTAAGTTCCGTTGGACCGAGGAATGTGAGAAGGCGTTCCAGTTGTTGAGAGAGAAGTTGACTACTGCTCCGGTCCTTACCTTACCGACAGAAGGGATTGAGTTCGAGGTGTATAGCGATGCATCTAAGGATGGTCTGGGTTGCGTATTGATGCAAGATGGTAAGGTAATTGCTTATGCTTCTCGACAGTTGAGGGTACATGAGAAGAACTACCCGACACATGATCTTGAGCTAGCGGCTGTTGTTTTTGCATTGAAGATCTGGCGACATTATCTGTATGGGGTTCCATGTAAGATCTACACAGATCACAAGAGCCTCAAGTACATTTTCACTCAGAAAGAGCTTAATATGCGCCAGAGGAGATGGCTTGAGTTGATTAAAGACTATGACCTGACTTTGGAGTACAAGGAAGGAAAAGCGAATAAAGTTGCCGATGCCCTCAGTAGGAAGAGTGCTCACACATCGAACTACTTAAGGGTTTTGGCGGATGATTTGTGCAATGAGTTTCGACGATTGGAGATTGAATTTGTGCCCGAGGGTTGTGCTCAAGCTCAGTTGAGTGCCATGAGCATTGAGCCCACTTTGTTTACCGAGATACGAGAAAAGCAGAAAGCTGACCTTGTACTTCAGAAAATTCGAGCTGCGAAAGCTGCGGGCCGTGCCGAGGATTTTGAGATTTTGGGTGACGACAGTTTGAAGTTTAAAGGGAGATGGTGTGTGCCTAATGATTCAGCTTTGAAGGATCAAATTCTTAAGGAAGCTCATAACACACTGTATTCTGTTCATCCTGGTGGGTCTAAGTTGTACAAGGACCTTAAGACTCACTTTTGGTGGCCTAAGATGAAGAAGGAAGTTGCCGAGTTTGTTGCAAAGTGTTTGATATGTCAGAAGGTAAAGATAGAGCATCAGAGACCTGGTGGTTTGCTACAGCCATTGCCTATCCCTGCTTGGAAGTTCGACTCTATATCCATGGATTTCGTGATGGGACTTCCGAGGACTGTTGGAGGTTTAGATTCGGTTTGGGTGATTGTGGATCGGTTGACTAAGGGTGCTAGATTTGTTCCCATGAAGAAGACCTGGTCTATGGAACAGCTAGCCGAAGCCTACACTAACGAGATCATTCGACTTCATGGCATACCGAGGGAGATCATTTCTGACCGTGATCCACGTTTTCTATCGCAATTTTGGACTGCTCTTCAAGAAGCTTTTGGTACGAAGCTTAAGTTGAGCACTGCTTTTCATGCTGCTACCGATGGTCAGACTGAGAGGACCATTCAGACACTTGAGGACATGCTCCGCGCTTGTGCATTGGAGTTTCAGAAATCATGGGTTAAGTCATTGAGCTTAGTTGAGTTCTCCTACAACAATAGCTACCATGCGAGCATTCAGATGGCACCATACGAGGCACTTTATGGTCGGAAGTGTCGTAGCCCGATGTGTTGGAGCGACACCAGCGATGCTTTGGTTTTGGGTCCTCAGTTGATTCATGATACAGTTGAGAAGGTCCGAGTGATTCAAGCTAAGATGAAGGCGGCCCAGGATCGTCAGAAATCTTATGCCGACTTGAAGAGGAGACCGATTGAGTTCGTTGTGGGCGACAAGGTTCTTTTGAAGGTCTCGCCTATGAAGGGAGTGTACCGGTTTGGGAAGAAGGGTAAGTTGACACCGAAGTATATTGGACCTTACGAGGTATTGGAGAGGATCGGCGAAGTGGCTTACCGTTTGGCCCTACCGCCCGGAATGGATAAAGTGCACGACGTGTTCCATGTTTCTCAGCTTCGACGATTCATCAGCGACCCGACTCAAGTTATACCCATCGATGCCGTACAGGTTGAGCCCAATTTGACTTTCGAGGAGAAGCCCGTTCGCATTTTGGACCGTCAAGTTCGAGTTCTCCGAAGAAAGAAAGTGCCTTTAGTGAAAGTTCTATGGCGCAGTCAGAAGTACGAAGAAGCGACTTGGGAGACGGAAGAAGCGATGCGCGCTAGATACCCCGAGTTATTTAGGGATTAGCTTCCGATGCTGTGATTGTGTTTTGTTTTGTTTGATTGTTCGCTGTGTGACTGTGATGCTTTCTGGTTTTCTGTGGTCCTTGAAGTTTCGAGGACGAAACTTTTCTAAGGGGGAATGATTGTAATACCCCGAATATTTTAATAATATTTTTCATCATTATTTTTATTAAATAAATTATTCTCATTATTTTAATTTTATGGCATTTAATATTTTTAGGCTTAATTAATTAATTTAATTTAATACCTTAAGCTTATTATATTTAAATACATCTTTAAACATGATTAAATTTTGTGAATATTTTGGGGTTAGGAAAATTATATATTTTAGGACTAATATATTTAGACATTTCGGCCAACTTGTATTTATCATAATCCCTCTCTATTTAATCCCTCCTTAACCTAATTCACACTCATTCTACAACATAAAGTCCTAACTACACTAAAGCTCATCTCCCCCTCTCCCTTGTGTGTGCAATTCGGCCAAGCATCCCACCTTCCCCTCTCTCAAATTTTCGACCTCCTACCTCTACCACACCCCTTCATTGATTGTTCTCATTGCATACTTGAGGTTTAGAAGCTCAATTCAAGGAAGTTGGTTTTGGGTTTGATTTGCTCCTTGGATTTGGCCATCAACACCTTTAATTCTTCCCTTGGATCATCAATTTGAGCAATAGGACTTAGCAATCAAAGGTAACTACTCTATCCATACTCCTACACTTAGGGTTGAATGGTAGAAATTAGGGCTTTTATGTTTTTTTTTTTTTTTTATGTTGGAATTGATTAAATTAATTGTAATAACTTGATTGGTATTGCTAGAATTTGAATTGGCATGATTTGTTTACTGATTTTGGTCAATTGGGTTGATAGAATTCGAATTATAGGGCTGGTATGATGATTTAAAAACTTGCACATAAGGTGTTTGATAGAATACCCTTGCTGGACAGCCTGCACAACATTTTTCTAAATTCGTTTTAAATAGGTTATGGTTCTCAGAAACTTCTGAAATTTTTATATGTTTTAGATAACATGTTAAACTGAAACTTCGTAGAGAAACCATGTCAAAATTCATTGGTTTTCATGTCCTAAAAATTCACCCAAAACTGTTGCTTGAAACTGCCCTTGATTGTTTTCAGCACTGACCTATAATGTTTGAAAATTCATATCTTTTTGTGTACTTCGAATTTTTACATGAAACCACTTGCAAAATTTTTCTAAGATTATGAACTACGAAAGTGCTTTATATTTTCTCTTCTAATTCTGATGGTAAACTGGGGTTATACTGATTTTAAGATAGTGTAAAATTTGGTGCTCTGTTTCCAGGAATCTGTGATCAGTAATCTTTGGACGCTTTTAACTTTTTCTCTGGTTAATGAATGCATGAAATTCCAGTTGGTATTTGAAGATTATAATGCTATGTTTCTCCCTGAATTATTTCATGATTTTTGGACAAGTGCAACTATTTTATTCTGAATTTTGTTTTCCTGACCTGCTGCCTGCCCTGTTTTCGGGACAGCCTCACTGTTTGGCCTATATTTTTTTGTACACTTATCCGAATGACACGAAACGAATTGCATTTTGTGTATATTAAATTGAACTTGGTTCCTTAAAATTTTGAGAATTTGGGTTAAGCCTAAAGTGGCACCCTAATGTTGATTTGATGAGATTGGTTTGAAAATTGGTTTTTGATACACGATTGCATATGGGAGTTGCCGGACTGCGGTTTTTTCTGGCATATGGACAGTGTTTCCCTTGTGATATTTTTGACCTCTTCATGGTGCACTTGGCCCATGATGGACTCACTTGACTGCGGTTTTTCTTGTGAGTGGTCCGACCTCTTCATTGGTATTTGTCCAATGATGGACTCTTTCGACTGCGGTTTTTCGATTGAGTGGTCATAGACCTCTTCATTGGTATTTGTCCAATGATGGACCTGCTTGACTGCGGTTTTTCGAGTAGGCGGTCTAGTCGTTCTCATTAGGCGAGTGGACTGCGGTTTTTCCCTCGTAAATGGGAGAGTTGGCCAGCTTAGACTTTTTGATTGATTGTGGGATTAGGGGACTGCGTTTTTTCCCGAGCGTCCGACCTATTTGTTATTCGTTGGCGATTTTGGATTGAGAAATTGACTGATGAGTTTTATATCCGAGACTGATTTTTTTTATCATGAGATTTTTATACAAATGTTGGTTTGATTTCGCATCATGTTTCTTAATTTAATTAGTTTAAACTCTTTTTCTTCGCTTTACTTTATTCTTGTTTATTATTTAAACTGTTTTACTCGCTCAGCTTTATTTCAATTTGTTTTTGCCTTATTTTCAAGCTATTCGGTTTTAAGTGTTCGAATATGGACACTGTAGTTACTCGTCACTAAGTGGCGACCATTTTTTTTTTCAGATTTTGTAGGTACCGATGCCGATGCTTGACGTGTGATTGTTGTGTCGTGATGGGACTTGGGCGAGTGGACGGATTCTTTTTAGGCATTAGCTACTATAGTTGGGCATATTACTAGACTTTATTTCATTTATTCATTTATTGCTTAACAATGGTTTGTAAGGATATTTATTTATTTATTTATTCATTACTTAGCATTTTTAAGGCTCAATTTATATAGTTAGATAGTTGGTTTGCTCGATGATTACCGATCTCGTGCATTGAATTCCGCCTTTGCACGCTTACCGAGGTCGGGGTTGTCACACCCTTAGCTAAGGTTGCAACTAAGGTGAAAGAGATCACATGATGAAGTACATAAAGTGGTGGAATTAAATCTTTAAGTTTTACCACTTATAGGTCAAGGTAAGGTCAAAATATAATCTTTAAAAAGTAACTTACCTTATGGTCAACTATGAGCTCAAGGTTGATATGTCCATGTGACTAAGTGAGAGATCAAAAAGAATGTGTTCATGTGGCCGAAAATCATCTCAAGACATTCTATCTCATGGTCAACATTCCATCTTATGAAGTCAACTTGACTATATGCCAAAAGTCCTCAAATAACTTAAGTCATAACCAAACCTTAGGTCATCTTGATATTCTCAAGTCATAAACCATTCCTAAGGTCAACTTTGATAAACTTAAGTCATAAACCAGCCTTAGGTTTACTTTAATATTCAATCTTATAATCAAACCTTAGGCATAAAGGTGGCCGAATATATGTGTGTATATATATATATATAAGGGTTTTTCAAGTCATAAGCATTTATGAGATGAGCAAGTATTGATTATTAAGCTTTGTATCTCATATGCTTATCTATGTATACATATATATATATATATATATATATATATATATATATATATATATATATATATATATATATATATATATATATATATATGGTACTTTCTTTTTCTTTATAAATAAATGAAATGCTCATGAGTTGCTTTATAACTTATAAACCGAGTATAAAAACATTTTACCTTGTGAAGCACATTATTTTAAAAATGTCAATTGTGATCATCAAAACCGAACTCAACATTCTCCCCCTTTTTAATGATTGCAATTTTGTCTATTTTGACATTTTATAAAATAATCGAAATGGCGAAAGCTCCCCTTCAATTCATCGCTCCCCCTCAATATAAGCACGTTTGTTTTTTATTTTTAGAGTTTAAAAATCTTTAGATCACAACCAAGTTATTTTGAGGTTTGACCATCTGGGCTCTTGGAGTAAGATAAATGTGAGGCCCATATCTTATTGTGAGTATGAGTTTAAGTCTAAGTGAAGACTTATTGTTAAACTCATATAACCTGCAAGTGTTAGTGAAAGCACAATCCAAATAAAGTCCAACTTGCATATATTGCTCTCATACCAAGATTTAATGAGCTATAGTCCATACATCCTGTTAAGAGCAAAAGAATATAATGGCCTTGGGATGAGAGATAACAATAGCCAACAGCACACATTCTGCCGAAGCTTTAGTCATTCACATATACTTCAGCTAAGTATTGAGACTTGAGCATATCTTTAAAGTTAAGTATGGCATCATTCAAACATGTCAGCAATATTCTCAGAAGTATGGTAACTTAAGCATGTGATAAAAAAAAGCTGAGTAAGAAAGATGGTCCTAAAACAAACAAGGACCGGGAGAACATGGAAAAGATCCCTTATGCATCTGCTATTGGATCTATCATGTACTCCATGTTATGTATAAGGCCTAATGTCGCGTTTGCACTAAGTATGACTAGCAGGTGCCAATCGGACCCTAGGGAGGAACACTAGAAGGCTGTTAAGGCAATCTTGAAGTACCTTAACCGGACTAAGGATGCTTTCTTAGGGTATGGAGGTCAAGATGAGCTGATAGTGTTAGGTTACACTGATGCAAGCTTTGGGACCGATGATGATGAGAACCAGTCACAGTATGGTTATATTTTTCTCCTAAATGGCAGTGCCATTAGTTGGAGGTCTTCAAAGCAGGCCACCATTGCTAACTCTACAACGGAAGCTGAGTACACAGCTATGTGCAAAGCTGCAAAGGAAGCTGTTTGTATCAAGAAATTCATAACCGAGTTGGGAGTAGTACCTATTATCCTAGACCCAGTTGATTTTTTTGTGACAACAATGGGGCCATCGCATAAGCTAAGGAGCCCCAGTCACACAAGAGATCCAAACATGTGCTCAGAAAGTTTCACCTCATTCGGGAGATCGTGAACAGAGGTGACATATCATTGCAAAGGGTTGACACCAAGACACAGCACGATGGTCATACTAGATCTATAAGAATTAGGGCAATGCCCACTTGGAACTAGTGCAAATGGGAGATTGTTAGTGTGCCCTAGTTCTTAGGGCATTGGATTCTTGTATTTTGTATTATACATTAAGACTCATTGTATGAATACATTATTTGTGTCACATTAATAAAGGCAATTAATCTATTTTATTTATATCTTATGCTATAATATGAGTAGAGTATCCATTGATTGATAATCATAAAACCTATCTCAAGTTTGTTCTAATTGTGGGAACGAATATAACCACAGACTTACATATTTGATAACTGTATGGCAATTCTTAACTAGCCATAGTACTTGTATAGTCAGTCATGAATATAGGTACATGTCGTTGACATGGGACTGGATCGATTTGCACAAGAAAGCCACATGGTTGTCACGTCATAAGTCTTTCTTAAGTAGGTCTCATTTGTCCTCAACCAGATTTCATTATAGTATCAATATGGAATCTGGTTCACTTTGACATATGCCTAACAGGTTTGTAAAAGGATTCTAAATATGGGTATGATTGGGTGGACAGGTGAACATATTGATATTGATGATGAAGTTATGGAATTGCCACTCGGGTAACACCGAGATGATATCATTGGCCACTTGATGAGTGGGACTGATAAGTGTATGGCCATACCCAAGTAAGTTGGTTTTATTTGATTAATCAGTCAACTCAAGATCAAGAAATATAATAAACAGCAGAAAAGGATGACGGACACCATGCCTCTTGTTTATTCATATCGATATCATTTGGCAAAGGACACTATGAGATTACTACAGGGTGATTATCTTCTCTAGACTGCTGCATCTCTATCTTAATTGGAGGCTGTAACAGTTTGCTAGAACCCACTTACAGTCTGTGGCCCTTTGGCAAGTTAACATTCGATCTCAAGGTGATTAATTAACATTGGGTTGATTTAATTTAATTAATAAGTTTACATAATGTAATTAATTAATTTATCAATTAATTGAATTACACAAAGTAAACAATTAATTAAATAATTTTCCTAAGTAGGAGAATCAAATACATGTATTGTATTTATGTAAGTGTGATTTTGATTTTATTTAGGGGTAATTAAATTTAGCCAAATTGAATTAAATTACATAGTATATACTTTTTAATTAAAGTTGGTTTATGTAATTATAATTTTGGTGGGCTTGGGTTTAATTAACCTAATTAGAACCCAATTCGACAATGTGTCTATATAAGGGCACAGTTAAGGAAGAAAACCCTAATTCAATCCTAATTAATTGCTGGAAATTTCAGCCACCAAGAGTAGCCCCAAAACAGCTGAAAATCCTAGCATTAATCTTTCATTCCTTCCCATCTTTGGCTAGCACCGGTTCCCGCTCAATAGTTGGTCGTGCACCGGATTTTGGAGATCACAGTTTTGAGAAACGATTCTGCAGCAGTCTCTAGAAGAGACGAATCCGGTGAGTTAATCTCTCTTGATTCAAGTTGTTTTTGATTCTAATCAATGGTAATTGGACAAGATAGGTGGATTCTAGAAAATTTTAAATAGTGTATTTTCTGCTGCGCCACGTTATTTTTCTGATGACGAATCCCAACAGTGGCCAGTGATATCATCTTGGTGTTACCTGAGTGGCAATTCCATCACTTCATCATCAATATCAATGTGTTCACCTGTCCACCCAATCATACATATATTTAGCATCCTTTTATAGACCTATTAGGCATATGTCAAAGTGAACCGGATTTCATATTGATACTATAATGAAATCTGGTCTGAGGACAAAAGAGACCTACTCAAGAAAGACCTATGTCATGACAACCATGTGACTTTCTTGTGCGGATAGATCCAGTCCCATGTCTACGACATGTACGTATATTCATGACTGACTTTACAAGTACTATGGCTAGTTAATAAGTACCATACAGTCATTGAATATACAAGTCTATGGTTTTATTCGTTCCCATGATTAGAATAGACTTGGGATATGTTTTATGATTATCAATAAATGGATACTCTATTCATATTATAACACAAGATATAAATGGAATAGATTAAATGCCTTTACTAATGTGACACAAATAATATATACATACAAAGAGTCTTAATGTATAATACAAAATACAAGAATCCAATGCCCTAAGAACTAGGGCACACCAACACACCTCATATGAGATATCATAAGACCAGGTGATGTGATAATTCACAGGGTTTACACGAGAACAATCACACTAATCCATTGACTGAGGTGCTAGCTCAACTGCATCATGAGGGTTATATAAGATCTATAGGGATTAGGCCCATACCTAACTGGAACTAGTGCAAGTGAGAGATTGTTAGTGTATGCCCTAGTCCTAGAGGAATTGTATCTCAATTTGTATTGTAATATACATTGTGTTATTAATAAAAATGCATAATTTTTTTTATTAATTTATTGTGCAATTAATAATATCAAAGTATACACTAATTGTGTTTATACTCATGAATGTTGGTAACATTCTCAAGGTAGTATGACCATGAGCAAGGAATCAAACATAGTTATTAAACTATCCCTAGTTTGTTGGAGTCGTGGGAACAATAATAACTAAAGACTAGCATGTGGCTTGGTTGTATGGTGGTATCTTACTGACCATTGGACATGGATTGTTAATTAAAGACATGGGTACATGTTAGGTCACATGGTACTGGATCGATCCACCATTGAGAACACCATGTGGTCCCCATATCATAGGTTGTTCTGAAGTAGTACTTGTATAGGTTCCTTAAACATGATACTCCTATAGCCCTAAAAGGGAACTCACATGCTTTGTCGTACACTTAACGGGCCTGTAGCAAGGTGCCAAGTATGGGCACGATTAGGTATGCAGGTGATCATTGTAGGACTAGTAGAGATGTGAAGGGATATGCAACTTTGTTCACTTAGGGCCAAATTAGGATTGCTGTTAGTGAAAGTGCTATCAGGGAAAGCTAGGTTTCATTGCTTTCTTTAAAAGTAGTTTTAAGTGTTTTTCTAGTGCTTTCCTGAATACAATCAGACTTTTACCGATTGTGCATTTAAGTCTGCTTTCCGCAGCCCTAAAAGCAGCTTTTAATCAAAGTAAGGTTCCCCATGCTTTGGCTGAAAGCTGCTTTCCACAGCCCCAAACTGGCCCTTAGAACAAATATCACCAGCCACTTGATGAGTAGGACTAATAAGAGTCTGGCAACATCCAAATAAGGAATCACTAGGTGGTTACTTGTTTGTGAACTTCATTCTACTCGGTATCAAGGAATGTCCATGAAACTATAGAGGGTGACAATTTCATGCCTCTAGCAAGACACTGATATCACTACCAGAGGATGTATAAGTTACTATAGGTTTTATGACTCACATAAGATTGATATCTTCATCTCATTTGGATAGCTGCAATGGTTTGGTAGAATCCACTTGCAACTTGTGGATCTTAAGGTATTGGGCCCACTGCCAACATAATGAATCCACAGGACCACACAAAAAGATGTCTGAATGGGATTGTCCCAAACTTAATTATAATATATATTAGATATATATTATATTTTATATAGAGCTTCGTGTGTTGGAACCTATCCGGGCTTGAAAACAAAACAAAATTACGGAATCAAAGTCATCAAGCTAAGGTTCATGCCCAAAATCAACAGCTAGGTTATGCATCTAAAGGGAAAAAGGGAGAAGATGGGTTTCTCACCTAAGCCATCCTCGCACAAGATTGATTTGACTAAGGGCTTCACTTGTCATCCCCCCACGTTCCCGTACACAGAGTCTCATCAATGGGAATCGAGTGCTAGCTCTATGATCAATGGTTTTTCCATTTGTGCCAAAACCCCCTTTTCCCAAGTTGGAGAAGATGAGATGGTGGCTAGGTAGTGACCATTATATATTAGGGCTTTACATTTTTCTCTTTATGTATGAAACATAATGATAAAATACATAAAATACCCCTTATGTAAATGTCGGACATAGTTTACATATATATTATGATTTAACCAAAGTCACCACATGGTAACTTTGAAAAACCATAAAACCAATTTCTCATGATCGGTTATTTTATTTAAATAATCCAACAATTAATATGTATCCAATACATATCAATTGGTCCATCATAAAGTCCATCTAAACTCTTAAGTGTGCGATCCTGTAGGTCCATCCGTATGTTGGCCATAAGGCCGAAATGACATTCGGCCCATAAGTTATGAGTGGGCTCTAGCAAGCCGTTACAACCCCCAATTGGGATGGAGATGTCAAAATCATGATGACATACACCTATATTATTCTTATATGATACTCTACACATCTGATATCGGTATCTTATATAAGGCATAGCATTGTCATCCGTCTAAGTGCTAGGACATTTACTTGACATCCAAGTAGACTGATAAGATCAAATAAATGATTATCCAATGATCATTCTATTTGGGTACGGCCGTACACTACTCAGTCTCACTCGTCAAGAGGCTGGTGAAATCATCTCTTCGGTGAGGAGATAAGCAACTCCTTCACATTACTCCCAGTCCCAACATGGTTGCCGATATACCCAACGTACCTATACTTAGCACCCAGTTACTGCCGATTAGGCGCACATCAAAGTATACAAGGTCACATCTAGGAGTGTAGTAATATTGGGTCTAAAGATTCAATATAAGCAATACGTGTGAAACACTTATGACACTAGACCATGTAGTGTTCTCACAAGCAGATCTATCCATTACACTATTCACTAACATGTACTTATGTCCTTGATAGACTTTCCAAGTCCTATGGTCGGTAAGACACTAGCCATCCCACAAGGAACATACTAGTCTTTAGTTATATTCAATCCTTAAGCTCATGGTCTTACTTATTCTGTACACGCTACTAACAAACATGAGTGAACACTAGTTTATGAATTCTCAATATTTATTAATTGCACAAGTAATTCAATAAATATGATTATGCCTTTTATTAATATTTAGAAAATGTATATACAAATATACAAAATACCAAGTATAACATCTAGGGACTAGGGCATATACCAACATCATGTTAATTGTATTTATAGACTTTATGGTAAAGTCAAGTTAATAAAATTAACTTATAGAAAATTGATTTTCAATCTATTAAATAATTACTTGACTAATTTAATTAATAAATGAAAATTTTCTTAAGATATAATATGGAATATTTTATTTTAAGACTTCGACTAATTAACTTGGGATTGATTTAATTGAATTAATTAGGCTATAATTAATTAATTATAGTTTTATTACATGGTTATATTGAAATCAAATTAATATATGTTAAAGTCAAATAAATAAGTAAAAGAATAAAACCTAATTTGAAGTATGAAAGCTGACGAATAATTAGTCGATTATTTACATATTGCCCCAATCAAAGGGTAACAACTATTATGTTAAGGTCTAATACATCTGTTACCCCGTAAAGCTAGCACCAACTGTCTATTGCCACCCCCAACTTAAGGAATGTCCAGTTTGCCTTTTCATCTTGGTTGAATTACACTTGCTTTATACGTAGTATTTAGGGGGTTATTTAGGTTGGTGGAGCCAACATGAGGAGGCAAACTGGACGTTAGCTAAGTTTAGGGTGACAATAGATGATTGAGGCCAACTTTAGGTGGCAATTAATGTATTAGGCCTTATAGTAATGCACATTCAAATCTATCATATGTTGCACTATCACAAATATGATATTACTTGAACTGTTTGTATGACATATAAAAAAAAAAGAAAAATCTAAACACCTTACATTTGTAGCTGCCATATTGCCATATGTTATTATTTACGTGTCTCTACCAATTAAAACACAGCAGATGACGAATAATTAATTAGTGGATCATTTTCGTGTTGCCACCAATTAAATGGTGACAACTATTATGGTGATGCACATTTACTCTATCATACGTTGTACTATTGCAAAATCTGATATTACTTTTTAAATGTTTATATGCCATATAAAAAAGAAAAATCTAAACACTTTACATTTGTAGCTGGTATAAGAAGCCTTTTAGGGTCACGGAACATACTGATCCTGAAAACATAATTAACTAATCCATAAACAAAACAAAGGACTAACCAGTATATCTTGCAGAAATCTCGTTTACGGAACTTTTGAGTGCCACAGGTTGGATCATCCTGGTTGCCTTTCCCACTTATGCAGTATTACACAGGGTACGGGCTATCTCCGTGAGTTTTGCCGAAGAACGAAGATGGAAAGTGCTTGTTTGGGAAATTATCGAGACGGATTCGATATTCTTGTTGTGGATATTATGTATGCAAAAAAAAAAAGGTCCCAAAACTGATCTGGAAAGGGATATTTATAGAGTTAGGGAGTAACCACCCATAACTCCCATAACTTTCCCCATGTTTATCCATTTCGACCAAATTACACATTTGGTCCTTATAAATTATTATATATTACAGTTCAGTCCCTGCTAATCCAACAAATGTCATGGGCGGACCGAAAACCAACATCTCCCACTCACACATGACAAGACTTACTTTCATTGCGAGAAACACAATCACATACTGCTTTCGATTCTTACTCGGTGAACCCACGCGACCAGTCGACGTATAAGCTAAACTTTTGAAGTTTCCTTCATAGCTCCAGCATTGGCTTGACAGGACTTCCCCCTAGTACATTTCCTTGATCACTGGCTTCGACTCACTTTGATCTCTCGAAAACTTTCATATACACGACATACTTTTTCCACAGAAAAGAGTACCGAGCTCGAGTGTTATATGACATTCAAGTGACAAGTAACTAAAACGTACTTCCTCTTTATAAATAACCTTTCGCCATATATCTAATACTTATTGTTGGAAATGCCCTAGTCCCCGAGGCATTGGTCCTTGTATTTGTACTATACATTTATTGGATTTATGTGTTGTACTCATTTGTGTTATTAATAAAGGCATCAATTCATTTACTATATCTATCTTGTGCAATATATTAAATGAAGTATCCAATGGACATATCTATATCCATGACGACGAGTGTCATGCACTTAGCAGTAAGACCATAGATAGGGTAAACGATATGACCATAAATAGATCCGTAGTCTGTTCCAGTCATGGGAATGAATGTAACAATAGACTATCATTAACCTGGTTGTATGGCGGTGTCTTACCAGTCATTGGACATGGAATGTCAACCAAGTTAATGGGTACATGCCTGGAAGCATGGTACTGGATAGATCCACTAAACGAGTAATCCACATGGTATGGTATCACAATGGATTCTCGTGTAGTACTTGTATGGATCCTTTGACCTGACCATATGATGGTGTTACATGTGAAGTCGCATACTTAGGGGTACGCCTAAAGGGCCTGCAATAGGGTGCCAAGTATGGGTGCTTTCGGGTATGTCACTGAACATGGTAATACTATGGATATGCAGAAGGGATTTGTCACTCAGTAACCAGCTGAGAAGATATCACCGGCCACTTGATGAATGTGACTGATAAGAGTGTGGCCACACCCAAACAAGTTGGAACTTGTTTGTGAGCATCAGTACATTCGGGGATCAAGTTAATGTCCGGACACAAAAGAGGGTGATCAATCCATGCCTCTGTGTTGGACACCGATATCAATGACATGGGATGTACAAGTTTAAACTACAGGGTTATGATATCAGTTAGACTGCCATCTCCATCTTAATTGGGGGCTGCAGTGGCTTGCTAGAGCCCAACTGCAGTCTGCGGGCCAAAGGCCCACTGCCAACATAAAGATGGGCCCACGGGATCATACACATTGAGCGACTGGACGCCGATTTAAAGAATCACAAGTACACTTGGAGTGTACACTCTAGAGAGAGAGAACTCTATATATTAATTATATTACAAGGATCAATTGGATTGATCATTATAATAAAATTAATATTTGGCTTCACATAATTAATTGGATTAATTATGAGATTATTTCCTAGGTGGAAATATTCATATGTATAGGTTTACATATGAATTTGTTTTGTGAAGACTTAATTTTAATTTGATGGATTAAATTAATTAGTCAAACCAATTTTAATTTAAATGTAAATAATATATTACTTAGAGTAATATATTAAATACATGGGTTAATTAAAATTAGGCTTGATATTGATTTAGACCATGCTAATTAAAATAAGTTTAGGCCTGAATTAAAAGGAGGAAGCCCACGCAGACAAAGAAGCCAGACTGGGCCCAAATTCCAGCAAGGGAATTTGGAAGCCCTAGGGTTAAAAACCCTTAGGGGAATTCGGCCAACACATATGTGTGTAGCCCCCTTTGGCCGAATTCTCCTTTCCTCCCTCACTCTCTAATCTTCATGATTTTTGACGCTAGCACGTGCGGTGTTCGTTAGGCGCTCTTGTACGGGAACGAGGAGGAATTCTATTTTGAATTCTGCAGTCATCATCCATCTCTAGAAAGAGATATTTCTGGTAAGAAATTTAATCCCTTTCTATTTAATTTTAAGTTTTTCAATTTCCACTTCAATTGCTCCTGGGACTGGATTTGAGGAAATCACCGCGTTCTTCCGCTTTTATCGGGTGATTTCCGGTGAAAAATCCCAACAGTGGTATCAGAGCCCAACAACTCGGGTTAAATTAATAACTTGATTCATTATTAATTTTATATGGGAACAACAAAGCAAAGCCCTTTATTAACACTCTCAATGTTTTTATGTGTAGAAACACCCAAATGGCAAACACAAATACCTTATCACTGCGATCCATTCTTGAAAAGGACAAGCTTTCCGGTCCTAACTTTTTAGACTGGTCTAGGAACTTGAGGATAGTTCTAAGACAGGAGTAAAAAGAGTATGTACTGGAAAGGCCTGTGCCGGCTGCGCCTCAAGGACGTAATCCACCGGCTGCCCAGCTGGAGGAATACGAGGCGCACGTCAAGGACAACCGGGATGTGACATGCCTTATGTTGGCTTGCATGGTCCCTGAACTACAAAAACAGTTTATGGACCACCAAGCCTATGCTATGATAACAACTCTTAGTGAGATGTTTCAAGAGCAAGCTCGTCAGGAGAGGCACCTAACCAATAAGGCATTCCACTCTTGTAAGATGGGGGCCGGGACATCTGTGAGTGCACACGTGCTCAAGATGAAGGGCTATTTGGATACTTTGGCCCGTCTCGGATCGCCTATCTCTCAAGAGTTGGCGGTGGACACAATCCTCGCGTCCTTGCCGGATTCTTATGATCAGTTCATCCTTAACTATAACATGCAAGGGATGAACCGCACTGTCAGTGAGCTGCATGGGATGCTTAAGCTTACTGAGCAGTCGATCAAAAAGACTCCGCCGGTGCTGCTGGTTAACAAGGGGAACCCTCCTCTTGTTAAGGGTAAGGCCAAGGAAAAGGCCAAGGCCAAGGCCAAAAAGGCCAAAGCCAAGAAGGCCAAGGCCCAACCCAAGGCCCAGCAGAAGGCAGGTCCTGAGGACGTCTGTTTCGGGTGCAAACAGGCGGGCCATTGGAAGAGATCATGTCCCAAGCTGATGGGAGAGCAAAGAAGGGGCCAAGGTGCGTCCTCTTCAGGTATTTATGTTATAGATATTAACCTTACTGTTTCAACATCCTGGGTATTGGATACTGGATGTGGTTCTCACATTTGTTGCAATGTGCAGGGACTTAAGAACAGAAGGTTGCTGGGGTCGGGAATGTTGGGATTTGTCACCAGAAATCACCCGATAAAAGCGGAAGAACACGGTGATTTCCTCAAATCCAGTCCCAGGAGCAATTGAAGTGGAAATTGAAAAACTTAAAATTAAATAGAAAGGGATTAAATTTCTTACCAGAAAAATCTCTTTCTAGAGATGGATGATGACTGCAGAATTCAATTGAGAATTCCTCCACTCTCACGTACACGAACGCTTGGCGAATACAACCCGTGCTAGCGTCGGAAAAACCAAACAATAGAGAGGGGAGGGCTATGGAAATTTCGGCTATCGAGGCTCTAAGCTTGGGGTGGCCGAATTCTTCTAACCCTAGGTATTTATACCTAGGGTTGGCTGAATTCCTTAGGGGAATTCTGGCCCATCTTGGCTCCTCTCTATTCTGTGCGGGCTTCCATGTTTTAATTTAGGCCCAGTCTAATTTTAATTATTCTGTTTAAATTAATTTCAAGCCCAATTTTAATATACCCATGTATTTAATATATTACTCCAAGTAATATATTATTTACATATAAATTAAAATTAGTTTGACAATTAATTTAATCCATCTAATTAAAATTAACTCTACACAAAATAAAATCATATGTAAACCCATACATACGGATATTTCCACCTAGGAAATAATTTCATAATTAATCCAATTAATTATGAAGAGCCAATAGAATATATTAATTTTATTATTATGACCAATCCAATTGATCCTTATAATATAATTAATATATACATGCTTCTCCCTCCATTGCGTATACTCCAAGTATACAGGTGATTCCTTAAGTTTGCATTCTATCGTTCTATGTGTACGATCCTGTGGGCCCATCTTTATGTTGGCAGCGGGCCTTTGGCCCGCAGACTGCAGTTGGGCTCTAGCAAGCCACTGCAGCCCCCAATTAAGATGAAGATGGCAGTCTAACTGATATCATAACCCTGTAGTTTAAACTTGTATATCCCATGTCATTGATATCGATGTCCAACACAGAGGCATGGATTGATCACCCTCTTTCGTGTCTGGACATTAACTTGATCCCGAATGTACTGATGCTCACAAACAAGTTCCAACTTGTTTGGGTGTGGCCACACTCTTATCAGTCACATTCATCAAGTGGCCGGTGATATCTTCTCAGTTGGTTACTGAGTGACAAATCCCTTCTGCATATCCATAGTATTATCATGTTCAGTAACATACCCGAAAGCACCCATACTTGGCACCCTATTACAGGCCCTTTAGGCGTACCCCTAAGTATGCGACTTCACATGTAACACCATCATATGGTCAGGTCAAAGGATCCATACAAGTACTACACGAGAATCCATTGTGATACCAAACCATGTGGATTACTCGTTTAGTGGATCTATCCAGTACCATGCTCCCAGGCATGTACCCATTAACTTGGTTGACATTCCATGTCCAATGACCGGTAAGACACCGCCATACAACCAGGTTAATGATAGTCTGTTGTTCCATTCATTCCCATGACTGGAACAGACTACGGATCTATTTATGGTCATATCGTTTACCCTATCCATGGTCTTACTGCTAAGTGCATGACACTAGTCGTCATGGATATAGATATGTCCATTGGATACTTCATTTACTATACTGCACAAGATAAATATAATAAATGAATTGATGCCTTTATTAATGACACAAATGAGTACAACACATAAATCCAATAAATGTATAGTACAAATACAAGGACGAATGCCTCGGGACTAGGGCATTTCCAACAATCTCCCACTTGCACTAGTTCCAACTAGGCATGGGCCTAATCCCTATAGATCTAGTATGACCCTCGTGCTTGGGCTGGGCCAGCGCCTTGGTCAATGGATCTGCGACATTATCCTCGGTGTCCACTCTGTGCAATGCAATGTCACCTCTCTCCGCGATTTCTCGTATGAGGTGAAACTTTCTGAGCACGTGCTTTGTGTTCTTGTGTGACCGGGGCTCCTTAGCTTGTGCGACGGCCCCATTGTTGTCACAGAAGATATCGACTGGGTCCTGGATAGTTGGCACTACTCCCAACTCAGTGATAAACTTCTTCATCCACACAGCTTCCTTAGCTGCATCACATGCAGCGATGTACTCAGCTTCTGTTGTAGAGTCCGCTATGGTTGGTTGCTTTGAGCTCCTCCAGCTTACAGCACCACCATTTAGCAAGAATACATACCCTGACTGCGATTGGTACTCATCTTGGTCTGTCTGGAAGCTTGCATCAGTATACCCAGTAACTGATAGCACTTCCTGACCACCATACACCAAGAAGCTATCCTTAGTCCGGTTAAGGTACTTGAGGATTGCCTTGACGGCTTTCCAGTGATCCTCCCCGGGATCCTGCTGGTATCGGCTCGTCATACTCAGTGCAAAGGCGACATCAGGTCTCGTACATAACATAGAGTACATAATTGATCCAATAGCCGAGGCATATGGAACCAACTTCATGTTCTCCCTGTCCTCCCTTGTTTTAGGACAGTTCTTCTTACTAAGTTTCAGCCCATGGCCCATTGGCAAGAAACCTTTCTTGGCCCGGTCCATGCTGAATCTTTTCAGAACTTTATCAATGTACGAAGCCTGACTTAGGCCCAGAAGCCGATTTGATCTATCCCTATAGATCCTGATCCCTAGGATCATCTCAGCTTCGCCTAAGTCCTTCATTGCGAAGCACTTACTCAGCCACTGCTTTACCCCTTGCAGTGTAGGTATGTCGCTTCCAATGAGTAGGATGTCATCTACATACAGTACCAAAAATGTGACAATGCTCCCACTAGTCCTCTTATACACACAAGGCTCATCTAGATTCTGTATAAAGCCATATTCCTTTATAGCCTCATTGAATCTTAGATTCCAACTACGGGATGCTTGCTTCAGTCCATAAATGGACCTTTGAAGTTTGCATACCCTTCCCGGATACTTAGGATCGACAAAACCCTCAGGTTGTGTCATGTACACATCCTCGAGTAGCTTCCCATTGAGGAAAGCGGTTTTGACATCCATCTGCCAAACCTCATAGTCATACCATGTGGCTATGGCCAGCAGTATCCTGATGGACTTGAGCATGGCTACTGGTGAGAAAGTTTCATCATAGTCTATCCCATGGACTTGTCTGAAACCTTTCGCAACCAGGTGCCCCTTGAAGGTATTATCAGCTTTTAGCTTATAGCACCACTTGCAACCTATTACCTTAGCACCCGGAGGTGGATCAACCAAGTTCCAAACTTGATTATCGTACATAGATTGCATTTCTGCCTCCATGGCTTTACGCCAATTCGCAGACTGTGGGCTAGCCATAGCCTCTTGGTAGGTTTTGGGTTCTTCTTCATCCCAGATGAGAAGAGTTTGATCATCGGCGACGAGGAAACCATACCTCTCCGGTTCCCGACGATCCCTACCAGACCTTCTAGGTTCTTGTGTGGCCTGGGTCGGTGCCTCCACTTGTGGAAGCTCCACCTGGGCCTCCGAGTTATCCTCTTCAGGAGCTTGTGGACCTTGAACTTCCCTGAGTTCAACGTTGCTCCCACTATCTTTCTTGGAAAGGAACTCCTTTTCCAGAAAGACCCCCTTCCTTGCCACGAACACCTTGTTCTCGGCGGGGTTGTAGAAGTAATACCCTTTGGTTTCCCTAGGGTAGCCCACAAACAGGCATTTATCGGTTTTGGGTTCCAGCTTGCCACTAGTCAATTTCTTGACATGTGCTTCGCATCCCCAAATCCTCAGGAAAGACACATTGGGCTCCTTGCCCGTCCATATCTGATATGGGGTCTTTTCCACTGCCTTAGTCGGAGTATTGTTTAATATGAGAGCTGCTGTCTCGAGGGCGTGTCCCCAGAAGCTAATTGGGAGAGATGCTTGACTCATCATTGAGCGGACCATGTCCAACAAGGTCCTATTCCTCCGTTCGGACACCCCATTCCATTGCGTTGTTCCAGGGGGAGTGAGCTGAGGAACTATTCCATGCTCTCTCAAGTATGAGTCGAACTCTAGGCTCATATACTCACCGCCTCGGTCCGACCGAAGGGCTTTGATATTCCTGCCTACCTGGTTCTGTACCTCGTTTCTGAATTCCTTGAACCTATCAAGGGTCTCAGACTTGTGTTTCATCAGATAGACATAGCCATATCTGCTGAAATCATCCGTGAACGTGACGAAGTACAGATGCCCACCTCTGGTCGCTGCGCTCATAGGTCCACATACATCTGAATGTATTAGGTCCAACAAGCCAGTGGCCCTTTCAGCCCTTTTGCTAAAAGGCGCCTTTGTCATCTTGCCTCTTAAACATGATTCGCATGTATCAATTGACTCCAAGTCAAATGACCCTAGGACTCCAGCTTTGTGAAGCCTAGCAATGCGCTTCTCGTTTATATGGCCAAGACGACAATGCCATAGGTAGACTGGATTAAGTTCGTTAGGCTTAACCCTTTTCGTGTTTATGTTATAGATGTGATTGGTTTCATTTAAGTCCAGGACATACAGGCCATTATTTAATAGAGCATCTCCATAAAATAACCCCTCTCTGGATATAGAAATTCGACCATTTATAATAGAAAATTCAAATCCAGAAATATCCAACATTGATACAGAGATAATATTCCTGCACATAGCAGGTACAAAGTAACAATGTTCCAAAATTAAAACCAATCCGCTGGGCATCATTAGGTGGTATTCGCCGATCTCTATGGCAGCAACCCTTGCTCCATTCCCGACCCGCAAGTCCACCTCTCCCGACCCCAGCAACCTTCTGTTCTTAAGTCCCTGCACATTGCAACAAATGTGAGAACCACATCCAGTATCCAATACCCAGGATGTTGAAACAGTAAGGTTAATATCTATAACATAAATGCCCGAAGAGGACGCACCTTGGACCCTTCTCTGCTCTCCCATCAGCTTGGGACACGATCTCTTCCAATGGCCCGCCTGTCTGCACCCGAAACAGACGTCCTCAGGACCTGCCTTTTGTTGGCCTTTGGGTTGGGCCTTGGCCTTCTTGGCTTTGGCTTTCTTGGCCTTAGCCTTGGCCTTTTCCTTGGCCTTACGCTTAGCAAGAGGAGCGTTCCCCTTGTTAACCAGCAGCACCGGCGGAGTCTTTTTGATCGACTGCTCAGTAAGCTTAAGCATCCCATGCAGCTCACTGACAGTGCGGTTCATCCCTTGCATGTTGTAGTTAAGGATGAACTGATCATAAGAATCCGGTAAGGACGCGAGGATTGTGTCCACCGCCAACTCTTGAGAGATAGGCGATCCAAGATGGGCCAAAGTATCCAAGTAGCCCTTCATCTTGAGCACGTGTGCACTCACAGATGTCCCGGCCCCCATCTTACAAGAGTGGAATGCCTTATTGGTCAGGTACCTTTCCTGACGAGCTTGCTCTTGAAACATCTCGTTAAGAGTTGTTATCATAGCATAGGCTTGATGGTCCATAAACTGCTTTTGCAATTCGGGGACCATGCAAGCCAACATAAGGCACGTCACATCCCGGTTGTCCTTGACGTGCGCCTCGTATTCCGCCAGCTGTGTAGCTGTTGGATTACGTCCCTGAGGCGCACCCGGAACAGGCCTTTCCAGCATATACTCTTTCGATTCTTGTCTTAGAACTATCCTCAAGTTCCTAGACCAGTCTAAAAAGTTAGGACCGGAAAGCTTGTCCTTCTCAAGAATCGATCGCAGTGATAAGGTATTAGTGTTTGCCATTTGGGTGTTTCTACACAGAAAAACATTTAGAGTGTTAATAAAGGGCTTTGCTATGTTGTTACCATATAAAATTAATAATGAATCAAGTTATTAATTTAAACCAAGTTGTTGGGCTCATGGGCCGAGATCCATATTTCATTAAGATATAGCCAAACGAGGGTTTGGTACAACTATACCTTAATTATTTAGGTAGGAACGCCGTCCAATCCTAACCTAGGGACTCTCGGTTTGATGGGCTTGTTGGCACTTACCCATCTGTGCTTAGGGCTAGGAGAATCCTACTACCCATGCTAAGTCAAAACCTCCATCCAAGTGTTAGAGTATCCCATACTCTAACCCAATACAAAGTGACAATACTCCAGTGCATCCTGCGAGGGCATGGTCTACAACTGGCCTATTCCCACCTCGATTCGGTTTTGAATGAGGGAAGCACTTTTAAACGACTTAGTAATTCCCGTTTGGTTATTAGATTCAATTTTAACGGCTTACATACATAAGGCGGGTGAATGAGCTATTTGTAACATACATTCATACATGCAAATGAATATAAAATGATTAAATAAAATTAAAATGGACTGCTATGGGCCTATATTATATCCTAATATTATTCTAGTAAACCTATACTAGAAACATATATTAGGCAGGCCTCCATCTTCTCCTTCTGGGCTTGCACCTCCAATTTGGGCTTGCACCTCAACTTGGGCTCACCACTCCATGGGCTTCTTCTTTTACAAATTTTTATAATATTTAATTTAAATAAAATAAAATTACATTAAAAGAAAACGGCACGCAGGCCGTATTTACCCAAAAGAAAAATACAACCTAACTCGTAAAAGGCCCAATAGCATCCAATCATACATACATTCAACCATTCATATGCATCCAATACATACAATTCAAAAGCATGTCAAAATGCATGATTTAAGCCCATTTAAATTATGTCAAAGCCATTATTAGGAAATCGCCAATATTGGCCCACCATGGTTTTAACCCTTAACGGGCTTTGGGCCTCCAGCCCAGGCAGTCCAACTGCTCCCACTGGAATTGGGAAACCATGGGTCCAATTTAGCCATCCGAGTAATTGTGCCAAAATTACCCGAACCAATTTCCATTAACCATATTAATTTCCAAAACTAATATCACATGAACGAAATAAAATTCATCCAAGAAACCATGCGCATTTAAATTACATAAATTTAAACACACGAATTTTAAAACCAATTAAAATTTCAAAACTGGGCCCCGGACCCAAAATACCCGCAAAATCCAAAAACTGGGCCCGGCCCGCTACAGCCGCCTGCAGCGGTGCTGCCGCTGCGCAGTGGCCGCCCATCAGCAGGGAGCGGCTGCCGCCGCGCCTCCCGCCGCGTGCGGCGGCCGCCGGCAGCCCCGCCCCCGGGAGGCCGATTTTTTTATTTTTTATTTTTAAAACAGAATAAAAAAAAATAAAATTAACCATTCATCATCCATAGCAATTCACCAAGAATTCCAACAATACAACAAAATTAAATCAACATAAACCAATATGCAATATTAATTTTCATTGTATTAAAACATATGGGAAAAATCATAAAAACCCATACCAAGAATCCCAATCAAAAACATCCAATTTCAAAATAGGGATTCATCCAAAAAAAATCAATTTCCACGGATCAAAAGCCCGCTCTGATACCACTGTTGGGATTTGTCACCAGAAATCACCCGATAAAAGCGGAAGAACACGGTGATTTCCTCAAATCCAGTCCCAGAAGCAATTGAAGTGGAAATTGAAAAACTTAAAATTAAATAGAATGGGATTAAATTTCTTACCAGAAAAATCTCTTTCTAGAGATGAATGATGACTGCAGAATTCAATAGAGAATTCCTCCACTCTCACGTACACGAACGCTTGGCGAATACAACCCGTGCTAGCGTCGGAAAAACCAAACAATGGAGAGGGGAGGGCTATGGAAATTTCGGCTATCGAGGCTCTAAGCTTGGGGTGGCCGAATTCTTCTAACCCTATAGGGTTGGCCGAATTCCTTAGGGGAATTCTGGCCCATCTTGGCTCTTTTCTATTTTGTGCGGGCTTCCATGTTTTAATTTAGGCCCAGTCTAATTTTAATTATTCTGTTTAAATTAATTTCAAGCCCAATTTTAATATACCCATGTATTTAATATATTACTCCAAGTAATATATTATTTACATATAAATTAAAATTAGTTTGACAATTAATTTAATCCATCTAATTAAAATTAACTCTACACAAAATAAAATCATATGTAAACCCATACATACGGATATTTCCACCTAGGAAATAATTTCATAATTAATCCAATTAATTATGAAGAGCCAATAGAATATATTAATTTTATTATTATGACCAATCCAATTGATCCTTATAATATAATTAATATATAAATGCTTCTCCCTCCATTGCGTATACTCCAAGTATACAGGTGATTCCTTAAGTTTGCATTCTATCGTTCTATGTGTACGATCCTGTGGGCCCATCTTTATGTTGGCAGAGGGCCTTTGGCCCACAGACTGCAGTTGGGCTCTAGCAAGCCACTGCAGCCCCCAATTAAGATGGAGATGGCAGTCTAACTGATATCATAACCCTGTAGTTTAAACTTGTATATCCCATGTCATTGATATCGGTGTCCAACACAGAGGCATGGATTGATCACCCTCTTTCGTGTCTCGACATTAACTTGATCCCGAATGTACTGATGCTCACAAATAAGTTCCAACTTGTTTGGGTGTGGCCACACTCTTATCAGTCACATTCATCAAGTGGCCGGTGATATCTTCTCAGTTGGTTACTGAGTGACAAATCCCTTCTGCATATCCATAGTATTATCATGTTCAGTAACATACCCGAAAGTACCCATACTTGGCACCCTATTACAGGCCCTTTAAGCATACCCCTAAGTATGCGACTTCACATGTAACACCATCATATGGTCAGGTCAAAGGATCCATACAAGTACTACACGAGAATCCATTGTGATACCAAACCATGTGGATAACTCGTTTAGTGGATCTATCCAGTACCATGCTCCCAGGCATGTACCCATTAACTTGGTTGACATTCCATGTCCAATGACCGGTAAGACACCGCCATACAACCAGGTTAATGATAGTCTGTTGTTCCATTCATTCCCATGACTGGAACAGACTACGGATCTATTTATGGTCATATCGTTTACCCTATCCATGGTCTTACTGCTAAGTGCATGACACTAGTCGTCATGGATATAGATATGTCCATTGGATACTTCATTTACTATACTGCACAAGATAAATATAATAAATGAATTGATGCCTTTATTAATGACACAAATGAGTACAACACATAAATCCAATAAATGTATAGTACAAATACAAGGACCAATGCCTCGGGACTAGGGCATTTCCAACAGGGAATGGAGCAAGGGTTGCTGCCATAGAGATCGGCGAATACCACCTGATGATGCCCAGTGGATTGGTTTTAATTTTAGAACATTGTTACTTTGTACCTGCTATGTGCAGGAATATTATCTCTGTATCAATGTTGGATATTTCTGGATTTGATTTTACTATTATAAATGGTCGAATTTCTATATCCAGAGAGGGGTTATTTTATGGAGATGCTCTATTAAATAATGGCCTGTATATCCTGGACTTAAATGAAACCAATCATATCTATAACATAAACACGAAAAGGGTTAAGCCTAACGAACTTAATCCAGTCTACCTATGGCATTGTCGTCTTGGCCATATAAACGAGAAGCGCATAGCTAGGCTTCACAAAGCTGGAGTCCTAGGGTCATTTGACTTGGAGTCAATTGATACATGCGAATCATGTTTAAGAGGCAAGATGACAAAGGCACCTTTTAGCAAAAAGGCTGAAAGGGCCACTGGCTTGTTGGACCTAATACATTCAGATGTATGTGGACCTATGAGCGCAGCGACCAAAGGTGGGCATCTGTACTTCGTCACGTTCACGGATGATTTCAGCAGATATGGCTATGTCTATCTGATGAAACACAAGTCCGAGACCCTTGATCTGTTGCCCTAGCTGCAGCTGGCCGGGCCCAGTTTTTGGATTTTGCGGGTTTTGGGTCCGGGGCCCAGTTTTGAAATTTTAATTGGTTTTAAAATGCGTGTGTTTAAATTTATGCAATTTAAATGCGCATGGTTTCTTGGATGAATTTTAATTTCGTTCATGTGACATTAATTTGGAAATTAATGTGGTTAATGGAAATTGGTTCGGGTAATTTTGGCACAATTACTCGGACGGCTAAATTGGACCCATGGTTTCCCAATTCCAGTGGGAGCAGTTGGACTGCCTGGGCTGGAGGCCCAAAGCCCGTTAAGGGTTAGAACCATGGTGGGCCAAAATTGGCAATTTCCAAATAATGGCTTTGACATAATTTAAATGGGCTTAAATCATGCATTTTGACATGCTTTTGAATTGTATGTATTGGATGCATATGTATGGTTGAATGAATGTATGATTGGATGCTATTGGGCCTTTTACGAGTTGGGTTGTATTTTTCTTTTGGGTAAATACGGCCTGCGTGTCGTTTTCCTTTAATGTAATTTTATTTTATTTAAGTTAAATATTATAAAATTTGTAAAAGAAGAAGCCCATGAAGGTGCAAGCCCAAATGGAGGTGCAAGCCCAGAAGGAGAAGGAGGAGGCCCACCTAATATGTATTTCTAGTATAGGTTTACTAGAATTATATTAGGATGTAACATAGGCCCATAGCAGTCCATTTTATTTTATTTAATCATTTATATATTCTTTTGCATATATGAATGTATGTTACATATAGCTCTTTCACCCGCTTTATGTATGTAAGCCGTTATAATTGAATCTAATAACCAAATGGAATTACTAAGTTGCTTAAAAGTGCTTCCCTCATTCAAAACCGAATCGAGGTGGGAATAGGCCAGTTGTAGACCATGCCCTCGCAGGATGCACTGGAGTATTGTCACTTTGTACTAGGTTAGAGTATGGGATACTCTAACACTTGAATGGAGGTTTTGACTTAGCATGGGTAGTAGGATTCTCCTGGCCCTAAGCACAGATGGGTAAGTGCCAACAAGCCCATCAAACCGAGAGTCCTTAGGTTGGGATTGGACGGCGTTCCTACCTAAATAGTTAAGGTGTAGTTGTACCAAACCCTCGTTTGGCTATATCTTAATGAAATATGGATCTCGGCCCATGAGCCCAACAACTCGGTTAAATTAATAACTTGATTCATTATTAATTTTATATGGGAACAACAAAGTAAAGCCCTTTATTAACACTCTAAATGTTTTTCTGTGTAGAAACACCCAAATGGCAAACAATAATACCTTATCACTGCGATCGATTCTTGAGAAGGACAAGCTTTCCGGTCCTAACTTTTTAGACTGGTCTAGGAACTTGAGGATAGTTCTAAGACAAGAGTCAAAAGAGTATGTGCTGGAAAGGCCTGTGCCGGCTGCGCCTCAGGGACGTAATCCGACGGCTGCACAGCTAGCGGAATACGAGGCGCACGTCAAGGACAACCGGGATGTGACGTGCCTTATGTTGGCGTGCATGGTCCCCGAACTGCAAAAACAGTTTATGTACCATCAAGCCTATGCTATGATAACAACTCTCAATGAGATGTTTCAGGAGCAAGCTCGTCAGGAAAGGTACCTGACCAATAAGGCATTCCACTCTTGTAAGATGGGGGCCGGGACATCTGTGAGTGCTCACGTGCTCAAGATGAAGGGCTATTTGGATACTTTGGTCCGTCTCGGATCGCCTATCTCTCAAGAGTTGGCGGTGGACACGATCCTGGCATCCTTACCGGATTCTTATGATCAGTTCATCCTTAACTATAATATGCAAGGGATGAACCGTACTGTCAGTGAGCTGCATGGGATGCTCAAGCTTACTGAGCAGTCGATCAAGAAGACTCCGCTGGTGCTGCTGGTTAACAAGGGGAACGCTCCTCTTGCTAAGGGTAAGGCCAAGGAAAAGGCCAAGGCTAAAGCCAAAAAGGCCAAAGCCAAGGAGGCCAAGGCCCAACCCAAAGGCCAGCAAAAGGCAGGTCCTGAGGACGTCTGTTTCGGGTGCAGACAGGCGGGCCATTGGAAGAGATCGTGTCCCAAGCTGATGGGAGAGCAGAGAAGGGGCCAAGGTGCGTCCTCTTCAGGTATTTATGTTATAGATATTAACCTTACTGTTTCAACATCCTTGGTATTGGATACTGGATGTGGTTCTCACATTTGTTGCAATGTGCAGGGACTTAAGAACAGAAGGTTGCTGGGGTCGGGAGAGGTGGATTTGCGGGTCGGGAATGGAGCAAGGGTTGCTGCCATAGAGATCGGCGAATACCACCTAGTGATGCCCAGCGGATTGGTTTTAATTTTGGAACATTGTTACTTTGTACCTGCGATGTGCAGGAATATTATTTCTGTATCAATGTTGGACATATCTGGATTTGAATTTTCTATTATAAATGGTCGAATTTCAATATCTAGAGAGGGGTTATTTTATGGAGATGCTCTATTAAATAATAGCCTGTATGTCCTGGACTTAAATGAAACCAATCACATCTATAACATAAACACGAAAAGGGTTAAGCCTAACGAACTTAATCCAGTCTACCTATGGCATTGTCGTCTTGGCCATATAAACGAGAAGCGCATTGCTAGGCTTCACAAAGCTGGAGTCCTAGGGTCATTTGACTTGGAGTCAATTGATACATGCGAATCATGTTTAAGAGGCAAGATGACAAAGGCGCCTTTTAGCAAAAGAGCTGAAAGGACCACTGGCTTGTTGGACCTAATACATTCAGATGTATGTGGACCTATGAGCGCAGCGACCAGAGGTGGGCATCTGTACTTCGTCACATTCACGGATGATTTCAGCAGATATGGCTATGTCTATCTGATGAAACACAAGTCCGAGACCCTTGATAGGTTCAAGGAATTTAGGAATGAGGTACAGAACCAGCTAGGCAGGAATATCAAAGCCCTTCGGTCGGACTGAGGCGGTGAGTATATGAGCCTGGAATTTGACTTATACCTGAGAGAGCATGGAATAGTTCCACAGCTCACTCCTCCAGGAACACCACAATGGAATGGGGTGTCCGAACGGAGGAATAGGACCTTGTTGGACATGGTCCGCTCAATGATGAGTCAAGCATCTCTCCCAATTAGCTTCTGGGGACACGCCCTCGAGACAGCAGCTCTCATTTTAAACAATACTCCGACTAAGGCAGTGGAAAAGACCCCATATCAGATATGGACGGGCAAGGAGCCCAATGTGTCTTTCCTAAGGATTTGGGGATGCGAGGCACATGTCAAGAAATTGACTAGTGGCAAGCTGGAGCCCAAAACCGATAAATGCCTGTTTGTGGGCTACCCTAGGGAAACCAAAGGGTATTACTTCTACAACCCAGCCGAGAACAAGGTGTTCGTGGCAAGGAAGGGGGTCTTTCTGGAAAAGGAGTTCCTTTCCAAGAAAGATAGCGGGAGCAACGTTGAACTCAGGGAAGTTCAAGGTCCACAAGCTCCTGAAGAGGATAGCTCGGAGGCCCAGGTGGAGCTTCCACAAGTGGAGGCACCGACCCAGGCCACACAAGAACCTAGAAGGTCTGGTAGGGATCGTCGGGAACCGGAGAGGTATGGTTTCCTCGTCACCGATGATCAAACTCTTCTCATCTGGGATGAAGAAGAACCTAAAACCTACCAGGAGGCTATGGCTAGCCCACAGTCTGCGAATTGGCGTAAAGCCATGGAGGCAGAAATGCAATCTATGTACGATAATCAAGTTTGGAACTTGGTTGATCCACCCCCGGCTGCTAAGGTAATAGGTTGCAAGTGGTGCTATAAGCTGAAAGCTGATAATACCTTCAAGGGGCGTCTGGTTGCGAAAGGTTTCAGACAAGTCCATGGGATAGACTATGATGAAACTTTCTCACCAGTAGCCATGCTCAAATCCATCAGGATACTGCTGGCCATAGCCGCATGGTATGACTATGAGGTATGGCAGATGGATGTCAAAACCGCTTTCCTTAATGGGAAGCTACTTGAGGATGTGTACATGACATAACCTGAGGGTTTTGTCGATCCTAAGTATCCGGGAAGGGTATGCAAACTTCAAAGGTCCATTTATGGACTGAAGCAAGCATCCCGTAGTTGGAATCTAAGATTCAATGAGGCTATAAAGGAATATGGCTTCATACAGAATCTGGATGAGCCTTGTGTGTATAAGAGGACTAGTGGGAGCATTGTCACATTTTTGGTACTGTATGTAGACGACATCCTACTCATTGGAAGCGACATACCTACACTGCAAGGGGTAAAGCAGTGGCTGAGTAAGTGCTTCGCAATGAAGGACTTAGGCGAAGCTGAGATGATCCTAGGGATCAGGATCTATAGGGATAGATCAAATCGGCTTCTGGGCCTAAGTCAGGCTTCGTACATTGACAAAGTTCTGAAAAGATTCAGCATGGACCGGGCCAAGAAAGGTTTCTTGCCAATGGGCCATGGGCTGAAACTTAGTAAGAAGAACTGTCCTAAAACTAGGGAGGACAGGGAGAACATGAAATTGGTTCCGTATGCCTCGGCTATTGGATCAATTATGTACTCCATGTTGTGTACGAGACCTGATGTCGCCTTTGCACTGAGTATGACGAGCCGATACCAGCAGGATCCCAGGGAGGATCACTGGAAAGCTGTCAAGGCAATCCTCAAGTACCTTAACCGGACTAAGGATAGCTTCTTGGTGTATGGTGGTCAGGAAGTGCTATCAGTTACTAGGTACACTGATGCAAGCTTCCAGACAGACCAAGATGAGTACCAATCGCAGTCAGGGTATGTATTCTTGCTGAATGGTGGTGCTGTAAGCTGGAGGAGCTCAAAGCAACCAACCATAGCGGACTCAACAACAGAAGCTGAGTACATCGCCGCGTGTGATGCAGCTAAGGAAGCTGTGTGGATGAAGAAGTTTATCACTGAGCTGGGAGTAGTGCCAACTATCCAGGACCCAGTCGATATCTTCTGTGACAACAATGGGGCCGTCGCACAAGCTAAGGAGCCCCGGTCACACAAGAACACAAAGCACGTGCTCAGAAAGTTTCACCTCATACGAGAAATCGCGGAGAGAGGTGATATTGCATTGCACAGAGTGGACACCGAGGATAATGTCGCAGATCCATTGACCAAGGCGCTGGCCCAGCCCAAGCACGAGGGTCATACTAGATCTATAGGGATTAGGCCCATGCCTAGTTGGAACTAGTGCAAGTGGGAGATTGCTGGAAATGCCCTAGTCCCGAGGCATTGGTCCTTGTAATTGTACCATACATTTATTGGATTTATGTGTTGTACTTATTTGTGTCATTAATAAAGGCATTAATTCATTTATTATATTTATCTTGTGCAGTATAGTAAATGAAGTATCCAATGGACATATCTATATCCATGATGACTAGTGTCATGCACTTAGCAGTAAGACCGTGGATAGGGTTAACGATATGACCATAAATAGATCCGTAGTCTGTTCCAGTCATGGGAGTGAATGGAACAACAGACTATCATTAACCTGGTTGTATGGCGGTGTCTTACCGGTCATTGGACATGGAATGTCAACCAAGTTAATGGGTACATGCCTGGGAGCATGGTACTGGATAGATCCACTAAACGAGTAATCCACATGGTATGGTATCATAATGGATTCTCGTGTAGTACTTGTATGGATCCTTTGACCTGACCATATGATGGTGTTACATGTGAAGTCGCATACTTAGGGGTACGCCTAAAGGTCCTGTAATAGGGTGCCAAGTATGGGTGCTTTCGGGTATGTCACTGAACATGGTAACACTATGGATATGCAGAAGGGATTTGTCACTCAGTAACCAGTTGAGAAGATATCACCGGCCACTTGATGAATGTGACTGATAAGAGTGTGGCCACACCCAAACAAGTTGGAACTTGTTTGTGAGCATCAGTACATTCGGGATCAAGTTAATGTCCGGACACAAAAGAGGGTGATCAATCCATGCCTCTGTGTTGGACACCGATATCAATGACATGGGATGTACAAGTTTAAACTACAGGGTTATGATATCAGTTAGACTGCCATCTCCATCTTAATTGGGGGCTGCAGTGGCTTGCTAGAGCCCAACTGTAGTCTGCGGGCCAAAGGCCTGCTGCCAACATAAAGATGGGCCCACAGGATCGTACACATAGAACGATAGAATGCAGACTTAAGGAATAACATGTATACTTGGAGTATACACATTGGAGGGAGAAGCATGTATATATTAATTATATTATAAGGATCAATTGGATTGGTCATAATAATAAAATTAATATATTCTATTGGCTCTTCATAATTAATTGGATTAATTATGAAATTATTTCCTAGGTGGAAATATTCATATGTATGGGTTTACATATGATTTTATTTTGTGTAGAGTTAATTTTAATTTGATGGATTAAATTAAATATCAAACTAATTTTAATTTAGATGTAAATAATATATTACTTGGAGTAATATATTAAATACATGGGTATATTAAAATTGGGCTTGAAATTAATTTAAACCAGAATAATTAAAATTAGGCTGGGCCTAAATTAAAACATGGAAGCCCGCACAAAATAGAAAAGAGCCAAGATGGGCCTGAATCCACTGGAAGGATTCGGCCAACCCTAGGTATAAATACCTAGGGTTAGAAAAATTCGGCCAACCTAAGCTTAGAGCCTCCTAGCCGAAATTTCTCCCCTCTCCTCTCCTTTGTTCAGTTTTTCCAACGCTAGCACGGGTTGCATTTGCCAAGCGTTCGTGTACGTGAGAGTGGAGGAATTCTAAATTGAGTTCTGCAGTCATCATCCGTCTCTGAAAGAGATTATTCTGGTATGAAATTTTAATCTCTTTCTATTTAATTTTATGTTTTTCAATTTCCACTTCAATTGCTCCTGGGACTGGATTTGAGGAAATCACCGCGTTCTTCCGCTTTTATCGGGTGATTTCCGGTGAAAAATCCCAACAATTTAGGAACGAGGTACAGAACCAGCTAGGCAGGAATATCAAAGCCCTTCGGTCGGACCGAGGCGGTGAGTATATGAGCCTAGAGTTTGACTCATACTTGAGAGAGCATGGAATAGTTCCACAGCTCACTCCTCCTGGAACACCACAATGGAATGGGGTGTCCGAACGGAGGAATAGGACCTTGTTGGACATGGTCCGCTCAATGATGAGTCAAGCATCTCTCCCAATCAGTTTCTGGGGACACGCCCTCGAGACAGCAGCTCTCATCTTAAACAATACTCCGACTAAGGCACTGGAAAAGACCCCATATCAGATATGGACGGGCAAGGAGCCCAATGTTGTTTTCCTAAGGATTTGGGGATGCGAAGCACATGTCAAGAAATTGACTAGTGGCAAGCTGGAGCCCAAAACCGATAAATGCCTGTTTGTGGGCTACCCTAGGGAAACCAAAGGGTATTACTTCTACAACCCCGCCGAGAACAAGGTGTTCGTGGCAAGGAAGGGGGTCTTTCTGGAAAAGGAATTCCTTTCCAAGAAAGATAGTGGGAGCAATGTTGAACTCAGGGAAGTTCAAGATCCACAAGCTCCTGAAGAGGATAACTCGGAGGCCCAGGTGGAGCTTCCACAAGTGGAAGCACCGACCCAGGCCACACAAGAACCTAGAAGGTCTGGTAGGGATCGTCGGGAACCGGAGAGGTATGGTTTCCTCATCACCGATGATCAAACTTTTCTCATCTGGGATGAAGAAGAACCAAAAACCTACCAGGAGGCTATGGCTAGCCCACAGTCTGCAAATTGGCGTAAAGCCATGGAGGCAGAAATGCAATCTATGTACGATAATCAAGTTTGGAACTTGGTTGATCCACCTCCGGGTGCTAAGGTAATAGGTTGCAAGTGGTGCTATAAGCTGAAAGCCGATAATACCTTCAAGGGGCGTCTGGTTGCGAAAGGTTTCAGACAAGTCCATGGAATAGACTATGATGAAACTTTCTCACCAGTAGCCATGCTCAAGTCCATCAGGATACTGCTGGCCATAGCCGCATGGTATGACTATGAGGTATGGCAGATGGATGTCAAAACCGCTTTCCTCAATGGGAAGCTACTCGAGGATGTGTACATGACAACCTGAGGGTTTTGTCGATCCTAAGTATCCGGGAAGGGTATGCAAACTTCAAAGGTCCATTTATGGACTGAAGCAAGCATCCCGTAGTTGGAATCTAAGATTCAATGAGGCTATAAAGGAATATGGCTTCATACAGAATCTGGATGAGCCTTGTGTGTATAAGAGGACTAGTGGGAGCATTGCCACATTTTTGGTACTTTATGTAGACGACATCCTACTCATTGGAAGCGACATACCTACACTGCAAGGGGTAAAGCAGTGGCTGAGTAAGTGCTTCGCAACAAAGGACTTGGGCGAAGCTGAGATGATCCTAGGGATCAGGATCTATAGGGATAGATCAAATCGGCTTCTGGGCCTAAGTCAGGCTTCGTACATTGACAAAGTTCTGAAAAGATTCAGCATGGACCGGGCCAAGAAAGGTTTCTTGCCAATGGGCCATGGGCTGAAACTTAGTAAGAAGAACTGTCCTCAAACAAGGGAGGACAGGGAGAACATGAAATTGATTCCATATGCTTCGGCTATTGGATCAATCATGTACTCCATGTTATGTACGAGACCTGACGTCGCCTTTGCACTGAGTATGACGAGCCGATACCAGCAGGATCCCAGGGAGGATCACTGGAAAGCTGTCAAGGCGATCCTCAAGTACCTTAACCGGACTAAGGATAGCTTCTTGGTGTATGGTGGTCAGGAAGTGCTATCAGTTACTGGGTATACTGATGCGAGCTTCCAGATAGACCAGGATGAGTACCAATCACAGTCAGGGTATGTATTCTTGCTGAATGGTGGTGCTGTAAGCTGGAGGAGCTCAAAGCAGCCAACCATAGCGGACTCTACGACAGAAGCTGAGTACATCGCTGCGTGTGATGCAGCTAAGGAAGCTGTGTGGATGAAGAAGTTTATCACTGAGTTGGGAGTAGTGCCAACTATCCAGGACCCAGTCGATATCTTCTGTGACAACAATGGGGCCGTCGCACAAGCTAAGGAGCCCCGGTCACACAAGAACACAAAGCGCGTGCTCAGAAAGTTTCACCTCATACGAGAAATCGCGGAGAGAGGTGACATTGCATTGCACAGAGTGGACACCGAGGATAATGTCGCAGATCCGTTGACCAAGGCGCTGGCCCAGCCCAAGCACGAGGGTCATACTAGATCTATAGGGATTAGGCCTATGCCTAGTTAGAACTAGTGCAAGTGGGAGATTGTTGGAAATGCCCTAGTCCCGAGGCATTGGTCCTTGTATTTGTACTATACATTTATTGGATTTATGTGTTGTACTCATTTGTGTTATTAATAAAGGTATCAATTCATTTACTATATCTATCTTGTGCAATATATTAAATGAAGTATCCAATGGACATATCTATATCCACGACGACGAGTGTCATGCACTTAGCAGTAAGACCATGGATAGGGTAAACGATATGACCATAAATAGATCCGTAGTCTGTTCCAGTCATGGGAATGAATGGAACAATAGACTATCATTAACCTGGTTGTATGGCGGTGTCTTACCAGTCATTGGACATGGAATGTCAACCAAGTTAATGGGTACATGCCTGGAAGCATGGTACTGGATAGATCCACTAAACGAGTAATCCACATGGTATGGTATCACAATGGATTCTCGTGTAGTACTTGTATGGATCCTTTGACCTGACCATATGATGGTGTTACATGTGAAGTCGCATACTTAGGGGTACGCCTAAAGGGCCTGTAATAGGGTGTCAAGTATGGGTGCTTTCGGGTATGTCACTGAACATGGTAACACTATGGATATGCAGAAGGGATTTGTCACTCAGTAACCAGCTGAGAAGATATCACCGGCCACTTGATGAATGTGACTGATAAGAGTGTGGCCACACCCAAACAAGTTGGAACTTGTTTGTGAGCATCAGTACATTCGGGATCAAGTTAATGTCCGTACACAAAAGAGGGTGATCAATCCATGCCTCTGTGTTGGACACCGATATCAATGACATGGGATGTACAAGTTTAAACTACAGGGTTATGATATCAGTTAGACTGCCATCTCCATCTTAATTGGGGGCTGCAGTGGCTTGCTAGAGCCCAACTGCAATCTGCGGGCCAAAGGCCCGCTGCCAACATAAAGATGGGCCCACGGGATCGTACACATTGAGCGACTGGACGCCGATTTAAAGAATCACAAGTACACTTGGAGTGTACACTCTAGAGAGAGAGAACTCTATATATTAATTATATTACAAGGATCAATTGGATTGATCATTATAATAAAATTAATATTTGGCTTCACATAATTAATTGGATTAATTATGAGATTATTTCCTAGGTGGAAATATTCATATGTATAGGTTTACATATGAATTTGTTTTGTGAAGACTTAATTTTAATTTGATGGATTAAATTAATTAGTCAAACCAATTTTAATTTAAATGTAAATAATATATTACTTGGAGTAATATATTAAATACATGGGTTAATTAAAATTGGGCTTGATATTGATTTAGACCATACTAATTAAAATAAGTTTGGGCCTGAATTAAAAGGAGGAAGCCCACGCAGACAAAGAAGCCAGACTGGGCCCAAATTCCAGCAAGGGAATTTGGAAGCCCTAGGGTTAAAAACACTTAGGGGAATTCGGCCAACACATATGTGTGTAGCCCCCTTTGGCCGAATTCTCCTTTCCTCCCTCACTCTCTAATCTTCGTGATTTTTTACGCTAGCACGTGCGGTGTTCGTTAGGCGCTCGTGTACGGGAACGAGGAGGAATTCTATTTTGAATTCTGCAGTTATCATCCATCTCTAGAAAGAGATATTTCTGGTAAGAAATTTAATCCCTTTCTATTTAATTTTAAGTTTTTCAATTTCCACTTCAATTGCTCCTGGGACTGGATTTGAGGAAATCACCGCGTTCTTCCGCTTTTATCGGGTGATTTCCGGTGAAAAATCCCAACACTTATCTGATTGGTCCTTATATGCTCGTTCGTATTGAACACTATACGAAGGCATTCAGTCTCCGGATACGACTCATGTATCAAGACCTCTAGTCCACTTTTAAGCCTTTCACAGGATAGCTTTCGGTATAAACGAAATGATGATATTACATAAAATATCACATATAGAGTAACTCACACTCCCATTTTTACCTATGAACACACAATTCATAGTAAAAGATTCATCCATGTGAGAGTAGATGACATTTCGCCAACATACCGAACTATACATAATAGTTCTATGTGTATCGCTTTGAATAAATTTCAACAAAAGAAATAACTTACATTTTATTCCACATAAAATTTACAAAGTTATTACAATAGTTCAAAGATTATAATATGTTCCTATATCTTATGAACACCAAATTTCGAAATATGTCTACTAAAAACACTTGGTGCTATTGGTTTCGTTAATGAATCTGCAATCATATCTTGGGTAGGAACATATACCAAACTTATTTCTCCCTGTGCTACTTTGTCTTTAACAAAATGATATTTTATATCGATATTCTTGCCATTTCCATGATAACAGGGATTCTTGGAATAGGCTATCGATGCAGTGCTATCAGAAAATATAGTAGTACATTTCACAGGCAATAGATCCGAAAGATCTATGAAGCATCTTAACCAGATCGCTTCTTATACAGCAGCTGCTGTAGCCACTTACTCAGACTCCATAGTAAATAATACCACACAAGTTTGTTTCTTGGTACACCAGGAAATAGCACCATTTCCTAGAGTGAAAATGTATCCAGACGTAGACTTTCTACCGTCTTTATCAGTTCCGTAATCAGCATCTGTGTATCCCTATAATTGTAGGTCTCTTCCTTGATAACAAAGGGAATAATTTGAAGTCCCCTTCAAATATCTAAATATCTATTTCACCACTACTCAATGCCTCAAACCTGGGTTTGACTGATATCGACTTGCGAGACCAACCGCAAAACTGATATCAGGTCGTGTACAAATCATAGCATACATCAAGCTACCAATTGCACACCTATAAGGAATTCTCTCCATCTTTTTAATATCTTCAGGAGTCATAGGACACATACTTGCATTCAGTTCCATACCTTTTACAATAGGGGTTGGATCAGGATTACAATTTGCCATACCAAAATGTTCTAAGATCTTATTGATATACGTTTCTTTTGAAAGAGCCAATAATCTCTTAGAATGATTTCTTGTGATATTAACCCCAAGAATAGAGTTGGCATCTCCTAGATCCTTCATCTCAAAATTAGAAAACAACCAAGTCTTTACTTTCTTGAGTAAGGAAGTGTCATTCTAGCTAACAAAATATCGTCAACATATAACGTTAGAATGATAAACTTCCCTCCGTTTTCACGCTTAATGTAGACACACGCATCTGCACTAATTGTCTTGAATTGCATTGATAAAACCACCTTATGGAAATGGAAATACCACTATCTTGAAGACTGCTTAAGGCCATAAATTGATCTCTTCAACTTACAAACCTTATGTTCTTGACCCTGAACAACGAAATCTTCTGGTTGAATGATATAGATTTCCTCGTTCAATTCACCGTTCAAGAATGCAGTCTTTACATCCATTTGATGTAATTCAAGGTCCATACATGCTACAAAAGTAAGTATGATTCTAATCGACACAAAACGAACAACAGGAGAAAAAGTCTCTTGATAGTCAATTCCTTCCTGTTGTGTAAACCCCTTTGTGACCAGTTTACTCTTAGTTTGGATAGGCTTACCATCCACTGATCGCTTTATCATATGTACCTACTTATTCCCAATGGCTTTACACCCTTTGGGTAGATCAACTAGTTCCCAAACTTTGTTGACCCTCATTGACTCCATTTCACTTTCCATTGCTTTAATCCATTCTTCTTTCGCTAGGGATTCCAATAACTCTCTCATGTTAGTTGGAATATCTTTAATTTGAGCTACGACCGAGAGTGCTTCATTATCAATTAAATGACGGTGTCATGGGATATTTCCCCTCTGTGATCGTCTTAGAGGTTCTGCTTCTTGATAAACATATCTCAAATATTCATCAAGATTCAGAACAGAACTCCCACTAGGACCACTCCCACTGGGATCTATATCCATATTCACACTTGAACTTGGAACATGACTCCCACTTAAATCAAGACCACTCAAGTTAGGGTCAGGATTACTCAAATCCATTCGTGAAGGTTGAAAACCATCATTTTCCACTTCCTTGACATCTTCAACTTCATTCCTCCCACTCGGATTGAGCGATCCTGAAGTTTCAGACTCTTGAGTTTCAAATAAAATGAAATCTTTATCCATTTCTCCCGGTTTAGGAAATTCATTCTCTAAGAATGTGATATCACGTGATTCAAATTTAGTTTTTTGACCATTCTCACTTTCTCCCACTAGGACATACCATTTGGAGAGATAAGGACATCTAATAAAGATTCCTTTCTTACCTCTTGGGCCTAGCTTGCCATGCTTGCTAGAAGTGGTATGAACAGAGGTAGCACATCCCCACGGTCGTAAATGGTTCAAATTTGGCTTGCGGCTCATCCACAATTCATAAGGCATGGTTGCTACGGACTTAGAAGGTACTCGATTGAGTATGTATGTGGCAGTCAATATTGCATCACCCCAAAAGGAGATTGGCAAATTGGCTTCAGCCATCATAGATCGTACCATCTCTAAGAGGGTTCGGTTTCTTCGTTCCGCAACTCCATTTTGTTGTGGAGTTCTGGGTATGGACAACTGATGCTCAATACCCTTTTTATCACATAAAACTTCAAATTCCTAGGAGAGGTACTCTCCTCCCCGATCAGTCCTTAAAGCTTTGATTGTCTTATCTTGTTGATTTTCAACCAGATTCATGAATCGTTTGAAACATTCTAATGCTTCGGATTTATGAGCAATCAAATAGACATAACCATACTGTGTATAGTCGTCTATAAATGTGATGAAATAATATGCACCATACCTCGCCCTCACATTCATTGGACCACAGATATCAGAATGAATTAACTGCAACGGTTGGTTGGCTCGCGTAGCCTTACTAAATGGTTTTCTTATCTTCTTTCCTTTTAAGCAGCTTTCACAAGTTGGGAGATCTATTTTTGATAAATCAGCCAACAAACCTGCTTTGGCCAATCGTACTACACGATCTTGATCGATATGACTAAGTCTCGAATGCCATAGTTTCGAAACATTTATAATATCAACAAATGAATTAACATCAAAGGAAAAACTTTCATTACAATCATAATTAGGATCTCAATCCAAAACAATAAAACCATTTGATAAATATCCACTACCAAAGTAAATATTATTCATAAAGAGATTAAATTTATCCATTTCAAAAGATAACATGAAGCCTAACTTCATCAGGGTAGAGACAGACAACAAGTTCCTTCGAATCCTTGGAGCATAAAGGACATCTTCAAGAAACAGTGCTCGACCACCATTTAAGATTAGCTTACAACAGCCAATCCCTAAGACCTCCTCTTGAGAGTTGTTCCCCATGTATATCCATTTTGTGTCCCTCGGTACACTATGGAACTCTACAAAGGAACCATGCTCCTTTGTTGGATGGTCGGTTGCTACCGAGTCTACAATCCACAAAGGATGAGATTTAGTTAGGAAAACAGAACTTGAAACATATGTATAACTATTATACAAGTAGGTAACATTTACCTGAGAGCTTTTGCAATCTCTTGCAAAGTGCCCCTTTTGTTTGCAATTATAACACTTCACTTTAGAAATGTTAACTTTCTTCTTACCCTTCTTTTGAACAGGAACTTTGTCTGTCATTGCCTTAGCCTTTTTCTTGAAGAACTTCTGTTTCTTCTTGGACTTCAAGCCTGAACTTGAACTGGCCATGTGAACTTCTGATTTCACATTCAGAGAGGCCAAAAGGTCCTCTTCCAATTCAAGATGACGAACAGCATCGTCAAAGGTTTTGATGTCCGTCGAATGAGTAAGATGCAGTTTCATATGCTCCCACCCATTCCGCAAGGAATGTATCTCAGCCAGAACCTTTTGCTCCTCGGTCAACTTATGACCTGCATCATTAAGTTCAGTTATCATGTTGGACATCTCATGTAAATGTCTTTTCATATTATGGTCAGCCGTTTCTTGTAAGTATCAAATTTGATACATAAAGAACGAAGTTTCATCATGGGGACACCTCCAAAATTTTCCTTTAGGGCATCCCATAATTCTTTTGTTGTGGGATATACGCGAAACCTTTTCGCTATATCATCATTAATGGCACTTAGCATGATGATCCGGGTGGAGGAATTTTTCTTTTTCCAGGCCTCGTAAGCTTCGAGGTCTCTCCTTGCTTGAGCAGAAGTTCCCTCTGGAGGAGGATCCATAATCCTTTCTAGAGTTTGTAGAGCCTCTTGCTCATCAATTATGTACTAGACTTTCATAGCCCAGACCTCATAATTATCTCCGTTCAAGCGGAGATCCTTATTAAGCTCAGCAATAATTGACTTTGTAGCAGCCATAGAAACTATTAAAGACAAAATAACTCGAATAAGTTAAGCGATACACCATATTTATTATAAGATCATTTAAAGCTAAGAATAGTGTTTGGTTCACATAAAATCGAACACTATGCGTAATGCACAGAATCACCATTTATACGGGCTAATACAAACACTATGTTAGGTTTAAATTTCCAATAATAAATATTCTATTTTAGTTTTACTTTTAGAGTTCATTCTAATTTATTTAACATTCATATTTCTACAATATGAAACTAATGAGTCATTATAACACATAGTTACAATCTCAGAATAAATAAATTAAAACTCTAAAACAAACGAAATAAAATAGTAATGTTTAACACTTAAACAAAACATTATGTTTAACAAATAAACATACACAATGTTTAACAAATAAACTTTGATTTATTAAATAAATCAGTTCAACAGTGAATAAGAAAAGAGATACGTACAACTACTAAAAGAAATGTTCTAAAAACATAAAGCATAAGAAAAACTCAAACCAATATAGAACTAATCTAATAAATCAAGTCTAGACCATCACAAGAACCAACCGACTTAGTCCAAGACCCCACTAAGTGGTAATGGTCTGGAGTCTGTGGGTCCTCCTCATCACTAAAGTCAACCTCCTCTACAGATTCTGTTAGTGTGCCCTAGTTCTTAAGGCATTGGATTCTTGTATTTTGTATTATACATTAAGACTCATTGTATGAATACATTGTTTGTGTCACATTAATAAGGGCAATTAATCTATTTCATTTATATCTGGTGCTATAATATGAGTAGAGTATCCATTGATTGATAATCATAAAACCTATCCCAGGTATGTTCTAATCGTGGGAACAAATAGAACCACAGACTTGTATATTCGATGACTGTATGACAGTTCTTAACTAGCCATAGTACTTGTATAGTCAGTCATGAATATGGGTGCATGTCGTTGACATGGGACTGGATCGATCCGCACAAGAAAGCCACATGGTTGTTGCATCATAGTTCTTTCTTAAGTAGGTCTCTTTTGTCCTCAGACTAGATTTCATTATAATATCAATATGGAATCTGGTTCACTTTGACATACACCTAACAGGTCTGTAAAAGGATGCTAAATACGGGTATGATTGGGTGGACAGGTGAACATGTTGATATTGATGATGAAGTGATGGAATTGTCACTCGGATAACACCGAGATGATATCATTGGCCACTAAGCACAGATGGGTAAAGTGTCAATAAGCCCATCAAACCAAGAGTCCTTCATGGAAGGATTGGATAGGTTGTCCTACCAAACGAATCAATGGTTGGTTAGCGAGCCCTAGTTCGGCCAGTCATTGATAAGTTGTGGATCTTGGTCAGGTCAGCCAATTAACAACACCAACAAACAAATTAAAATCCGATTATTAATTTGAATTGGCTTAAAAGTCCTTTATTTCTAACTCAAGCAATGATTTCTTCCATGCAGATAATCCCATTTCACTTAAGCAATTTAAATGGCTGCAACAAACAACAACTCACTCTCACTTAGGTCACTCTTGGAGAAGGAGAAACTTTTGGGGACTAACTTGCTGGACTGATAGGAACTTACAAATAGTTCTTAGACAAGAGTCTAAGGAGTATGTACTGAATGCTCCTTTACCAGCTGGCCCTCCCGCAGGTCGAGGTGTCACCACGGTGATGGTGGAGCAGTATGACCGGCACGTGAGGGATGACTGAGATGTCTCATGCCTCATGCTGGGTACCATGGCTTCTGATCTTCAGAAGCAGTTCATGGACGAGCATGCTTATGAGATGATGGATCAGCTTAAAAAGATGTTCCAAGATCAGGCTGGTCAGGAACGTTACCTGACAACTAAGGCACTTTACACGACTGTGATGGCAGCTGGGACTTCTGTTAGCACTCATGTGCTAAAGTTGAAGGGGTATATTGATACACTTGCTCACCTCGGTTCGCCAGTTCTGCAGGACTTGGCAGCAGACATTATTCTTGGGTCACTTCCTGAGTCTTACAACCAGTTTATCATGAATTACCATATGCAAGGGTTGGATAAATCGGTTGTTGAGCTGCATGGCATGCTCAAGCTTGCTGAGCAGTCTCTTAAGAAGACTCTTAAAGTATTGCTGGTGAATCAGGGCAATACGCCCATTGCTAAGGGAAAGGCCAAATCTAAGGTCGAGGCTAAGGCCCAAAAGGCCAAGGCTAAGGGCAAAAAGGTGGTGGCCCTTTCAGCCATGAGTGTCATGAGAAGGGGCACTAGAAGAGCTCATGTCCAAAGCTCATGGAGCAACTGAAGGGCAAAACTGTTGCTTCAGGTATTTATGTTGTTGAGATTAATCTGGCTATTTCTACATCTTGGGTCTTAGACACTGGATGTGGATCTCACATTTGTTCAAATGTGCAAGGTCTAAGAAATAGGAGATTATTAGGATCTGGAGAAGTACATCTTCGAGTTGGAAATGGTGCTCGGGTTGAGGCCATGGAGATCGGAGATTATTTCTTGGAGATGCCTATTGGACTTGTTTTGGAACTAAGAAACTGTTATTTTGTACCTGCGATGCGCAGGAATATTATTTCTGTTTCTTTGTTGGATATTTCTGGTTTTGTATTTATTATTGGACATGGTAGAATTTCTATGCAATGTGGCAATATTATTTATGGAACAGCATTTCTTAAAAATGGCTTGTATATCCTTGATCTAAAATGTGAAAGTTCAATCTATAACATAAATACTAAAAGGATTAAACAAAATGAAATTAATCCTACTTACATCTGGCATTGTCGACTTGGCCATATAAATGAGAAGCGCATAGCTAGGCTTCACTCTAGTGGAGTTCTAGGGTCATTTGACATCCAATCTTATGACACATGAGAATCTTGTTTGAGAAGCAAGATGACAAAGGCGCCTTTTAGCAAGACTGCTGAAAGGGCCTCAGAGCTATTGGAGCTAATACATTCCGATGTATATGGCCCAATGAGCACTAGTGCTAGATCTGGTTTTCTGTACTTCGTCACCTTCACGGATGACTTCAGTAGATACGGTTACATGTATCTGATGAAGCATAAGTCTGAGACTCTCCAAAGGTTCAAGGACTTTAAGAATGAAGTAGAAAACCAACTTGGCAAGAAAATAAAAGCACTTGGGTCTGACCGAGGGGGTGAATATTTGAGCCAAGAGTTTGACTCGGTTTTGAGAGAGTGTGGGATTGTATCCCAACTCACTCCTCCTGGTACACCCTAGTGGAATGGAGTGTCAGAAAGGAGGAATAGGACCTTGCTTGACATGTTCCGCTTGATGATGAGTCATGCTACACTCCTTGTCTCCTTTTGGGGATATGCTTTAAAGACAACTACTTACATTCTTAATAATACACCAAGCAAGGTAGTTGAGGGAACACCATATGAATAATGGAAGGGCCGAAAGCCCAATGTTTCCTTCTTGAAGATTTGGGGCCGTGATGCACATGTTAAGAAATTGACAAGTGACAAACTCAAGTCCAAATCTGTCAAGTGCCAGTTTGTGGGTTACCCTAAGGAAACTAAGGGTTATTACTTCTACGATCCGGCTGAAAACAAAGTTTTCATAGCCAGAAATGTAGTCTTCTTAAAGAAGGAATTCCTTTCCAAGAGAGACAGTGGGAGTAATGTTGAACTTTCAGAAGTTCAAGACTCACAAACTCCTATAGCTACTGCTGAGGATGCTTCGGGAACCGATCTGACTATCAAGAAATTGAGGAACTAGAACCGGTTGCACAGGATCTTAAAAGGTCTGGTAGGACATATCATCAGCCATAGAGGTACGGCTTTCTCGTGACTGATGATGGGGACCTTATGGTCATTGACCAAGAGGAGCCCAACACCTATCAGGAGGCTGTTGAAAGCCCACACTCAGATCAATGGCACAAAGCCATAGAGGCTGAGATGCAATCTATGCACGATGACCAAGTATGGAACTTGGTGGATCCACCTCTGGATGCTAAGGTGATAGGTTGCAAGTGGTGTTTCAAGTTAAAGGCCCTGTGTGTATAAGATGATTAGTGGGAGCATTTCCACCGTCCTAGTGCTGTATGTTGACGACATTCTTATCATTGGAGGTGACATACCAACGCTGCAAGGGGTTAAGCAGTGGTTGAGTAGGTGCTTCGCAATGAAGGACTTAAGCGAAGCTGAGACGATCTTAGGGATCAGGATCTACAAAGATAGATCCAATCGGCTTCTAGGCCTAAGTCAGGTCACGTACATTGACAATTTTCTGAAAAGATTCAGCATGGACAAGGCAAAGAAAGGATTCTTGCCTATGCGCCGTGGGTTGAAGCTGAGTAAGAAAAATGGTCCTAAAACAAACAAGGACCGGGAGAACATGGAAAAGATCCCTTATGCATCTGCTATTGGATCTATCATGTACTGCATGTTATGTATGAGGCCTGATGTCATGTTTGCACTAAGTATGACTAGCCGATACCAGTCGGACCCCAGTGAGGAACACTGGAAGGCAGTCAAGGCAATCTTGAAGTACCTTAACTGGACTAAGGATGCTTTCTTAGTGTGTGGAGGTCAAGACGAGCTGGTAGTGTCAGGTTACACTGATGCAAGCTTTGAGACCGATGAGGAATAGAACCAGTCACAGTCTGGTTATGTTTTCTCCTAAATGGCGGTGCCATAAGTTGGAGGTCCTCAAAGTAGGCCACCATTGCTGACTCTACAATGGAAGCTGAGTACATAGCTGCGTGCGAAGCTCAAAGGAAGCCATTTAGATCAAGAAATTCATAACTAAGTTGGGAGTAGTACCCACTATCCTAGACCCAGTTGATATTTTTGTGACAACATCGGAGCCATCGCATAAGCTAAGGAGCCCCGGTCACACAAGAGATCCAAACATGTACTCAGAAAGTTTCACCTCATTCGGGAGATCGTGAAGAGGTGACATATCATTGCTAAGGGTTGACACCAAGAATAATGTCGCTGATCCATTGACCAAAGTGCTGCTGCAGACGCAGCACGACGATCATACCAGATCTATAGGAATTAGGGAAATGCCTACTTGGAACTAGTGCAAGTGGGAGATTGTTGGTGTGCCCTAGTTCTTAAGGCATTGGATTCTTGTATTTTGTATTATACATTAAGACTCATTGTATGAATACATTATTTGTGTCACATTAATAAAGGCAATTAATCTAAATCATTTATATCTTGTGCTATAATATGAGTAGAGTATCCATTGATTGATAATCATAAAACCTATCCCAGGTCTGTTCTAATCGTGGGAACGAATAGAACTACAGACTTGTATATTCGATGACTATATGGCAGTTCTTAACTAGCCATAGTACTTGTATAGTCAGTCATGAATATGGGTACATGTCATTGACATGGGACTGGATCGATCTGCACAAGAAAGCTACATGGTTGTCTCGTCATAGGTCTTTCTTGAGTAGGTCTCTTTTGTCCTCAGACCAAATTTCATTATAATATCAATATGGAATCTGGTTCACTTTGACATACGCTTAACAAGTCTGTAAAAGGATGCTAAATAGGGGTATGATTGGGTGGACCGGTGAACATGTTGATATTGATGATGAAGTGATGGAATTGCCACTCGGGTAACACCGAGATGATATCATTGGCCACTTAATGAGTGGGACTGATAAGTGTATGCCCATACCCAAATAAGTTGGTTGCTTATTTGATTAATCAGTCAACTCAAGATCAAGAAATGTAATAAACAACAGAAGAGGATGACAGACACCATGCCTCTTGTTTATTCATATCGATATCGTTAGGCAAAGGACACTATGAGATTACTACCAGGTGAGTGTCTTCTAAAGACTGCTGCATCTCTGTCTTAATTGGGGGCTGTAATGGTTTGCTAGAACCCACTCACAGTCTGTGGGCCTTGGGCTTACTGCCAACATAAAGACAGACCCATAGGATCGTGCACATAGATCAACTGAGCCGGAACTTATAGAAATTGTACATGTAATGTACATTGGAAGGAATGCGTTAATTAATTAATTGACATTCGGTGTCAAGGTAATTAATTAACATTGGGTTGAATTTAATTTAATTAATAAGTTTACATAATGTAATTAATTAATTTATCAATTAATTGAATTACATAAGGTAAACAATTAATTAAATAATTTTCCTAAGTAGGAAAATTAAGTACATGTATTGTATTTACTTAAGTGTGATTTAATTTTATTTACGGGTAATTAAATTTAGCCAAATGGAATTAAATTACATAGTATATACTTTTTAATTAAAGTTTATTTATGTAATTACAATCATAGTGGGCTTGGGTTTAATTAACCTAATTAAAACCCAATTAGACAAGGTGTCTATAAAAGGGCACACTTAAGGAATAAAACCCTGATTCAACTCTAATTAATTGCTGGAAATTTCAGCCACCAAGAGCAGCCCCAAAACAACCGAAAATCCCAGCATTAAACCTCCATTCCTTCTCGTCTTCGGCTAGCACCGGTTCCCGCTCAATAGTTGGTCGTGCACCGGACTTTGGAGATTGCAGTTTCAAGAAACGATTCTACAGCAGTCTCTAGAAGAGACGGATCCGGTGAGTTAATCTCTCTTAATTCAAATTGATTTTACTCTAATCAATGGTAATTGGACACGATAGGTGGATTCTAGGAAATTTTAAACATTGTATTTTCTGCTGCGTCATGTTATTTTTCCGATGACGAATCCCAATAGATTCGGAAATCAAATCCACCACCTCAATCCTGTTCGAGGTGACGGGGATAAGCTCTGTGAACCTGACATAAAGATCCAACAGGTCCAAAGGCATACCCTCAGCACCCTCTATCATAGTATCGAGGCAGGGACGTCTTATCTCCTTTTTATTCCTAAGTAACATAGACCTAGGAAATCGGGCTACCTTAGCTCCGTATGGGAATATGTTAAGTACAAACACCTTGCATTGATTCATATATTGCTCCTCCGCATCCAAATTATCAATATAATCTACGATTCTATCATATTCCATATTCCCGCCATACCAAAATTTATCAAAACATCTTTCATGAAAAGCTCTTTTTGCGAAAACCAGCATTTGAAATTGATCTGTGCCAGCTGAGAAACCACCTCCCCAAATGAGTTTTTGGATCTCTTGGTTCAGCATATTGAACCGTTCCATAACTCCTACGATATCCCTTTCCTCTATCGGAGGATATCGCTTAGAGAACAGCTGTAGCTATGGTTTTTGTATCATCCTCGCCTCCTCTTGAGACTGGATTTGTCTCGGACATTGCACAAAGAACGTCATTCCTATAACACATATAGGAATAACAAAAACTAGTCACTAATCAAGAATAATCAGTATAATAATACACAATACATATGTTGGGATTCGTCACGGGAAACGGACCGATAAAAGCGGAAAGACGCGTCGATTTCCTCGAATCCGGCCCAGGAGCTTAAGATGTGGAAATCTAAAACATGAAGGCATAAAAAGAGGGTTTCAAAACTAACCTCAAAGTCTCTCTAAGAGACAGAAGCAGACTGCAGAAACCAAGGGTAGGTTTCCTCCACCGATGCGTACACGAACGGCTCTCGGACCGAAACCCGTGCTAGCGACTCGGATAATTCAAGAAGAGAGGGAGAGAGGGGCGGCCTTGCTTCATTTAGTAGTTATGAAAATCCCTAAATGATAAATCCCTAAATGAAGCATATAAGTGATGGTGAGAAGGAAGCAAGCAAAGTCCAACTTTGCTACCTCTTTTCCACCTACATGACTCACACCATGAGTCATCACTATCATCATTATAAAAGATGACTCACCCTCTCATTTCAAGTGATGAATTCGGCCAAGGATGGTGAGTAATGTGAAGATATTTGTTTAAGGAATCAAAGTCCAACTTTGCTACCAAACAAGGGGCAAAATCACAAACCCGAAACCAAAAGAATCCCGTCCACAAAAATCGCCAATTTTAAAACACGGGATCCGCCAAGTTAAAGATTTCCACGGATCAAAAGCCCGCTCTGATACCACTGTTGGGATTCGTCACGGGAAACGGACCGATAAAATTGGAAAGACGCGTCGATTTCCTCGAATCCGGCCCAGGAGCTTAAGATGTGGAAATCTAAAACATGAAGGCATAAAAAGAGGGTTTCAAAACTAACCTCAAAGTCTCTCTAAGAGACAGAAGCAGACTGCAGAAACCAAGGGTAGGTTTCCTCCACCGATGCGTACACGAACGGCTCTCGGACCGAAACCCGTGCTAGCGACTCGGATAATTCAAGAAGAGAGGGAGAGAGGGGCGGCCTTGCTTCATTTAGTAGTTATGAAAATCCCTAAATGATAAATCCCTAAATGAAGCATATAAGTGATGGTGAGAAGGAAGCAAGCAAAGTCCAACTTTGCTACCTCTTTTCCACCTACATGACTCACACCATGAGTCATCACTATCATCATTATAAAAGATGACTCACCCTCTCATTTCAAGTGATGAATTCGGCCAAGGATGGTGAGTAATGTGAAGATATTTGTTTAAGGAATCAAAGTCCAACTTTGCTACCAAAAAGTCATACCATGACTCACCAAATTTAATCATCATCTTTTGTTTAAAGAATGACTCATCATTCTTAAAACAAAAAGCATGACTAAAACCCTAACCCCTAAATTTCGGCCAACTCTCCCCAACATAATGTTGGCAATTTCATTTTATGTGTTAAGCCCAATTTGACTTCCTTTGATTTAATTAATTTCAAATGCAATTCCAATTCAACATGTATGTATATATATTGCTATATAATACATTACATACATTGACATTAGAATTCATTTGATCTATTAACTTAATCAATGGATTAAATTAGACATACATAAAATGAAATACATGTAAACCTATACATGGAAGAATATTCATTTGAAGTCTTCAGCCTAATATTACTTCCTTTGATTTGATTAATTTCAAATGCAACTTTACTTTAACATGTATGCTTATATATTATACCATATAATATATTACATACATTTAAATTAAAATTCATTTGACCTATTAATTTAATCAAGGGATTAAAATAGGTATACATAAAATGAGATACATGTAAACCTATACATGTATAAACATATTTCCACCTAGGAAATATATCCATAAATTAATTCATTGAATTAACTATGGAGGCCAAAATAAATATTAATTATATAACTATGATCAATCCAATTGATCATATAATATAATTAATGAATCTCTCTCTCTTCAAATGTGTATACTCCAAGTACACACTAATCCGACTAGTTAAAGTCCAGACGTTCAATGTGTACGATCCAATGGGCCCGTCTTTATGTTGGCAGTGGGCCAAGACCCACAGACTGCAGGCGGGCTCTAGCAAGCCACTGCAGCCCCCAATTAAGACGGAGTAAGCAGTCAAACTGAAAACGTAACCCAGTAGTTTGAACTTGTAAATCCCATGTCGCTGATATCGGTGTCCAACACAGAGGCATGGAAGTATCACCCTCCTTGTGTCTGGACCTTGACTTGATACCGAATGAACTGATGCTCACAAACAAGATCCAATCTTGTTTGGGTGCGGCCGCACACTTATCAGTAACATTCTTCAAGAGGCCGATGATATCGTCTCAGTGAATCACTGAGTGACATTCCCTTCTGCATATCCATAGTGCTGCCATGCTTACTGACACACCCGAACGTACCCGTACTTGGCACCCTTTTACAGGCCCGTTGGGCGTACACCAAAGTGTGCCACCTCGCATGCAGCACCATCATATGGTCCGGTCGAAGGACTTATACAAGTACTACACGAGAATCATTTGTGATACTATACCATGCAGATTCCCGTTAAGTGGATCAATCCAGTACCATGCCCTTTTGCATGTACCCATTAACCTAGTTGACATTCCATGTTCTATGACCGGTAAGACACCGCCATACAACCAGGCTAATGATAGTCTTTGGTTCCATTCATTCCCATGATTGGAACAGACTACGGATGACTTTATGGTCATATCGTTTTCACTATCCACAGTCTTACTGCCAAGTGCCTCACACTTGACAACATGGATATGGATATGTCCATTGGATACTCTATTTAAAATATAGCACAAGACATATAATAAATAGATTAATGCCTTTATCTCCTTGACACAAATTGTATAATACATAAAGTTTACATTAATGTACCAAATGTATCATACAAACACAAGGACCAATGCCTCGGGACTAGGGCATTTCCAACAACATATACTGAAACATTTCTTGATGCACAAAATCAATATTCACACACAATAAATCATACTGGAATTTTCTGGAATTTTTAAAACACATTTTAGATATTTATACATAATAAATACTATTTATTTTGGCTTAATTCAATAATTAAAATTATTGAATGAATTACAAAAATTCTCCAAAATATACCAAAAATTCAGAAAAAATGTAAATTTTAATCTGGCGGAAAACTGGAAAAAATTAGACGCCGGAGCACCACTCACGCGCCAGCATGCACCACCACTCGTGGCATGCGAGGCACGTGTTGGAGAGGAAAAAGACTTCAGTGACACGTGGCGCATTCTGAGTGGTGCTGACGTGTCATAAATGCCACGTGTCAAAATTTAATTAGTCCAATCCTGCGCTTGTGATAACGTGGCGACGATGATGTGGCAGTCAAAACACAGTCATTGACACGTGTCGCAACGTCATTGGTCCACGTAGTCACCACGTCAGACAGAACAGTTTCATGGGTGGTTATTAGGCTCCACGTGTCACCCTCTAATTAGTTTGACCGGTAGTTGACTTTTACACGTGGCGTTCAGTAATTGGTCAGTCAAAATTCAACCATTTTGTAACCGTCCAATAACTGCGTGCCACGTGTCAGTCGGTTTTGCCCAATCAATTAGAGAATGCCACGTGTTTCAATATTATATAACTCATAAATAACTGTTCACTGGAATCCCAGTCTCACAGGCGGAAAGTGAGGTCCACCGCCGGCCTTCCGGTGCTCCGATGAAAGTGAAATTTTACACCCCGACTCGATTTTTCGTGTTGATTCCAGTGGTGTACCCAGAATTACAAAATTCCAACAAAAAATTTATGTATTACACTGTTAAATGTATTTACGGTATAATTTCGACCAAAAACAACATTTGAATCAAGAACGAAATCCGACAGAACTCATTCTCATCGCAGATCAACCAGGAATTATAGATTCAAACACATCAAACTATAAACCTTAGGCTCTAATACCAATGAAAACATAATTAAGTAATCCGTAAACAAAACAAAGGACTAACCAGTATATCTTATGGAAATATCGTTTACAAAACTTTTGAGTACTACAGGTTGGATCGTCCTGGTTGCATTTCCCACGTATGCAGTATTACATAGGGTACGGGCTATCTCCGTGAGTTCTGCCAAAGAACGAAGATGGAAAGTGTTTGTTCGGGAAATTATCGAGACAGATTTGATATTCTGGTTGTGGATATTACGTATACCAAAAAAAGGTCCCAAAACTGATCTGGAATGGGGTATTTATAGGGTTAGGGAGTAACCACCCATAACTCCCATAACTTTCCCTATGTTTATCCATTTCGACCAAATTACATATTTGGTCCCTGTAACTTATTATATATTACAGTTCAGTCCCTTCTAATCCAACAAATATCATGGACGGACCGAAAATAAACAAATCCTAACTCCTCCATGTCATTGTTTTCATATCATGCCTACTTGTGTCAAACCCATCATGAGTTGGGATGTCATTCTTTTACAATATTTACCCTTTTACGAGTGAAATTCATCACATGAGCCATTTACCAAACATAAAATCATCACATTCACTGTGGAAAGTTTAAATATGGGAAGAAAATTGGACAAATGGCCCCATAGACAACTAGACAAGTTATATATTCCACACACGTTCCAATATTTTTCCGTTTCCCTGACCGGACCGGTTCGAAACCAAATTAAAAAATTTCTACTTTCGTATCTGAATCATGACAAGTGCGCGGATTCATTAATTTATTGTGCTCTCGATCGTATTTCCAAATTGCTTTCAATAATCTTCATTTTCAACTCGGTGGGTAGAAATCAAAATTCTATTGTTGATTTTCTTACTGATTTGGGCTAATAAAAAACCTCAATCCATATCAAAACCCGTACCAGTTCCTAATTAATGGCTGCCAACCAGCCCTTCCGAAGAGCAACAAGGTCTTATATATGGATTAGAAGTAGCAGATACTCCTGCTAAAAATTCAGTAATAATTTCACAGCATTTCAACAAGAAAAAAAAATATAGAAGACTGAGGATTCTAAAATAAACTTCTCCCCTTGTTGCAACACTAGCCGTAGCCGATACACACTTCATACTTCACACATCTCATATCAAATACTTAAAAAATTACAGCACAAGAAACGAACGCACAGTAAGGGGAAAAAAATAGCAGCAAAGATCAAGTTGTAAAAAAACTTTGAATAAAATTGCAATAATATATAACAAGCCAATATTAATATTTAGCATATATCACCCATCAGCTCTGCCGGTACCACCTTCAGCGGCGGACATTTGGACTGAAGCTACAGCAACAACAGCTGCTGCTTCACCGGCGGTATCCTGGCCATGGTGATGACTGGTGCCATCTGTTTGGGCATCATCATGTTGTGTATGATCTCCTTTGCACCTGGAAGATTTTTTATCTGAAACTTCTTCTCTTTCTTTCTGCTTAAGTCCTGGTATACATCCACAGATATTTGGACACCTCATGTCTTACAAATTATATGCCCCAATTAACTTCCGATTTCTGTTATTTAAATTGACACCCAACAAAAGGGTTTCTTCTCGATTTTCAATTATTATTAGCAATTAATTAGAATTATGATTGCTTCATTAATTTGCATAATTCAAGGAATTATTGTTATAGAGCATTATTCCTTGTCACTTGTCTTTTTTATTTTTTAATTTGTTTGCTTTCTTTCCTTTTTATTTTTTATTTTTTCCTTCATTTTTCGGCGTTTAGAATTTTGGATACGGGCATGGCTCTAATTTAATAGAATAAATATGATCTAAATGGAATTAGATGAATGTATTCTCTTTATTAATTAATTGATTTCTAATTATAAATTGGTTTCTCCACTCTATAAAAGGGGTTTTACATCAAATTTACAGGGATGTATTGTATTAAGACTTTTAATGACTTTTACATGTTTTTAAAATTCGGAGGTATTCAATAAAGACGTTTTAGGAGTCTTTAAAAGTCATCAGGTATTCAATTATGATTTTTTAGGAGTCTTTAAAAGTCATCAGGTATTCAATTATGATTTTTTAAGAGTCTTTAAAAGTCATCATGTATTCAAAAAGTCATTGACAATTGATGAGAATGACTTTTATAGATTTTTTTTTACAAAATATAATACAAAATCTTTAGAACAAAGTCTTGCATCTATACGCAAGACTTTTTATTTATCATTTATGGTAAAATCCATAATCACCGACCTTTTCTGTCTCTGGAAACGATCGACCTCCACCCTCTCTGACCTCCATAATCATCCGCCCTTTTTTGTTACCCTCTCCGACCTCCATAATTACCCGCCCTTTTTACCATCTTTAAGACAGCTCCCCTATTTCAGTTTGACACACAAACAGAGATAGTCTTGGCTTGTGCAAGATTGCATAATTTTCTTAGAAAGGAGTGTCGATCAGATGAGTTTCAAATTGAACAAAATAGTGAAACTAATTCATGTACACCTATGTCAATTAATGAAGAAGAAGATTTCGAACCATTTGTTGGAACAAAAGAGCAACAACGAAATGATGCTAATGAATGGAGTGCTAGTATTGCTACTGACATGTGGAATAATGTTGAACATATGAATGATGATGAGTATTAGAAATTTTGTAGCCAAATTACAATTTTTTAATTAACATTACTACTCAATTTTTATGTTACTATTTCACATTTTATGTTTAGCGATTATTGTGGTCGTTTATGTAGTGTATTATCATTGCACACATGGAGATTATTAGTATTTTCTAACAATTCTACAAAAGTATTTAAAAGTCTATGAAAGTCTATGAAATAAACTTTTTAAAAGTCATCAATACTTTTAAAAATTATCTGCAAGATATTAAAAGTCACTGAAAGTCATTAAAGTCTATAAAAGTCATTCACTCAAAAAAAGTCCATAAAAGTCTTTATCGAATATCACCCCCTTAGGATTAATGAAAAATTGTTCATAAGTTGCTACATAGAATTAAAAAGCGCTAGCCCTCTCTCTGCGTCAAATCTCTTCTTCCATTAGACACTTGTGTGTAAGAGATAATAATAAAAATCATAATTGAGTCTCAACTATCAACTTCAACTCTTAGGTCAAATGGTCCCATAAGATGGTATTAGAGTCTCTTAGAGCCAAAGGTCGAGACTTCGAATCCTAGCAGTTCCATTTGTTGATTAAAATTCAACACATGGCAATGTGGGCATGTGTTGTACACGCTTGAAGCCCAAGAAGCATTCGCGTGCGTGAGAGTGTCAGAGATAATAATAATAACTATAATTGGGACTTACCTATTAGCTTAAAATTTTAGGTCAAATGGTTCCATGAGATAGTAGATAATAATCCGTCTGGTACTATAAACAAAATTCTTCCACCGCTTTTTTGAATTGGATTATGGATATGATCAACGCTATAAGAACTTATCCTAATCCCTAACTTGTTATCTATATTATTTACTTCCTAACTCGATATCGACATAGCATGAATTGTTTACCCCATATATATATACTTGAGTAAATTAATGTTGACGGTCCCAAATGGCTAGTTACAGTACTAGGGGGTGAATAGTATTGCCGGGCGAATAAATAATTTCGCGGACCTCTTTTTCAAAAACAAGTTTTATTAAAAAATGCAGAATTATAAACTATAATAAAACTTGTAAATATAAAATGCTTTTCTAAAGAAATTAACTTCTAGTACTAAAGCATATAATATAAAGTGCAAAAAATTAAAGTGCATAAAATAAAGAGAGTAGGGATAGAGAAAATGCAAACACAGAATTTTATCCTGGTTCGACCCAACCAGACGACCCAACCGGTCTACGTCCAGTCCCCAAGCCAACCGCTTGAAATTTCCACTAGTGTTTCCTTTACGGGCAGGAAACAAGCCTATGTTACTTTTTCTGAGTTCAAGTAACAAACTCAATACTTTTACAGGCTTAGTATCGAACCTATCTCGTTACTTTTTGGAGCTTAAGTAACAAACTCTATCGATGCTTTTTCGAAGCTCAAGCACTAAACTTTTACAACCTTTGTTGATCAACCACCAACAAAGTAAAAACCCCCTTCACACAACCTTGTGTGAAAAATACAATTCCCAAATAGATGAATATAAGAATGAATAATATTTTTCTCTCTTCTCTTTGTGCTCTTTGGGAATATGGAAGACTTATAACTTGTAAGCTTGAATAAGATTGTATCTTGGATTGTCCTCCACACCATCACACTTTCCTTTTTTTCCTTTTTATAGCAAAATGAAGATATGGCTGTTTGAAACATAATATGGCCGTTTGCTTTAGGTGATGTGGCCATTTGGAAGGTGAATGTTGAATAGTCTTCAAATGATAATCAAAGAGAGGAATATAGCCGTTTGTCTCCACATGCCTTTCATAGCCGTTGTCTTTAGCTTACATCCAAAGTATAGGTGACTTTCTTCTTTCACATAAAACATGTGACAAAAATGAAGACCATGTGCAACCTTAGGTGTAATCCGTAGCTTCAAAGAGATGTAGTGAAGAGTAACTTTATTCTTAAGGTATGGTTTGACCTTAAGATCACATGTGATCATACATTTAAGAATCCCTTAGCTAAGGTTGCAACTAAGGTGAAAGAGATCACATGATGAAGTACATAAAGTGGTGGAATTAAATCTTTAAGTTTTACCACTTATAGGTCAAGGTAAGGTCAAAATATAATCTTTAAAAAGTAACTTACCTTATGGTCAACTATGAGCTCAAGGTTGATATGTCCATGTGACTAAGTGAGAGATCAAAAAGAATGTGTTCATGTGGCCGAAAATCATCTCAAGACATTCTATCTCATGGTCAACATTCCATCTTATGAAGTCAACTTGACTATATGCCAAAAGTCCTCAAATAACTTAAGTCATAACCAAACCTTAGGTCATCTTGATATTCTCAAGTCATAAACCATTCCTAAGGTCAACTTTGATAAACTTAAGTCATAAACCAGCCTTAGGTTTACTTTAATATTCAATCTTATAATCAAACCTTAGGCATAAAGGTGGCTGAATATATGTGTGTGTATATATATATATATATAAGGGTTTTTCAAGTCATAAGCATTTATGAGATGAGCAAGTATTGATTATTAAGCTTTGTATCTCATATGCTTATCTATGTATACATATATATATATTGTTAGATATCATTAAGCATATCTCTGATCCCCAATTGCAAAAGGATTACCTCGATAGATTAATGAAAACCCTAGAAAGCAAACCTGAAGTCAAGCCTGTTAGTCTTCCTAAGATTAGTACTAACACTTATAACTTGACCAGTATTCTAGAAAAGCAAAAGGCTAAGGGAAAAAATACTCCCTTATCCCTTTCTGATCTGCAAACTGAGATCAAGAATGTTAAACTTGAACTCAAGCAGGTCAAAGAAAAGCAGGAAAAGGATTCAGCTATAATCCAAGCATTACTTAGCAACCAGTTAGAAAATTCTGACGGTGAGAATGATACTAACTTAGATGACCCTAAGTTAGATAATTTGGATTGCGCACCTGAAAATTTTCTGCATGTTTTAAAAGAAATTACATTAAGAAAGTATTTGATTAGCATTGTTTTGCATTTTTCTGATGACTTTCAACTCAGTACCATAGCATTGTTTGATACCGGTGCTGATTTAAATTGCATAAAACCTGATTTGGTTCCTAAAAGATTTTGGGAAAAAACCAAAGAAAAACTGTCTGCCGCTAATAACTCAAAAATGAATATTAGCAGTAAGACTGAAGCATATGTGTTAAATGAAAAAACTCGAATTAAAACTGCATTTGTTCTTGTTGATAACATAAATCATAGTGTTATCTTAGGAACACCTTTCATTACCCTTATTACTCCATTTTCTGTATCGCATTCTGGTATTGTTTTCAAAGTAAAAGCTGAAAATGTTATTTCATTACGCCTGGTATAGTAGAATAATTCTTTTCAGTATCATTCCAGTGTCTGGAAGTAAACTGGACAATATGCTCATGCTTATCTTGTACCTGCTTCAAAATACCTCCATAACCAAAATCAGAAGCATCAGTTTCAACGATTTTAGGTAATAAGGGATTAGCAATATACAAGCAAGGAATATTACGAACATACTTTTTTATTTCTTGAACTATTCTAGTATGTTCTCCAGACCATGAAGGCGGATTCTTTTTTAGCCTATCATGCAAGGGTTTTGCCATCCTATTGATATTAGGGCAAAAATCTAATACGTAATTCAAGCTTCCTAAAAATCTTTGAAGCTGTTGTTTTTCCCGAATCTGATCTGGAAATTTAGATGCAAATTCTAAAGATCGCTCAATAGGAGTGATCGTTCCTTGGGTAATATGATGGCCAAGAAACCTTATTCTGGTTTGAAATAAGGACATTTTGCTTTTTGAAACAACTAAGCCATTTTTCTTTGCTGTAAGAAAGAATGACTTTAAATGCTTGAAATGCTGTTCAATAGATTCTGAAAATATAAGCACATCATCAATATAGACAATGCAAAATGCTGAATATGGGTTGAAAATATCATTCATAATGCGCTGAAATTCTGATGGAGCATTCTTTAAGCCAAAAGGCATAACATTCCATTCATATTGACCAAATGGAACAGTGAATGCAGTCTTATACCTATGCTTTGGATCAATCTGGATTTGCCAAAAACCAGATTTAAGGTCAAATTTTGAAAATATATATGCAGAATGCAATTTTTGTACCGCCTGACCTCACAACGTATAATTAAAGTTTCTATTTGTCTGAGCATATTATTTCTTTTCTGAATTTATATATTTCTGTCTTTTAAGTTGTTGTATATGCACAAACATTTTTGAATTTGGCATAAATCTCTCTGCATTATATTTCATTACGCCCGTACGATCGTTGTAGTCTCTCCTGGTATCAGAGCCAGAAGGGGTGAGAGTACTGTTCATTCATCATCATCACTGTTCACATTCATCCATTGTCCAGATTTACTGTGCATATCATTCCTGCATATACTTATATTGGTGAGTCATTTAGACCCTTGTTTGCCCAAAAGTACCGACGGATAGGGAAGAAGAGGCAGTGACTGGGTTCCGTAGTCAATATTAGTATGTGTTTGTTTTGATTTGCATTTTAATGATGGATCACACACTTCTACCTAGAACATACTCTGCATCTTCTGCATCTACATCATTAGAGAATATAAGGATCAACAGTAGTAATGAAATTACTGTTGAAGATTTTACCAAATGCATTAGTGATTGGCATATACCTCATGTTAAGAAGCATGAAATATATGAACTCAGCATAAGAGATAAGTTGTTCAAAACAAATTTGAACATTAAGACTGAAGAGAGGGATATTCCTCTCACAAACTCTTATGAAAGCATTAATCTTTTGTCACAGCACTCTTTAGACAAGCATAGACAAAAGAACTTTAAGTATATTCATATTGGCCTTGTTCAAATAGGGATCAAGCCCTTGACCAAGGAAGGCCTGAACACAAGCATATTGTGTGTTGTTAGGGATAATAGAATGGAAGTGTATGAGGAAGGCATCCTAGGCACGGTTGAGTCTAGTCTGTGTGCAGGTCCCATATCATTCTCATGTTACCCTAATTTAACCATTTCTTTGAATGATAAAAACATTTTGGATTCTCTTGTTTTACAAATTCAAACACATAATTATCGCATGAAAAAGGGATCTATTCCCATTGCATTGATCTTCAGAGTTCATTACAAAGCCATGACATCTGCATTTGACTCAAAACACAAGTTTTCATGTCATAAAGGAGAAACTTTGGTTTTGCAAACAGATATGTCCAAGGCAAATGCTATTGTTCCAAAATTCATTAAATGGGAAGATGTAACTCTTCCTGAAGAATGGGTATTGGAAAAAGCATGTGCAGTTGAACCACCAATTAGAATAATGCCTAATACGAATGTCAGAGAAATTAACCAGTATCCTAGTGGAAAAGTCACTCTAACCTTTGACAGAAAATCGGTAAGTACAAGGTTTTCTGATGACTCTTCCAATAGCGATACCATGGATTTGGGTAGAGTATCACAATTAGGAAAGATTGAACATAAGAATGTTGAGGATGAAGACAAGGATTCTTGCCATTTGTTTCACAGAAGAAGAATCCCTGTAAGCATGCCTCACAGGCACTCTACCTCTGACATCCCTAATACGCATTTAACTGGTGTTCTCTACGCTGATAATGTTCCCAGAGCAGTTTACACTAAAGAAGAATTAGGAGAAGTAAGTGTTCAAAAATCTGAACCAACCTCGCCTACTTTTTCTTCAGTTACTGAGAATGTTATCAATGTGTTAGAAAAAGAATTTGTTTTAGACAAAACCCTTTTGCATAAAGATTTTTACGCTCCTCATAATGAAAAGAAAAAACTTTGGTTCTTTAAGAATTTCCTGAACCAAAGAAAAGAAATTCAAGAAAAGTATTATGATTTTGTTTTGCAGCATAAAGTCCATATCATGTTTTTCGATTGGTTTGAACTTTATGCATCACAGAATAACATTGCATATCCATTCAAGTGCATCAATCCAGTCTCTAGCCAAGAAAAGGTTAGTACTTGGAATTTGTCTGATGGCTCAAAGATTGAGTCTGATCATCCCCCTCTGAGAGGAATAAAAATTCCAGTCTCAGGAAATTCATCTGTTAATGCATCTGCATACAAGTATGTGACCGAAGATGTGCATAAGAACTTTGCATCTGTTATTGAACAAAATAATTTCACAAACACGCATCTGCATACCTTAGGCAAACAATTAACTAGAATTGAGAAAACCCTTAAGCCTTCTGTTGTAAAAATAGAACAGAAGCAGGAAAGGCTTAAGAATCCTATTTTTAAGCCATCTCAAATTTCTAGGGATAGCCAAAAGGAATTTCAGAATAATAAAATGGAATTCGCCAAGGCTATTCAGGACCAATTAAGCAAGATAGAGGCCTCAACTTCTAACTTAATTGCTCCAGAGACACCTCAGTCCCGGCTAAGACCAGAGATAAACGCATTAGATGAGGATTCTCCTTCAGAATCCCAGAATATCTGTGAGGAAAGGATTGAACCTATTCCTCAGATCAATAGAATTAATTGGCCTATTGTTCCTATTGCTAGTCATTTGGACGTAGGCAATCAAGCATCAAGTAGCCAGTCTAGGTTTAATGCATCTTCTGTCTATGAGTGGAATCTAGATGGATTGTCTGAATATCAGATTTTGAATTTTTTGCAACAAATGACCATGGCTGCCAATGCATATAGAATACAGACCAACGTTCAGGATAGAGCCATTGCAGAACTTCTTACTGCAGGCTTTGCAGGACAGTTAAAAGGATGGTGGGACTACCATCTTACTGAAACTGAACGTCTTAGCATATTAAATGCTGTTAAGATTGATGAAGACGCAGAACCCATTCTGGATGACGAAGGTCAACCTATTCAGGATTCTGTATCTACATTAATTTTAACCATTTCTTTGCATTTTTTGGGTGATTCTTCGCATTTAAAGGATAACAACGCTGAGCTTTTATCAAATTTAAGATGCAAAAAACTCAGTGATTTTCAGTATTATAAAAATACATTTTTATCTCGTGTTATGTTGAGGGAAGATTCCAACCAGCCTTTCTGGAAAGAAAAGTTTCTTGCAGGTTTACCTACCTTGTTAGGTGAAAAGGTAAGAAACAGAATTAAGGAAACTTTAGGGGTTCCAATCCCTTACTCAACATTAACATATGGTGAACTTATTAGTCTTATCCAGAAGGAAGGACTAAAGATTTGCCAGGATTTGAAACTTCAAAGGCATTTGAAATGGGAAATGAAACGGACTAGGCAAGAATTAGGTTCGTTCTGTAAACAATTTGATGTTTCCACGGACAAGCCTGATTGTAATGGTTCATGCCATAAGGAGTCTAAAAGATCCCATAAAAAACATTTTTATAAAAAGGAATTTCAAAAGAAAAACCGTTTAAAAGATTTTCCTGCATACAAAAGGAATTTTCCTAAGCATAAGCATAAGTCTGGTTTTAAAAAACATGAAAACCCAGAAGGGGTAAAACCCTTTGGAAATTTAAAGCATGTTACCTGTTATAAGTGTAATAGGAAAGGGCATACTGCAAAGTATTGCCGCTTTAGCAAAAAACTGCATGAACTAGGATTAGATGATGAAGTCTTAAGTAAACTTGAGGCTATTCTCATCTACTCTTCAGAATCAGATCCTGATTCAGGAACTGATGAAGATAATGCATTTCAAGTTGATGAATTAGCAACCGATTCATCAACATCATCATCATCTTCTGATGACGATAATAGAAGCATAAATGTTCTGACAAAAGACCAAGAACTTTTGTTAGATATCATTAAGCATATCTCTGATCCCCAATTGCAAAAGGATTACCTCGATAGATTAATGAAAACCCTAGAAAGCAAACCTGAAGTCAAGCCTGTTAGTCTTCCTAAGATTAGTACTAACACTTATAACTTGACCAGTATTCTAGAAAAGCAAAAGGCTAAGGGAAAAAATACTCCCTTATCCCTTTCTGATCTGCAAACTGAGATCAAGAATGTTAAACTTGAACTCAAGCAGGTCAAAGAAAAGCAGGAAAAGGATTCAGCTATAATCCAAGCATTACTTAGCAACCAGTTAGAAAATTCTGACGGTGAGAATGATACTAACTTAGATGACCCTAAGTTAGATAATTTGGATTGCGCACCTGAAAATTTTCTGCATGTTTTAAAAGAAATTACATTAAGAAAGTATTTGATTAGCATTGTTTTGCATTTTTCTGATGACTTTCAACTCAGTACCATAGCATTGTTTGATACCGGTGCTGATTTAAATTGCATAAAACCTGATTTGGTTCCTAAAAGATTTTGGGAAAAAACCAAAGAAAAACTGTCTGCCGCTAATAACTCAAAAATGAATATTAGCAGTAAGACTGAAGCATATGTGTTAAATGAAAAAACTCGAATTAAAACTGCATTTGTTCTTGTTGATAACATAAATCATAGTGTTATCTTAGGAACACCTTTCATTACCCTTATTACTCCATTTTCTGTATCGCATTCTGGTATTGTTTTCAAAGTAAAAGCTGAAAATGTTATTTTTCCTTTTATTGAAAAACCCAGAACCAGAAATCTTAATTTATTAAAAGCAAATTCAATTTTTGATAATCAGATTCACAATCTGATTAAAACTAAAGAATTTGAAATCATGCATTTAAAGCATAACATTAATTTTCAAAGAATTTCTGCCCATTTGAAAAATGAATTTACTCAGAAAAGAATTTTAGATTTTCAAAAGCAAGTTGAAAATGAAATTTGCGCAGATATTCCTAATGCCTTTTGGAATAGGAAACAGCATATGGTAGATTTACCCTATGAGCCTACTTTTGATGAACGGGATATTCCTACTAAAGCTAGACCTATCCAAATGAATTCTGAGCTTGAGCAGCATTGTAGAAAAGAAATCCAGGATCTCTTAGATAAAGGTTTAATTGCCCAATCTAGGTCCCCCTGGAGTTGTGCAGCATTTTATGTTATTAAAGCTTCTGAGATTGAACGTGGAGTTCCACGATTGGTCATTAATTATAAGCCTTTGAATCAGGTTCTTAGATGGATTAGGTATCCAATACCTAATAAGAAAGACCTGTTACAAAAATTGCATTCTGCATATATATTTTCAAAATTTGACCTTAAATCTGGTTTTTGGCAAATCCAGATTGATCCAAAGCATAGGTATAAGACTGCATTCACTGTTCCATTTGGTCAATATGAATGGAATGTTATGCCTTTTGGCTTAAAGAATGCTCCATCAGAATTTCAGCGCATTATGAATGATATTTTCAACCCATATTCAGCATTTTGCATTGTCTATATTGATGATGTGCTTATATTTTCAGAATCTATTGAACAGCATTTCAAGCATTTAAAGTCATTCTTTCTTACAGCAAAGAAAAATGGCTTAGTTGTTTCAAAAAGCAAAATGTCCTTATTTCAAACCAGAATAAGGTTTCTTGGCCATCATATTACCCAAGGAACGATCACTCCTATTGAGCGATCTTTAGAATTTGCATCTAAATTTCCAGATCAGATTCTGGAAAAACAACAGCTTCAAAGATTTTTAGGAAGCTTGAATTACGTATTAGATTTTTGCCCTAATATCAATAGGATGGCAAAACCCTTGCATGATAGGCTAAAAAAAGAATCCGCCTTCATGGTCTGGAGAACATACTAGAATAGTTCAAGAAATAAAAAAGTATGTTCGTAATATTCCTTGCTTGTATATTGCTAATCCCTTATTACCTAAAATCGTTGAAACTGATGCTTCTGATTTTGGTTATGGAGGTATTTTGAAGCAGGTACAAGATAAGCATGAGCATATTGTCCAGTTTACTTCCGGACACTGGAATGATACTGAAAAGAATTATTCTACTATTAAAAAAGAAATTCTTTCCATTGTAAAATGTATTTCAAAATTTCAGAGCGATTTACTCAATCAAAAATTTTTATTAAGAATTGATTGTAAATCTGCAAAAGAAGTTTTACAAAAAGATGTTCAAAACATTGCCTCTAAACAAATTTTTGCTAGATGGCAAGCATTATTAAGTATATTTGATTTTGACATAGAATTTATCCGGGGAGAACAGAATTCTATTCCCGATTTCCTAACCCGTGAATTTTTACAGGATCATGCCCCCTAAAAAGAAAAAGGGTGAAGGATCCTCCAAGGATCAAGCAAAGCTTACCGCATTAGAAAAGGTAAAAGCCTGGACAACTATGTTTCAGGATGCCCAGGGAGAAAGCATTGAAGGCAAAGACAGCTCCAGTTCTGTCAAACAAACTCAGCATGATCCGCATTTGGCCCTTACTAAGGCCTCTCAATCTCTTGAAAATGCATTTAAAAATTATTTTGACTCTATTGCTAAAGCAAAGCGAGTTTTTGAAAAACCCTCGTCTTCTTCTTCAGCACAAACTCTTCCTCAAACGAATTTACAAAAGAATCCTATTTCTAAGGGCAAAGAAATTGCTCAACCTTCAAAAGCATTAACTGTTTCTAGTCCTTTCGGACCAGTATCTTTAAAAGAAGCTAAGGAAATTTTTAAAGAAAATTTTATAACTTTTCCTTCTTCTTCTAAAAGTATTTCTGCAAATGTTGTTTCTCAGAATACGGCTACCCAGCCTAAATCTGAGTATTTTACCAAAAAGAATTTTCAGTATATTACTTCCATTGAGGATGGCTTTTATGATAAAAATCCCTCAGTGGCTGTATCAAAACTTTTTCCTCATGGATGGAATTTCAAACCTTGGGATTATTCAAAGCCCATTGATTTTTACTTAACCATCCTAAAAGTCACAGATTCTATGGAAATAAAGCATACTTCTCATGGTGATTCAGGTGAACCCGCATACTCCCAATTCAAAATCTTGAAGATCATCCATCCTCAAGATTGGGGTACAAGTCCTTCTGACTTGAAATCTTTTCCAGCCTCCTTTACCAACCGCATAACCACCAGCAAAACCTTCTCTTACTGGGATTATCAACAAGCCTGGTATAATGCATTAATGGTCCAAAACTCCAAAGGATCGCATACCTGGTTAATCATGTTTGACACCAGAAAAGCAATTTCCAAAATACCAAACTGGTTTAACCATTGGTGGGGATTTTTTGGGTCTTCTACCGAAATCCTACCTGATCAAGTTAACCAAGCATTTATCCTTTTTAAAGAAAAATACGACCCTTCTCCACTGCAGAAAAGGCATTCTCCCCTCCTAGTCTTTAGTACAATCTTTTTTGTACCATGGACTTTAACCTGGCATTTTTCATATCAAACGAATCAAAATGCAACCATTGATCTCATAAGAATTTTTAAGATCAAATGGTGGAATAAATTTCAAGCATTCAATAAATGTAATGAAGCCGCTGTCAGAACTTGGCTTAGATCTAAAGGCAAAATTGATCTGCCTGTTGAACAAATCCAAGCTCACTCAGAATTTTTGGCACAAAAATCATTTGCAATTCCTCAGCTTGCAGCCGCTAAGTCCGAGGAAGAATTCTTCAAGATTATGAAAGAATTAATGGTCTCCAGAGAATCAACTACTGGATCCAAGGCATCTTCTTCATCTTCGTCTTCCAAGCCACCGTCCCTTGCTGGCGAGAACGAAGATATTTTTGGCTTATTGTAAATCTATAACCTAATGAATATTATACCAGAATAATAATTTGGTTCCAATGTTCAAATGAATAAGAACCGAGCTAGTAGCCGCTTGGTCTGGTAATGTGGTTAGGGGTACTTGGCTCATAACCAGGAATTCCCTAATATGCATACTTGCCAATGTAAGCATACTGGTATATGTATATATTCGTATAAGGTTACGTATTTACGGTATCCAGACGTATCTGTCTCAAAGCATCTTTGGTGGGCCCGGCGCCGAAAGTGAAGTGGGTCCCAGGCACCGAAAGCAATTTTGTCATTTTGTGCTCCTCTCTGCCTATATAAGGAGCCCTCGTCTCATTTGTAAAGGCATCAGCTTATTCATCAGTTTTATTTTTCAGTTTTCATCTATCAGTTTCTCTCTCTAATTCTCTCTTCCTTCTCTCTACTTGTAATTACTTTCTGGATTCAAAGCATTCCACAAGTTGTAAACGGATTCAAAGCAATAATAAGTAAGCATTGTTTCTTCATCTTCTTACTAACTTAATCATATGTGGTTGTAAGTTGTAGCGGAATACCGCCTGAATTCAACTACATATGATTAAGGATTTTATTTTCAGTATTTAATTTATGAATTTATATTAAAGAATTTATTCTCGCATTCATTTTAATTATATGTTTGGTATGTGGCGGACTACCGCCTGACCTCACAACGTATAATTAAAGTTTCTATTTGTCTGAGCATATTATTTCTTTTCTGAATTTATATATTTCTGTCTTTTAAGTTGTTGTATATGCACAAACATTTTTGAATTTGGCATAAATCTCTCTGCATTATATTTCATTACGCCCGTACGATCGTTGTAGTCTCTCCTGGTATCAGAGCCTACTTTTTCTTCAGTTACTGAGAATGTTATCAATGTGTTAGAAAAAGAATTTGTTTTAGACAAAACCCTTTTGCATAAAGATTTTTACGCTCCTCATAATGAAAAGAAAAAACTTTGGTTCTTTAAGAATTTCCTGAACCAAAGAAAAGAAATTCAAGAAAAGTATTATGATTTTGTTTTGCAGCATAAAGTCCATATCATGTTTTTCGATTGGTTTGAACTTTATGCATCACAGAATAACATTGCATATCCATTCAAGTGCATCAATCCAGTCTCTAGCCAAGAAAAGGTTAGTACTTGGAATTTGTCTGATGGCTCAAAGATTGAGTCTGATCATCCCCCTCTGAGAGGAATAAAAATTCCAGTCTCAGGAAATTCATCTGTTAATGCATCTGCATACAAGTATGTGACCGAAGATGTGCATAAGAACTTTGCATCTGTTATTGAACAAAATAATTTCACAAACACGCATCTGCATACCTTAGGCAAACAATTAACTAGAATTGAGAAAACCCTTAAGCCTTCTGTTGTAAAAATAGAACAGAAGCAGGAAAGGCTTAAGAATCCTATTTTTAAGCCATCTCAAATTTCTAGGGATAGCCAAAAGGAATTTCAGAATAATAAAATGGAATTCGCCAAGGCTATTCAGGACCAATTAAGCAAGATAGAGGCCTCAACTTCTAACTTAATTGCTCCAGAGACACCTCAGTCCCGGCTAAGACCAGAGATAAACGCATTAGATGAGGATTCTCCTTCAGAATCCCAGAATATCTGTGAGGAAAGGATTGAACCTATTCCTCAGATCAATAGAATTAATTGGCCTATTGTTCCTATTGCTAGTCATTTGGACGTAGGCAATCAAGCATCAAGTAGCCAGTCTAGGTTTAATGCATCTTCTGTCTATGAGTGGAATCTAGATGGATTGTCTGAATATCAGATTTTGAATTTTTTGCAACAAATGACCATGGCTGCCAATGCATATAGAATACAGACCAACGTTCAGGATAGAGCCATTGCAGAACTTCTTACTGCAGGCTTTGCAGGACAGTTAAAAGGATGGTGGGACTACCATCTTACTGAAACTGAACGTCTTAGCATATTAAATGCTGTTAAGATTGATGAAGACGCAGAACCCATTCTGGATGACGAAGGTCAACCTATTCAGGATTCTGTATCTACATTAATTTTAACCATTTCTTTGCATTTTTTGGGTGATTCTTCGCATTTAAAGGATAAAAACGCTGAGCTTTTATCAAATTTAAGATGCAAAAAACTCAGTGATTTTCAGTATTATAAAAATACATTTTTATCTCGTGTTATGTTGAGGGAAGATTCCAACCAGCCTTTCTGGAAAGAAAAGTTTCTTGCAGGTTTACCTACCTTGTTAGGTGAAAAGGTAAGAAACAGAATTAAGGAAACTTTAGGGGTTCCAATCCCTTACTCAACATTAACATATGGTGAACTTATTAGTCTTATCCAGAAGGAAGGACTAAAGATTTGCCAGGATTTGAAACTTCAAAGGCATTTGAAATGGGAAATGAAACGGACTAGGCAAGAATTAGGTTCGTTCTGTAAACAATTTGATGTTTCCACGGACAAGCCTGATTGTAATGGTTCATGCCATAAGGAGTCTAAAAGATCCCATAAAAAACATTTTTATAAAAAGGAATTTCAAAAGAAAAACTGTTTAAAAGATTTTCCTGCATACAAAAGGAATTTTCCTAAGCATAAGCATAAGTCTGGTTTTAAAAAACATGAAAACCCAGAAGGGGTAAAACCCTTTGGAAATTTAAAGCATGTTACCTGTTATAAGTGTAATAGGAAAGGGCATACTGCAAAGTATTGCCGCTTTAGCAAAAAACTGCATGAACTAGGATTAAATGATGAAGTCTTAAGTAAACTTGAGGCTATTCTCATCTACTCTTCAGAATCAGATCCTGATTCAGGAACTGATGAAGATAATGCATTTCAAGTTGATGAATTAGCAACCGATTCATCAACATCATCATCATCTTCTGATGACGATAATAGAAGCATAAATGTTCTGACAAAAGACCAAGAACTTTTGTTAGATATCATTAAGCATATCTCTGATCCCCAATTGCAAAAGGATTACCTCGATAGATTAATGAAAACCCTAGAAAGCAAACCTGAAGTCAAGCCTGTTAGTCTTCCTAAGATTAGTACTAACACTTATAACTTGACCAGTATTCTAGAAAAGCAAAAGGCTAAGGGAAAAAATACTCCCTTATCCCTTTCTGATCTACAAACTGAGATCAAGAATGTTAAACTTGAACTCAAGCAGGTCAAAGAAAAGCAGGAAAAGGATTCAGCTATAATCCAAGCATTACTTAGCAACCAGTTAGAAAATTCTGACGGTGAGAATGATACTAACTTAGATGACCCTAAGTTAGATAATTTGGATTGCGCACCTGAAAATTTTCTGCATGTTTTAAAAGAAATTACATTAAGAAAGTATTTGATTAGCATTGTTTTGCATTTTTCTGATGACTTTCAACTCAGTACCATAGCATTGTTTGATACCGGTGCTGATTTAAATTGCATAAAACCTGATTTGGTTCCTAAAAGATTTTGGGAAAAAACCAAAGAAAAACTGTCTGCCGCTAATAACTCAAAAATGAATATTAGCAGTAAGACTGAAGCATATGTGTTAAATGAAAAAACTCGAATTAAAACTGCATTTGTTCTTGTTGATAACATAAATCATAGTGTTATCTTAGGAACACCTTTCATTACCCTTATTACTCCATTTTCTGTATCGCATTCTGGTATTGTTTTCAAAGTAAAAGCTGAAAATGTTATTTTTCCTTTTATTGAAAAACCCAGAACCAGAAATCTTAATTTATTAAAAGCAAATTCAATTTTTGATAATCAGATTCACAATCTGATTAAAACTAAAGAATTTGAAATCATGCATTTAAAGCATAACATTAATTTTCAAAGAATTTCAGAGCGATTTACTCAATCAAAAATTTTTATTAAGAATTGATTGTAAATCTGCAAAAGAAGTTTTACAAAAAGATGTTCAAAACATTGCCTCTAAACAAATTTTTGCTAGATGGCAAGCATTATTAAGTATATTTGATTTTGACATAGAATTTATCCGGGGAGAACAGAATTCTATTCCCGATTTCCTAACCCGTGAATTTTTACAGGATCATGCCCCCTAAAAAGAAAAAGGGTGAAGGATCCTCCAAGGATCAAGCAAAGCTTACCGCATTAGAAAAGGTAAAAGCCTGGACAACTATGTTTCAGGATGCCCAGGGAGAAAGCATTGAAGGCAAAGACAGCTCCAGTTCTGTCAAACAAACTCAGCATGATCCGCATTTGGCCCTTACTAAGGCCTCTCAATCTCTTGAAAATGCATTTAAAAATTTCCTTAGCTTCTTTTAAAGATACTGGTCCGAAAGGACTAGAAACAGTTAATGCTTTTGAAGGTTGAGCAATAAATGAAATGCTCATGAGTTGCTTTATAACTTATAAACCGAGTATAAAAACATTTTACCTTGTGAAGCACATTATTTTAAAAATGTCAATTGTGATCATCAAAACCGAACTCAACATTCTCCCCCTTTTTAATGATTGCAATTTTGTCTATTTTGACATTTTATAAAATAATCGAAATGGCGAAAGCTCCCCTTCAATTCATCGCTCCCCCTCAATATAAGCACGGTTTTTTTTTATTTTTAGAGTTTAAAAATCTTTAGATCACAACCAAGTTATTTTGAGGTTTGACCATCTGGGCTCTTGGAGTAAGATAAATGTGAGGCCCATATCTTATTGTGAGTATGAGTTTAAGTCTAAGTGAAGACTTATTGTTAAACTCATATAACCTGCAAGTGTTAGTGAAAGCACAATCCAAATAAAGTCCAACTTGCATATATTGCTCTCATACCAAGATTTAATGAGCTATAGTCCATACATCCTGTTAAGAGCAAAAGAATATAATGGCCTTGGGATGAGAGATAACAATAGCCAACAGCACACATTCTGCCGAAGCTTTAGTCATTCACATATACTTCAGCTAAGTATTGAGACTTGAGCATATCTTTAAAGTTAATTATGGCATCATTCAAACATGTCAGCAATATTCTCAGAAGTATGGTAACTTAAGCATGTGATAAAAAAAAAGCCAATGTGCTAACATGCGCTACCATTCATTTCAAAACTTTCATAATGTAAGCTAAGGATCAACAGTTGGTCAATGCACTAAACATAGTCAACATAAACTTTTTATTCTTAGCCATCCGAATTCCACATTTCTCAAACTCACATAATGACTATTTCTTATTCAAAAGGGCACGTGAGCATGTGAGCCTAATGTTCAAGTATACAAACAGTGTCAAACATCTCTTAAAAGCCAAATGGAGATTTGATCAACCAAAAAACCAAATGCCATAAAATGTCAAACAATTTCTCCCCCTTTGAAATCATCAAAAAGAGATGGTGAGGACAAAATCTCATCAAAATAGGAAGGATCATCAAAACAAACCTCACAGATATGAGACCAAAGGTTATCACAACACGATAAGGATTTCTACAAGAAGGACCATTAATGTAAGGACCAAGAAAATCACAAGATGGTGAAAATGTGAGGCAGCACCAAGCATTCGAAAGACTTAAGCATAGACCAAAATATAAGGCAATTATCAGCATGGTTATCGCAGCAGGGTTCTAGCATGATTTTCACTTTTAGTGTAGCATAGAAGGATCAATCATAGGGTGATCATTGTCACAGCATGGTACCATAGTGTGACTAGTAGCACAGGGCAATCAACATTTCAGAAAAGATACAGAGCACAACATACAACAGACAAGTTTAGCATAAAGTGATGACAAGCAGAAGGAAGATCAACAGTGCATAAACCATGACACAACACACAAGTACAGTATATAGAGTAATGATCATAGTGAAGAACAAGCCATATCAAGTAAGTTATATGCCAATTACTAGCACAGAGTAATTTTTAGCACAGTATGTCACAAGTGATAGGACATAAAGCAAATATCAGGACTGATAGAAGAGTGTCAAACTAGAAATCATAATCTGGTTCATTGAGACAGAGAAACTCTTCCTATCTCTGTGCTTTAAAACACCAAAGAGGTTTGTCATTCCCAGTCAAATACTTCCAATCAATCCTTTTTCTGGTAACTCTATTTCTAATTGCACCGTTTGAATAAACTAGTTTACCTGGCTTGAATTTCAGAATCTTACATACAGAGGAGAGGATTTTATAGCAGTCTTTCTTCGTGTATAAATCTGCTCTAGGGAAGTGATAGGTCTCTTTTTGGCTTCTTTTTGCTCTTTGACAGCTTCACTTTCTTCTCTTTTTCTTTTCATTTGTTCTTTTGATATTTATACTTTCAGCTTTTTGGTAGCATTTGCTGAGCAGTGTTTCATGGTGAAAAAGAGAAATGCTTTGATGAAAGTTTCTGAACAGGGTTAGGTCTGATTTTGGGAGATGTCTGCTCGAGAAGTTGATTTCATGACAGAGAGAAGAAGGGAGGCAGGAAGGGGTGAAATCATTTGGAAATTGGTGCCTTGGGCTTGTGCAACATCGTTTTGGCGAGGGAGATGTCGGCCCAAAGAATTCAGCTTCTTCCTTTCTTTTCTTCTTTCTTTTGTGTATTTTGGGCTTTGAAACAATAACTTGATATTGGCCCAATTTCTTCAAGTCCAAAAAACATAAAAAGTTCAACCATAACATATATCTTGAGCTTATATTATGTGACAATAACATTCTTATGATTAACTTTTAATTGTAATCTTGATCCAATAGTAAAATTTCATTGAATTTTACGTAACCTAGACTTACAATAAAAATTGATCATTATTAAATTTGCTTTTTGTCACACAATATCATTTTTTATATATTGGAGCAGTCATGCCGATTTTCATTCTCAATTCTTTGAATTTATTTTCACATAGAGGTTTAGTGAAAATATCTGCAATTTGCTCATCTGTATGAACAAAGTCTAAGTAAACATCACCTTTTTGTAGATGATCTTTGATAAAATGATGCTTTATGTCAATATGCTTTGTTCTTGAATGTTGAATAGGATTCTTTGTTAAATTTATAGCACTAGTATCATCACACCTAATTAGGATATGATCATACTTCATGCCATAATCTTCGAGATGTTGCTTCATCCATAGAATTTGTGCAACACAGCTACTTGCAGATATATATTCAGCTTCCATTGTTGACATTGCTTCTGTTGACTGCTTTTTACTAGCCCATGAAACCAGTGCTTCTCCTAGAAGCTGACAGGTACCTGAAGTACTTTTTCTATCTAGTTTGCATCCGGCATAATCAGCATCACTGTATCCTATAAGATCAAAATTTTCACATTTTGGATACTAAATCCCAATTTCTCGAGTACCATTAAGATACTTAAGAATTCTATTAACAACCTTTAAGTGAGACTCTTTGGGATTTGCTTGAAACCTTATGCATAAGCATACGCTAAATTGTATATCAGGTCTACTAGATGTTAAGTAGAGTAGAGAACCAATCATACCTCGATATTTTTTGGTATCTACACTTTGATGTACCCATTGGTGTGTTTGCAGGTTTAGAATTCTCCATTCCGTACTTCTTAATGAGCTCTTTTGTATATTTTGATTGGCATATAAATGTTCCCTTCTTGCAATTATCATGGGGTCAATTCGTTGATACCGTGGGGTGCTTACGTCTACGTCTAGAAGTAAGCCAGCCAATCCACTTTAAGCCTTAATCCTGCATTAATAACAGATAAGAGGTTAGATCTAAGTGCGAAATTTGTTTAAACTAGGCCCGGAGGCCATGCCACACGCTATAGATCAGATATTGGTGCATGAATTGGGATAAATAACGATGAGCATCCATCCACAAATATACAAGCATACACAAGACAAATATGAAAAGTGATGCGCAAGGCTTTCATTCATATAGCAACATCAAGTACATCAAGCAAGTTCCCACCCGTAGTAGTAGGGGGTCCTACTACGGATGGGGCAATCACAAGCACCCACGTGCGGCTGACATTGGTTGAGACTTGCTTTATTTGAAGACCAAGAAAGAAATTCATCTTACCCATCATAGACATTTCGAATTCAGTGCTCATTTCTTATGAGAATTCCTTGCATAACAATTCGTTAGTAGAACCAAATATAACATCATCAACATATATTTGAACAAGTCATGCTTTAGAAACAATGTTGTGTCAACTTTTCCACAAATAAAATTCTTTTTAAGTAAGAATTTACTTTGCCTTTCATACCATGCCCTTGGTGCTTGCTTTAATCCATACAAAGCTTTAGTTAGCTTGTATACATAGTCAGGATGTTGACTATCTTCAAATCCTGGTGGTTGCTTTACGTAGAATTCTTCATTAATGTAGCCATTGAGTAATGCACTTTTAACATCCATTTGATAGAGCTTGAAGTCTTTGTAACATGCATAAGCACATAACATTCTAATTGCTTCCAATCTAGCCACTGGAGTAAATGTTTCATCATAGTCAATTCCTTCTTGCTGGTTGTATGCTTGTGCCACCAGTCTGGCTTTGTTTCTGACAACTTTGCCAGTCTCATCAAGTTTGTTTCTATACACCCATTTAGTTCCAATTACTGACTGGTTTTCAGGTTTTGGAACAAGCTTCCAAACATTGTTTCTTTTGAACTGATCTAGTTCTTCTTGCATGGCCATCATCCAGCTTTCTTCAGATTCAGCTTCCTTGAAATTCTTTGGTTCAATATTAAAGACAAATGCCACATTTGAAAAATATTCTTTTAGTTGTCTCTTGGTAGATCTTTATGCTGATTCTCTTGAATCTGCAATTTCTGTATATTATGCTCATTTTGATCACTGGAAGTGTTTTCTTCTTGCAGAACACTTTCATTATTTTCAGTGTGTTCAACCTGCGAGTCACAAATCTCAAAAGTATCCTCATATTCTTTTTCTGGGAGAGAGTTAGTTTCTTCGAATACGACATGCATAGACTCTTCTATGGTGAGAGTTCTTTTATTAAAAACTCTAAATTCTTTGCTATGCAATGAATATCCCAAGAAAATCCCTTCATCTGTCTTAGAGTCAAATTTATTGAGATATTCCTTGTTGTTAAAAATAAAACATTTACAACCAAATAGATGGAAATAACCTATATTAGGTTTTCTACCATTCCACAACTCATATGGCATTTTCTTTAAAATGGGTCTTATCAAAGCTCGATTTAAAATATAACATGCAGTGTTCATAGCTTCTGCCCAAAAATATTTTGGTAAATTATTTTCATTGAGCATGGTCCTTGTCATTTCTTCTAAAGTCTTATTTTTCTTTTCAACAACACCATTCTGTTAAGGAGTTCTAGGAGCCGAGAAGTTGTGAAATATTCCATGCTCAGAGCAAAATATTTCAAAAAGACTGTTTTCAAATTCTTTTCCATGATCACTTCTAATAGCAATAATAGAAGTGTTTTTCAAATTGTGAAGCTTTTTGCACAAGGTAGAAAATTGTTGAAAAGCTTCATCTTTTTGACTCAAAAACAGTGTCCATGTAAAACGTAAGTAGTCATATACTATGACTAATGCATATCTCATGCCACATAATCTTGTTGGTTGAATTGGACCAAGCAAGTCTAAATGCAGTAATTCTAGAGGTCTAGAGGTAGAAACAATTTCTTTAGAACTAAAAGAACTTCTGGTTTGTTCCCCTCTTTGACATGCATCATAAATATGAGTTTTATCAAACTTGATTTTTGGTAAACCTTTAACAAGATCCTTTTTAGAAAGCTTTGAAATGAGATGCATGCTAGCATGACCTAATCTACTGTAAGCGCCGGAATTTTCTATACTTAAAAAAAAAGGTTTATGGTCGTACGACTATCCTTACAGTCGTGCGACTGTAATTTAAAAATTACAGTCGTACGACTGTAATGTCGGAAAAGTTGCAGGAGCTCATACCTCTGCAGCAGAAAATGGAGGAGAGAGGGTGGCATAATTAATGCGCCGGGATCAGCAGCAAGCAACCAGGAAGCAGAGATAAAAGGAAGAAAAAGAGAAGAGAGAGGGGACATTTGATTTATGGTGGAAAAAACTTAGAGAGAGAAAGGAGAAAAGAGAGAAGGAAAAGAAAGAGGACCAAAACCCACAAAACTCATCTTTTCCTGTTCTATTTTCTTTTAATTCTCAGAATTAGGATTAAAACTTGTTACAAATCCCTAGGTTAATCAATTAACTTCACAACCAAATCAAAAATCCGGACTTAAATCATTAGAATCCCTTACATTTCTGGATTTTTGGACATAAAGCCCTCAACCTCAATTTCAAAGGAAAAGTGCAAATTTGTTAGGATTAGAGCGATGCTAGGGGTCAAAACGACTTGGATTAGCTTCTAAAAAGGTAGACACTTCTTCTCCTTACACTTTTTCTCACTTTCTGGGTGTTTGAAGTGAGTTTTGTGCATTTTCTGCTGCATTTTCATGCTTCTGCTTCTGGATTGGTTTTGATGAACAGTCGTACGACTGTATATACAGTCGTATGAGTGTTCTTAATTTCCAGATTGTGTTTATTCTATTTCGATTCAAAATAAATTTTGGCAAAATCTTGATCTTGAACCGTTTATAGTCGCACGACTGTAAACTGCAGTCGTACGACTGTAGTTACAGTCGCACGATTGTAACCCTCGTTCCAGAATCAGAATTTCAGCTTTTATCCCTAAAAATTTCCAAAAAACCCATAAAAATTCAGAAAACCCCAAAAATCATCAAAATGAATTTTGATATGTGCATTCACTACCTTAGGTTTAATTTCCAGTAAAATCGCATTTAGAACAATTTAACGACGGAGACCCAGTTCTCCCGAAAACCAACCCACCTAGTACATAAAAATGCATGTAAACCGGAAAAATTATTTTCAAAATGATTTTCCCACAAAACCAAAAATACAGGGACGTTTCAAAATGTTTTCCAGGTCTAACCGGGCCGGCTAGCCGAGCCAACCCGGTTATCCCCTAAATGCATGCCCCCAATACTTGATTTCCCAATTTTGTCTATTTGAGTCCAACTTGTGGTGTGCCGTATCAATTGTGCTAACTTTTGTTTTGCAGCTTTTATTTATGTACATTTTTATTTTTATTTGTATCTTAATAGAATTAATTGTGTATTTAGGCGGTTGTAAATATTTGTAGATTCTCGTGTATATCAGGCACTTGTAAAGTAAGGTGAGAGTTTTTATTTTTTATTTAATCGGGTTGTAATAATTTATTCTTTTACTATTTTACTTAACATGTATGCGCGCTGTATGTCTTTTTATTTCAATAAAATTGACTTTAGAATTTGAAATACCATCTTTGAACATTGACCAATATTATTTTAATTAGACACGAAATAAGGGACTTGTCTGGACCCGAATCTCTGGATAGTGTAGCGACCGTTCGTCCGGTTCAGCTACCTTAAGAATTTCCTAGTTGAGCTGAGCCGGGTGGCGACTCTACAATATTCATCGAGACTTAGGTCTTGGTACTTTTATGCATTAATTCCATTTATTTTCTAAAACTGATTTTCCATTCATAAAAACCCCACGCGAGGGAGGGGCCCGCCCGAGATCGTGGCGCCCCTTCCGAAAAAGAGTCCCACGTCCCGTCGAAAACGCGTCATCTACTCACATCTACGATGCAATAACCAACTCTCTTCCTCTTGTGAAATTAAGCAGTGATTATTAGTAAGAGTACTTGAATTCAAAAGATAAATATTTCCAATTCTAGGAACTTTAAGTAAAGTCTTACCCCTATTAGCTTCCACAATTTCATATTTTTCAGAATCAAAGATTACCTTTTGATTTTTGTCGCAGAGTTGAGTCACACTGAGAAGATTGAATTTCAATCCATCGACTAGAGAAACCTCATCAATGCATGGATTGTTTCCAATCTTTCCTTTTCCGATAATCTATCCTGCTAGATTATCTCTGAACATTACAGTTTCTCCTTTAACTTGCTTTATGGAAGTATCATCATTCATATGTCTAGAACACCTGCTATCGATATACAACTTTGAATCTCCAATAGTGTTCTTTAGACATACCTGCAAAACAAGTTAAGTAGATTTAGGTACCCGAATACTGTTGGGTCCTTTAGGGTTAAAAGCATTTTTATCTTTGGGAACCCAAATAGTTTTCCCTTCATATTTTCCTTTTCTAAAAATACAATCACCAAACGCATGTCCCGTATGGTTACAATGTGTGAGCGGACGACGTTTTCAACGGAACGCGGACTCCCTTTCGGAAGGGGCACCTCGATTTCGGGCAAACCCTCCCTCACGTGGGGTTTTTAGGATGGAAATTCATTTTTTAGAAAATTAGATTAATTCATAAAAGAACCGAGACCTAAGTCTCGATGAATAATGTAAGAGTTGCCACCCGGCTCATCTCAACCGGGAAATTTCAGTGTAGCTAAACAGGACGAACGGTCGCCACACTGTCCAGAGATCTAGGTCCGGACAAGTCCCCTATTTCGTGTCTAATCAAAATAAATACGGCTAATGTTCATAGATGGTATTTTAAATTCTAAAGATGGATTTTATTGCATTAAATTAAGCATACATCGCACACACAAATAGAGTAAAGCAGTAAATAATTAATTAAATTATTACAACCCGATCGAATAAAAAAAATAAAAACTCTCAACCTCACTTTACAATCGCCTAAAATACACGATTTATCTAGAAAAATACAACCGCCTAAAATACACGAATTAATCTATTAAATATATCAAAAACAAAAATAAAAGAAATTAAAGGCTGCAAACAGAGGGTTAGCACACTTTACGGCACACCACAAATAGGACTTAAGTAGGACAGAATTGGGAAATTAGAATTCGGGGGCATGCATTTAGGGGGATAACCGGGTCAGCTCTGCTAGCCGGCCTGATTAGACCTAGAAAACATTTTGAAACGTCCCTGTATTTTGGTTTTGTGAGAAAATCATTTTGAAAACATTTTATTTTCCGGTTCGCTTTAATTTAACATGTGAAGTGGGTCGGTTTTCAGGAGAATCGTGTCTCCGTCGTTACATTGTTCTAAATGCAATAATACTGAAAATTAAATCTAAAAAAATTCGTTTTGATGATTTTCTGATTTTTCTTATTTTTATGGATTTTTAAGAAATTTTTCTGGGTTAAAATGGAAATTCTACCTCTGGACGGAGATTATAGTCGTACGACTGTAATTACAGTCTTGAGACTGTAAATTATCCAAATGCAGAAGATCGCCAAAACTTTATTTAAATGAAACTAAACTTAGAGGGAAATCAAGAACACTCGTACGACTGTAATTGCAGTCGTAGGACTATTCTTCAACTCAAGAACGGTCATATGACTATTCTTGATTTCCAGAAATAGCAAGCGAGAAAATTAAACTTTTATGCACCAAAACACACCTAATCACCCAGAAAACACAAGAAAATGAGGGATTGAAGTATGTTTACCTCTTTGGCGCTGATCCACCGTAGGAATGACCGCTGGAAACTCCCTAATCCACTCCAAATCGCTTCTTTTCCTTTGAGTTGTGGTTTTGAAATGCAAGTCCAAAATCTCCAAAATTTCAAGGATTTGAGCAAAATTAGAGTTCTTTAATTAATTGAGTTTAAGTGTCAGATTATTAACCTAGGATTTCTAATAGGTTTTTAACTTAAACACTTAAGAATTAAAAAGAAAAAGAAGAGAAAAAGATGCTTGAAGTTTGAGGTTCTCTTTTTCTTCCCTTTTTCTTGAATTCTCTCTCTAAACTCTCTCTGATCTTTTTCCAACACAAAAAGTCCTTGATTTCTTCCTTCTTTTCTCTCTTATTCTGCCTTTCTTACTGCCACCATCGGAGCATTAATTGTTCTCCCCCAATCCAAAATTTCTTATGTCATAGGTATGGGCTACTGCACCTGCTCTGAGATTACAGTCGTACGAATGTAATTTTTAATTACAGTTGCAAGACTATAACGATAGTCGCACAACTGTATTTACAGTCGTGTGACACGTGCCTTTCCTTTTTTTTTTTGGACAAAAAATTCCGGCGCTTACAACTGCCCCTCGCGTGATCAAATTCGACACCTGACTTCAGGTCTACAATACCTAAGGTGATGAATTTAAGAGTGCGGATCAAAACACCGCAAACACAGAAAAGAAAACGTGCAACTGAGTTGCTAAAGTCTCACTGCCGTGATGATGCATTGAATTGATTGGATGGAATAAGCCGATACCGGGTCTATGTTACCTGAGGCGATGCTGGAGATGAAATAAGCCGATACCTGGTTTAGGTTACCCAAGGCAAGGAAAGTGGAAGGTGGATAAGCCGATATCGAGTATAGGTTACCCGAGGCAAGGAAGGTGGAAAGCGGATGAGCCGATACCGGGTTTAGGTTACCCGAGGTAAGGAAGAAGATGGAATAAGATGATACTAGGTTTAGGTTAAACGAGGCAAGGTTGATGAGGAGATAAGCCGATATCGGGTTTAGGTTATTCGAGGCGAGGTTTGCTAGGGATCTGGAATGCAGCCGATCTGGACCGATACCGGGTCTATATTACCCGAGGTGGATCTGCTGGGGATGTGGAATGAAGCCGATCTGGACCAATACCAGGTCTATATTACCCGAGGTGGATCTGTTGGAGATTGTGGAATGTAATCGATCTGGGCTGATACCGGGTCTATGTTACCCGAGGTGGATTTACTGGAGATTGTGGAATGTAGCCGATTTGGGCTGATACCGGGGGTCTATGTTACCCGAGGCAAATCTGCTAGAGATTGTGGAATGTAGTCGATATGGGCCGATACCGGGTCTATGTTACCCGAGGTGGATCTGCTGGAGATTTCTCCCTGTCTGAGACAGTGATGAGGAATTCCTGCATTAGAAATAGTAAGTCTTCATTCCTTGATCGAGAGATTTTGAACAAAAATTTTTTGCCCCTTCGATCAAGAATGAAGACTAGCTGGGGATGAATGCTCTATGTATGTCATGTATGCATGCATGATGATGCATATGCACATGGAGATTAAGTGATGCATTTCTTATTGTTTGTGTGAGATTGATATTTCTCCTTTCTATTAGGGAAGGCATGTTTTGCTCCTGGCTGGTGGAAGACATGCTCTGCATAAGGCTTCCCCTTGTTGAAGATATATGTAGGGACTGCTGGGGAAATGAGATAATTGCTGGGAATGCATGACGATACTGGGGGAAAGGATCATAGCATCCTTTGTAAATGTTCCGTTGGGGAGTGATGTGGAGAATCCTGCTGGGGAGATTATGAAAAGACTTGGCTTCTCATCCCTGTAATTTACGAATCTAGAAGTGCTATAAATTTTGCTTAGGTTGCCAAATGCGGGTTTTCAGCCCAGCGAGCTGCTCTAATTTTTGCTTGAGGCCCCTTTTCAGTTTTTACCCCAACGAGCTTTTTTTTTTTAAAGCAAAGGCCGATTGAAATGGCAAGTTCTTGGATAACCACCGTCGCTCATCAGAAAGATGAATTAGATTTGGAAGACGTTAAAAGATTTCAGATTGTATGTATGTAGTACATTTTCATTGTTAAATAACATGGTATGTTTAACCAATTAAATGCAAAGTGCTTTCCTTAAATGGATGTTTGAGCAAGATAACTTTGTTTATGCATTTTGTCATAACCATGCAAGTATATTCAAACAAACATTCCACTTTATTGATAAAATCAAAATGCGTACATTTGAAAAGATTGATACCCCAGATGGTATATATTCCACACAGAGCCGGAATCCATCACCGATCGTCCCTTCAGATTTTTCGATTGATCATTTTCTCTCGTGTCTTAACTTTTGCCTAGGCCACTCTTTTTGAGTTTTCAACCTAGCAGACTTCTTTTTTTTTTTTAGACATGATAAAGCTTTAAGCAGTCTTGATTGACAGGATTGGTGAACTCATTTCCATCCATGTCCATGATGCAGACACCACCTTTTGATAGCACTTTCTTCACAACATAGGGCCCTTCCCAGTGAGGTCTGAACTTCCCTCGAACATCAACATTTGAAGGCCTTAATTGTTTTAGAACCGAGTCTCCTGCTTTCAACTGCCGCCTAGGGCATTTCACATTCCGGTTATAGGCCCTAGCCATTCTGCACTGATACATCTGTAGATGATCCTGTGCTTTCAGCCGCTTTTCATCTAGCGCCACTAACTGCTCGTATCTAGCTTGAACCCATTCAGTTTCTGGTAACTGAGCTTCCAAAGTGACTCTGAGTGACTTAAGCTCTATTTCTACTGGTAACACTGCTTCCATACCATACACCAAAGCATAGGGAGTTTCTCATGTCGGTGTTCTAACACTGGTTCTGTAACCCCAAAGAGCATGCGGCAATTTGTCAGCCCAATCTCTGTAAGTGGTTACCATTTTTGACAAGATCTTCTTTATCACCTTATTAGCTGCCTCTACTGCATCGTTAGCTTGGGGTCTGTATGGAGAAGACTTGTGGTGTTCAATGCCATGTTCTGCAAGTAGCTCAGCTGTTGCCCTTTGAAATTGCACTCCATTGTTAGTCACTATATGGTGGGGAATTCCATATCGAGCAAAGATGTTTTTCTGGATGAACTTGACCATCTACTTAGCCATTACACTAGCAAAGGATTCTGCTTCTACCCATTTTGAAAAGTAGTCAACTGTAACCACTATGAATCTGTGTCCATTAGAAGCTGTGGGATGAATTTCTCCAATCATATCTATTCTCCATTCTGAAAATGGCCACAAAGAGGCCAGATTCTGTAGTTCAAGTGGTGGAAGATGACTGATATCAGCATAGATCTGACACTCATGGCATCTCTTCACTTTCCTTATACAATCAGTCTAAATAGTCATCCAGAAGTACCCCTGTCTCATTATCTTTCTGGCCATAGCGAGCCCATTCATGTGTGGCGCATAGGATCCTGCGTGTACTTGATGCATCACTATTTCTGCCTCTTATTCTGTCAAACATCTTAGGAGAACTCCATTTTTTGTTCTTTTGTATAGCCTATCTTCAAAAATTCTGAACTGACTGGCTAGCTTTCTTAATGACACCTTATTAGCAGTACTGGCTCCCTCTGGGTATTTTCCTTCCTTCACATACTGGTAGATGTCAAAGAACCATGGCTTCTCTTCAGTTGTCAACTCCATTACTTCGTGCACTTTAAAGCAGGGTTGTTTGGAAGTTGCTATAACTGGTGGCTGTACTTGAGTTTCATCTAGATTCTCCCACATAGAAGATAGAGTTGCTAACACATCAGCCATCTTGTTCTCATCTCTGGGGACGTGTCTGAACTCACATTGGCCGAATAACTCTTTTCTTTACTGTAGCAGCTCCAACTAGGGATGTAAGGCTTCTTCTTTCAGCTCCCATTCACCTTGAGCTTGTCTTATCACTAAAAGTGAATCTCCGACGATCAAGACATCATTTGCCCCTAGAGTTAACAGAGCTTCCATCCTAAATAAGCATGCTTCATATTCTGCTCCATATTTTCTGTGTAGTCTGATTCCAGCAGGTGATTTGCTAAAAATTCTGCTACAGCTCGCCCTTTGATGGTCTTCTTGGTGATGTACTCAATGTCAAACTCTGATAAGAGTAACAGCCACCTAGATAACTTTCCAACCAACACCGGTGCTTCATATAGATACTTCATCGGGTCTCCCTTAGCCATGGCTTGCACTTTGTATGACTAGAAATAATGGCGCAACTTCTTGGTCAACCAGATCATCGCCACACATGTCTTATCCACCAGTGTGTACTTGGTTTCGTACTCCAGCAGCTTCTTACTGAGGTAGTGAATGGGGTACTCCTTTCTATCATCTTGTTCCTGTGCCAAAATTGCCCCTACAGAGGAATCTTCAACGGCTAAATACAAGATCAAAGGCTTCCCTGAAATTGGTGGACTCAGAACTGGTGGGTTTACCAGATAAGCCTTGATTTTATCAAATGCCAGCTGACATCTATCATCCCATACAATTGGCTGATCTTTCTTTACAACTTGAAAATTGGCTCACAGGTGGAAGTCAGCCGTGCTATGAAGCGACTGACGTATTGTAAGGAGCCCAAGAATGAGCGAACTTCCTTCTCTGTTTTTGGAGCCGACATATCTCGAATAGCTTTAATTTTATCCGGGTCCATTTCTATTCCTCTCTGGCTGACTACATGACCTAACAGTTTCCCTGATGTGACCCCGAATATGCACTTCTTAGGATTAAGTCGCAAGTTATATTATCCAATGCGTGTAAGAAATATATCCAGGATGGCAGGATGCTCCTCCCGAGTCATTGATTTAACAAGCATATCATCGACATACACTTCGACTTCTTTATGGATCATGTCATGCAGTAAAGTTGTGATAGCGCTCTGATAAGTGGCTCCAGCATTCTTGAACCCGAAGGGCATTACTCTGTAGCAGAAGGTACCCACTCTGTGATGAATGATGTCTTCACTTTATCAATTACATCCATCAGGATTTGGTTGTAACCTAAAAATCCATCCATGAATGAATACATCACTACCTTAGCTGCACTATCTACCAGGACATCAATATGAGGTAGTGGAAAATTATCCTTTGGGCATGCCTTATTCAGATCCCTGTAGTCGACACATACTCTGACCCTTCCATCCTTTTTAGGTACTAGGATGATATTGGCTAGCCATTCTGTATACTCCACCACTTCGAGGAATTTAGCGTCTATCTGCTTAGCCACTTCTTCTTTCACCAATGTAGCCCACTCTGGCCTTAACCTTCTTAGTTTCTACTTCACTGGCTTGAACTTAGGGTCCGTTGGGATCTTGTGCACTGCTATCTCCATGTTTACACCCGACATATCCTCGTACGACCATGCGAAAGCTTTAACATGTTTTTTCAATACTCTTGTCAATTCTCTCTCTTCCTCGGGTTTTAACTCATGCGAAATGAATACCATTTTGGGGTTTTCATATGGACTTATGTTGATTTCATGCAATGTAGTGTCATGAATACTAAATATGCTTGATGGTGATTCAAATGAATGCATAGAATTATCAGGATAAACATCACACAAGTAAGCAAACTGAGATTTCATTGCATTAAACTTGTCATAAAGTACTTCATTCATATTGAAAATGGAAGAAGCAGATACAACAAAATCATTTTCATCCTCCACAGGTGGAGGGCCTTGCACTTCTTCAGCTTCCACTCCCATCTTCAGAGCATCATTCAGGTCCACAGCCAGCTTGGCCTCTTTCTTAACAGCAACAGTGATGTCTTCACTTTCAGCCATTTGCGCCTTAGCCTTTTCCATGATCTTGGCTATCTCAGCAACTATAGAATCTAAATTTACTTTAGGCATCAGCTCCTTACCAAACCCTTCCTTGGACTTCCCAAATGCCTTGCTTAAGGCAGCAGTCAATGCACCTAAGATTACTTCTACAGCTCCATCATAGGCTTTCTCTTCATTTTTCTCATCGGCCACCTTTACTGGTTTTGCTATCACCTCAGGCGGCTCATTCTGCAGAACAACAGGCTTAGAAGCTACCTCTTCCACCACCATGGAGACTATTAGTTCCTCCCGGCTTTTCTCAAAGTCTACAACATCAGCAAATATTTCAAAGCCGGGGTATTCAACATTTTCGACCCTTACTGGTTCAGCTTGGCCTTTGTATAGCTCTTCTCCTGCCTTCAGGAATGGTTTCATCATAAGCATGCCATTCTTGCCCCTTCTCGGGCTCTTCTGGTCAGATGTCTCCTCCGTATACCCAAGGCCATAATGCTTTGGCTTTCCCGAGTCGATGTTAAACTCAGGTACCCCTTACAGGCTGATTCCAAGTCCTATGCCCGTGATAAAATTCTGTTTGTGCAACTACTGGGACAATTACTCTGGTTTAAAATTTTCATAAATGACCATTGGGGCATCTGTAACTTCCTCTTCCCCGATCATGGCGATTTGGAATCCGCCAAAAGGTACAACCCCTTCATTCACAGCAGCAATCATAGACCAGGCAGCAGCTTCAACAGTCACAATCTTGCCATTTATAGCGAACTTTATCTCCTGATGCAAGGTAAAAGGGACACCTCCTAAAGGGTGGAACCATGGTCTTCCTAACAGCAGGGAGAAAGTGACCGGGATGTCGATCATGGTGAACACAACCATTGACTTGACTGGCCCGACGTCCACTTCAGTTTCAAAAGTCCCTATTACTGTTCTCTTGGAGTAGTCGTACTCCCAAATCACTATCGAGGACTTTTTCAGAACATCTTCATTGAGGCCCAATCATGGCAGCATTTTCAGTGGACATATATTCAGAGCCGATCCATCATCTACCATTACGCATGGCATCACTTTGTCCATCACATGGGCCCTGATGTAAAGGGCCTTGTTGTGAGCCTTTCCTTTGCCAGGCAGATCCTTCTCAGAGAAAACAATATCAGGAGACCGGGAATGGACCTTATCCAACAAACAACACATGGCCTCCGGAGATGCAATAGGAGAAACCTCGATCTCTGACAATTTTTTCACTAAGGCTGCCCCATGCTCTTTAGAAGTTAAAAGCAGATGCTACAAACTGGCTTGGGCAGGAGTCTTCTTCAACTGAGAAATTACTAAGTCTTCTTTCTCAACTCCTTCATGTGCAGATGTACTACCGGACCCAGTCATTATCTTTTGCTTGGTCTGCTGGTTGATATACCCTACCACTTCGGGTCACATTCTGGACCTCTTGGATTTTCAGCTTTTCAATAGCTGGTGGCTTAACTGTCTCCTCGCCACCAAACTCTTCATATTCATCTTCCAAGTCAAGGTCATTCAAACTTATCAGCTTGATTTCCTTCCGTTCTGCTTGCCCCTCACATTCTGATTCTACCTCAGCTTCACCAACTACTACAGACTGAATAGTAGGATTTGCTTGAAGGACTTGGGCAAAGATAAAATTGGCCAACAATCCTGAATGTACCATATTAACCCGCTTCTCAAATGCCGGTAACGGGTTAGTCTTCGTGCTGGGCTTAGGGGACTCTTGCAATTTCCCTTCATTGATCAACTTTTGAATTGCATCCCTTAGTTTGTAGCAATTGTTGGTTCTATGGCCAGCAACAACATGGTATGTGCAGAAGTTATCTTTATCTACCTCGGCAGGTTTTTCAAACAGCCTCAAAGACTGTAGCAACCCCCCATTTCTACACTAAGCAAAAATCTTGACCAAGGGAAGAGTCTAAGGGGATATGCCTTGTCCTCCTGGATTCCTGTTCTGATTGCCCTGCTGTTGGGTTACTGTAGCAACCTCTACTTGCTTTACTTCCAAAGACTACCCTTTTTTACCCCTGATGTTGGAAATACCCTAGTCCCCAGGCATTGGTCCTTGTGTTTGTATAATACATTTGTACGTTAACGTGAACTTTATGTGTTATACAATTTGTGTCAATAGATAAAGGCATTAATCTATTTATTATATGTCTTGTGCTATATTTTAAATAGAGTATCTAATGGACATATCCATATCCATGTTGTCAAGTGTCATGCACTTGGTAGTAAGACAATGGATAGGGAAAACGATATGGCCATGAAGTCATCCGTAGTCTGTTCCAATCATGGGAATGAATGGAACTAAAGACTATCATTAGCCTGGTTGTATGACAGTGTCTTACTGGTCATAGAACATGGGATGTCAACCAGGTTAATGGGTACATGCAAAAAAGGCATGATACTGGATCGATCTACTTAATGGGAATCTACATGGTATAGTATCTCAAATGATTCTCATGTAGTACTTGTATAAGTCATTTGACTGGACCATATGATGGTGCTGCATATGAAGTGGCACACTTTGGTGTACGCCCAACAGGCCTGTAAAAGGGTGCCAAGTACGGGTACGTTCGGGTGTGTTAGTAAGCATGGCAGTACTATGGATATGCAGAAGGGAATGTCACTCAGTAGTTTACTAAGACGATATCACCGGACTCTTGAAGAATGCTACTGATAAGTATGCAGCCGCACCCAAACAAGATTGGATCTTGTTTGTGAGCATCAGTTCATTCGGGATCAAGTAAATGTCCAGGCACAATAGAGAGTGATACTTTCATCCCTCTATGTTGGACACCGATATCAATGACATGGGATGTACAAGTTCAAACTACAGGGCTATGGTGACAGTTTGACTGCTATCTCCATCTTAATTAGGGGTTGCAGTGGCTTGCTAGAGCCCGCCTGCAATCTGTGGGTATTAGCTCACTGCCAACATAAAGACGGGCCCATCGGATCGTACACATTGAACGTCTGGACTTTAACTAGTCGGATTATATGTGTACTTGGAGTATACACTTTGAAGAGAGAGAGATCTTTTAATTATATTATATGGATCAATTAGATTGATCAAAATAATATAATTAAATTTTATTTTGGCCTTCTCTTAATTAATTCAATGAATTAATTTATGAGATTATTTCCTAGGTGGAAATATTATTATACATGTATAGGTTTACATGTATCTCATTTTATGTATGCCTAATTTAATCCCTTGATTAAATTAATATGTCAAATGAATTTTAATTTAAATGTATGTAATATATTATATGGTATAATATATAAGCATACATGTTAAAGTAAAGTTGCATTTGAAATTAATTAAATCAAAGGAAGTAAAATTGGGCTTAAGACTTAAAATGATAATTCCCACATAAAGTGGGAATACATGGCCGAAATTTTGGTGGTGAAATGGGCAAGGATGATGAGTCATTTTGTTGGACAAAAATGATGATGACAAATTCTTATCGACCAATAGAAAAAGAGTGAGTCATTCTTTGATTTTGAGGTAGCAAAGTTGGACTTTGCTTCCTTAAATCTTTTCTATTCTTTTGGTAAGATGATGAAATAGAATGATGATAATTTTTCTTGGTGTTGGCCGAATGAATTTTGGCAAGAAAAGGATAAGTCATATGTGTGAGTCATTGGTTTGACTTTGAGGAGGCAAAGTTTTGAAACTCTCTTTATGCTTTATGTTTTTGATTTCCACATCTTAAGCTCCTGGGCCCGGATTCTAAGAAATCAATGCATCTTTCCGCTTTTATAGGTCGGTTTCCCGTGATGAATCCCAAACTTGAACCAGAACCATCACTAGACCCGGCTGTAGCTGTTGATATGTATCCAGAACCATACCCTGTACTCCTACCACCCTTGTGGTTCACTTTTCTCCTCTTCATCTCACTCGATTTTCATCGCCATACTGTATACTTCAGTAAGCTCACTAAATGGATGAAACTTCATATTATTCTTGAAGATATCCCTACTGCCACCAATCAGCTTCTGTATCAGTTCATCTTCATCAGGGCGGTTTTTCAGAAGGATCATCTTGTTCATCCATCGATGGTAATACTCATCGAAGGGCTCACTAGGCTTCTGCTTGATTTGCTCAAGGTCATACAGCTTCACTTGAATCTTAGTGTTGAAGCTATAATATTTGATAAAGGCCACCGATAGCACCTCCCAATCTGACTGCTCTTCCTCTGATAAGGAATTGTACCTGCCCAGTGCTCCTCCCTCAAGTGTAGTTGGGAAGAGATTAATTAATTGTTGCTTAGTGGCGCCCGCCGTCATCATGACCCAAGTGTAGAGATTTACATGGGCCTCTGGTGAGCCCATTCCCTTATAAGAAGGAATCTTTGGCACTTGGAAGCCAATGGGAAAAGTCTCGATGCCCTTGCTGATCATAGCATCAACATTAACCCCTTTCTTAGACTTTGTACTGACACTGACCCCTTTCTTCAACTGGGCCACAACCTTGTCCAATTTTGAGCATTTCGCCTTCATCTTTCTTTCCATAGCTGCCTCAATTTCTTGCAGCTTTTCCAGACTAGCCGAGGCATCACCCCCTTGCTGAGATGATTCAGCCTCTTTCTCCTTTCCGGCTCCGCTACCACCAGTTTCCCCGGCTTCTCTCACTACAGCCTGTATTTCCTCCTTAAGCATATCACAGAAATCCTGTGATCTCAGGAAATCCTTCAAGGCATCAACAAGACTAGGTGTTGGATTGGCCATCTCAAATTCTTCCCTGGAATCAAAATCACTTTCTGTTTCAATTGCTCTTCATTCCCCAATAGCCCTCAAAGCCTGAGATCTTGTCCAAGGTCGCTCCAGTTTATTCTGCTCGACATCATATTGGAAACGTTTAGGGACATGAGTGAATGGAATGGCGACATGAAGAGTAAGACATTGAAAGTGCTTATGATGAATTAATGAAATGATGTCGTGCGTGAAATGATGATAAGAATGATTTCTACTTATTATTTTATTTTCTTTTCCGGACATTGCAAGAACACCCAATGCTATGCAAAAAGATCACGTGTGGACAGTCACATGGATAAAAGTTTGGCACTTTTAGGGCACCTAGTCAATTTTGTGAAATGGTCATGTGTGTGCCGACACATGGACAGAGTTTCAACACTTTGTGAGTCTATGAGATGATATGAAATGGTCGCATGGGGTCACCCCGTGGATATAGTTCTGATGCTTTTGGGGCATGTGATATGAGATGATGTTATAAGAAAGTCACGTGTAACAGGGACACGGACAGAGGTTCGTTGTTTGGGGAACACCTTGCATGATTTGGTGATGTTATGAAATGCCCCTACATGCGTAGTAATCCGGCACTCGGGGAGCACCTTGAATAATGAGATAATGTCATGAAGTGATCCGATGTGGACCACGGTGTAACGCCCCAGATATAAGTTGACTTAGTTATGTTGTGATGTGTGCATATGAGTGAGCATTTTTGCATTTAACCGATGTTTTGTATGCTTATAACAATTCGTAGGCTTTGGCCTAGCGGTAGATAGTCCTGACTAATAGCTAGTGGTCTAGAGTTCGAACCTTACCTGGCTTAAATTTATTTTTTTTTTTGTGCCTTTTTATTTTTTTGTGTTGGGAAGGTTGGAATTCCGAAAATCCATGATAAATATCCCATTTTTCAGTTGACCAATTCAAAAAAATTAGGAATCCTTAACCTAAGGAGAAAATCTCTCCTTAATCTCTTCCACTTTCCAAGTTTCACTCCAAGGCAATCTCTTCATCTCTATTAGGGTTAAAATTTCGGCCATTCCATTGTGTGGAGCTCCAGTGCAGCCGAAATTCTTAACTTTCTCTCCCTCACTTTCATTCATTCAGACTCTGCTTCATTCTTCTCCATTCCGAGTTAATTGCCTCAGTTGGTTTCACTGCAAACAGGGTAACAACTAAACCCTAAATGTCGGTTCGAAATTTATATAGGATGTATGGTAGATGAATTTGATCCTAGGTTGTATTATTACTGAAATTATTGTTGAGACATGAATGTATATGATATTGGTGTAAGAAATTGCTTTTAGGTTAAAAGATTGGTAGAAATATGAAAATACATGTGATTGAGTCGAAATTGGTAAGCTGCTGTATTTTCAGAATTGACTGTTTATGGTAATTATGGCATAACTTCCGTTATATAACTCCGATTGGCATAATTCAACTTTCTGTGTTTTCCTGAGATATAGGTGTACAAGGTTGTTTTACATTATTTTGGAAAATTCCGTGAGTAAAGTGCTCATATTCCCTATTGAATCTGCCTTATGTGCATTGTGCCGATTTTTCTTCAACTGCTGAATTTCAGATTGTACAGGTTGTGATAATTTTAGCTTTATTTTCGTTATATAACTCCGATTGGCATAATTCAACTTTCTGTGTTTTCCTGAGATATAGGTGTACAAGGTTGTTTTACATTATTTTGGAAAATTCCGTGAGTAAAGTGCTCATATTCCCTATTGAAACTGCCTTATGTGCATTGTGCCGATTTTTCTTGAACTGCTGAATTTCAGATTGTACAGGTTGTGATAATTTTAGCTTTGTTTTCGTTATATAACTCCGATTGGCATGATTCAACTTTCTGTGTTTTCCTGAGACATAAATGTACAATGTTGTTTTATACTATTTTGGCAAATTCTGTGAGTAAAGTGCTCGTATTCCCTGTTGAAACTGCCTTATGTGCACTATGCCGATTTCCTGGAACTGCTGAATTTCAGTTTGTACAGTTTGTGTTGATTATGGCTTTATTTTCTCTCTGTAGCTCCGTTTGCCATGAAACAAAATTCTATGTATTCCTGAAATTCTGATGTTCAATGTTGCTTTATATTATTTTTGCTAAATCAGTGAGTAACACATCTGTTTTGTCTGTTGAAGTCAGACTATGTGCAGTGATCTGAAGTGAATTTACAGATTGCATGTTTTTAGTGTTTCCTTAATATCTTTTGCTATAGGAATCCGAATTGCATGATTTAAGTTGGCGTGTGTTCCTAAGATGTAAGGCTAAATTTACCTTTGTATTGCCATGCTGAATTCTGAGTCTAACCTACTGGAATATTATATGCAAGTTGAGGCATGAACTATGAATTCTGAAATTTTCACCTTAGGCCTTGAACTGATTTTTTTTAATGTGTGCAAAGCATAATTTGATTCTAGGAATTTATGCTAGAACTCTTGACATGAAATCTAATAATTACATATATGGTTTGGTAAATTTAATACATGTTGGAATTATGAAATCGAGTTTGGGGTAAGTCCTATTTTTTTTATGGCACCATGTGTTTATTGATGTATCAGATTATGTTTTGGGGTAAGTCCTATTTTAATGGCACCTTATGGTTATTGAATTGGTTGGGATAAGTCCTATGTTAAAGGCACCTTTTGAATATTGATATAATTATGATAATTAAATTGGTGTTTGTAGTGGCATATACTCTGGTGTCTTGGTTAGTTTGGCTAAGTGTTTTCCATGTTTGATTGGTTGACACTAGGACAGCGCCCTTTGTTTCGAGGTAAGTCCCTTCGTTGGCACTCAGAGAGGTAAATCCCTTCGTGGTACTCTAATTTATTTTATTTTTGAGGTAAGTCCCTTCGTTGGCACTCTGTGAGGTAAGTCCCTTCGTTGGCACTCTGAGGTAAATCCCTTCGTGGTACTCTTTTCTTATTGATAAGGGGGTAAGTCCCGTTGTGGTTCCCCGAAGCGTCTGAGCCGAACTCTCTAAGGACATAGGTGTATAGGTCAATACAAATGATTTATACGCGTATACCACAAAATTAATAAAGGTTAAGGTATAATTGAGTTGATGTCAAGTTTGTGATGAAGTACTTTGATTTGGGATGTTGGTATGTATTTGTATGTACATGACTTATCTTGGAAATCTGAATTTTGATGATATTGATTATCCACTTGGAATGTTTTGTACTATTATTTGAAATAGATAATTATGTGATATGCTGAACTTGAACTTTATATGTTGTATGTGATGCAGCTAACAAATAAGGGTAAGATCCCTGATACATGATTGTTACTATGAGAATTATGCATGCTTGTATAAATTGATAAATTTGCTTTCTATTAATCATGATGAAGTATACTTAAGTAATGTAATATGAAATTTATGATCTGTCATCTTCCTATGTGAACGTTGAATTGATGTTTGGGATTTATTAGTTACTCGTCACTAAGTGGCGCTGTTGATATTTTCAGATTTTGCCGGTGCAGAATAGGAGATGCCTGATGTCTGTTCTCGGGGATTGTGTGGAGAGTTTCCGTCATGTTATTTTATCATCTATTCGTAGTTATGGATGTTCAAAGATTTATTTATTTATTTTTTTTTTTTTTTTAACTCCGTTATATTACCTTTTGAAATACCTATTTATGTTAAATTACTGTTTTTGAAATGGAAATTTTCGAGTACTCATTTATGATTATGTTATTTTAAAGATAAAAAGGAAGTTTTGAAAATGATGACCTAAACTTTATGTAATGTTTCCGCCATTGCATGCTTGCAAAAGTTAGGGTTGTCACACACGGTGTCACATGATATTTATGATAAATGAGTATGGTGTCATGAAATGTCTCGTGTAAATCGTCACATGGAAATATACCTAGGACCATTGTGGTCTCTATTGAATGAGATGATTTAATGGAATGGCCGAAAGCAATCCGGTGTATTGGAAGAACATGGGTAGTTTTGGGACTCTCAATATGTTATGAAATGAAATGATCATGATGGGCGTCCTTGGAATGTCCCTAATTTAAATGAGATGAAATGACATGAATGTTTATGTCACACAAAAATGCAAATGGCTGCACAAAGATGTGGTTAGAATGCATGACACACATAATGATGTTGTGCATGTTTTATGAAAATGCTAAAACACGAAGTTAATGTTATGGCTGCAAAAGAAATGGTTAGTCTGAATATCACACGTATGATTTAATGTATTCACATGCGAAAATAAAATGCAAGTGGCTGCACAAAAATGTGGGTTAATTATCACACAAATGCTTTGCGTATGGTATGTCATGCGCGTGTAAATGGTGATGATGGTATGTCATGAGGGAGCGAGAAACACATAGCACACGAAACGTATTCTTCCAACCTTAATCCTCCAAATGTGGTAAGTCTTAAAAATTCTAACCTAGTCCTAGAGGGATTCTCTTCGATCATCAACCGGGGATGATGAAGGCGTGATTTATAGCATTCACACAATTTTTTTGGTATCCTAAGGGAATCCAACTAAGGCTTCTTATATGAGTTCGGTCCAAGTCGGGTTAAAATCAAGGCTCCATAGCAAGATATACTCCTCACTTGTCCCTACTCAAGGGTTCGAACGAAGGGGTTGGTACGAGGCTACGGGTGGTGTTTCGTATCCGTGCCCCTAAGACCATGAGGAACAAAGGTGACACTTCAATAATTCACCGGGCTAAAAATTGGATGCTTACCCTAATGCAAAAATGTCTAACTAAAGAATGCAAAATAAAATACCATATAAGAATCATCCACCTTATTTTGATTAGACACTTTTCAAGGCTTGTCAAATTATTTTAAGTTTTTAAGAAATCCCTAGCAAAGTTGCCACTATGAGTGGACGACGTTTTCGACGGAATGCGGACTCCCTTTCAGAAGGGGCACCTTGATTTCGAGCAAACCCTCCCTCGCGTTGGGTTTTTAGGATGGAAATTGGTTTTTTAGAAAATTAGATGAATTCATAAAAGAACTGAGACCTAAGTCTTGATGAATAATGTAAGAGTCGCCACCCGGCTCAGCTCAACTGGGAAATTTTAGTGTAGCTGAACCGGACGAACGGCCACCACACTATCCAGAGATCTAGTCCAAAAAAGTCTCCTAGTTCGTGTCTAATCAAAATAAATATGGCCAATGTTCATAGATGGTATTTTAAATTCTAAAGATGGATTTTATTGCATTAAATTAAGCATACAGTGCACACACAAATATAGTAAAGCAGTAAATAATTAATTAAATTATTACAACCCGATCGAATAAAAAAAATAAAAAATCTCAACCTCACTTTACAATCGCCTAAAATACACGATTTATCTAGAAAAATACAACCGCCTAAAATACACGAATTAATCTATTAAATACAACAAAAACAAAAATAAAAGAAATTAAAGGCTACAAACAGAGGGTTAGCACAATTTATGGCACACCACAAATAGGACTCAAGTAGGACAGAATTGGGAAATTAGAATTCGGGGGCATGCATTTAGGGGGATAACCGGGTCGGCTCTGCTAGCCGGCCCGATTAGACCTGGAAAACATTTTGAAACGTCCCTGTATTTTGGCTTTATGAGAAAATCATTTTGAAAACATTTTATTTTCCTGTTTGCTTTAATTTAACATGCGAAGTGGGTCGCTTTTCGGGCAAATCGGGTCTCCGTCGTTGCATTCTCAATGAAATAATACTAAAAATTAAATCTAAGGTCGTGAATGCACACAACAAAATTCTTTTTGATGATTTTCTGATTTTTATGATTTTTATGGATTTTTAAGAAATTTTTCTAGGTTAAAATGGAAATTCTACCTTTGGACAGAGATTACAGTCGTGCGACTGTAACTACAGTCGTGTGACTATAAATTATCCAGATGCAGTAGATCGCCAAAATTTTATTTAAATAAAATTAAACTTGGAGGGAAATCAAGAACACTCGTACGACTGTTCTTCAACTCAAGAACGGTCGTACGACTGGTCTTGATTTCCAAAAATAGCAAGCGAGAAAATTGAACTTTTATGACCAAAACACACCAAAATCACCCAGAAAACACAAGAAAATGAGGGATTGAAGTATGTTCACCTCTTTGGCGCTGATCCACCGTAGGAATGACCGCTGGAATTGTTGGAAATGCCCTAGTCCCGATGCATTAGTCCGTGTGTTTGTATAATACATTTGTACATTAATGTGAACTTTATGTATTATATAATTTGTGTCAAGGGAATAAAGGCATTGATCTATTTATTATATGTCTTGTGCTATATTTTAAATAGAGTATCCAATGGACATATCCATATCCATGTTGTCAAGTGTGAGGCACTTGGCACTAAGACTGTGGATAGGGAAAACGATATGACCATAAAGTCATCCGTAGTCTGTTCCAATCATGGGAATGAATGGAACCAAAGACTATCATTAGCCTGGCTGTATGGCGGTGTCTTACCGGTTATAGAACATGGAATGTCAACCAGGTTAATGGGTACATGCAAAAAGGGCATGGTACTGGATCGATCCACTTAACGGGAATTTACATGGTATAGTATCACAAATGATTCTCGTGTAGTACTTGTATAAGTCCTTTGACCGGACCATATGATGGTGTTGCATGTGAAGTGGCACACTTTGGTGTACGCCCAACGGGCCTGTAGAAGGGTGCCAAGTACGGGTACGTTCGGGTGTGTCAGTGAGCATGGTAGTACTATGGATATGCAGAAGGGAATGTCACTCAGTGATTCACTAAGACGATATCATTGGCCTCTTGAAGAATGCTACTGATAAGTTTGCGGCTGCACCCAAACAAGATTGGATCTTGTTTGTGAGCATATGTTCATTCGGGATCAAGTAAATGTCCGAACACAATAGAGGGTGATACTTCCATGCCTCTGTATTGGATACAGATATCAATGACATGGGATGTATAAGTTCAAACTACAGGGCTACGGTGATAGTTTGACTGCTATCTCCATCTTAATTGGGGGCTGCAGTGGCATGCTAGAGCCCGCCTGCAGTCTGTAGGCATTAGCTCACTGCCAACATAAAGACGGGCCCATCGGATCGTACACATTGAACGTCTGGACTTTAATAAGTCGGATTGTGTGTGTACTTGGAGTATACACATGGAAGAGAGAGAGAGATGCTTTAATTATATTATATGGATCAATTAGATTGATCAAAATAATATAATTTTGCCCACTTTGTAGAGGAATTTCTTTTGGTAAGAAATTTGAGCCCAACTTAATAACTTGGTTTATTTCTTTTGGAAAGAAATATAGGACGGCTATATTAGTCATCTTGGGTGCCCCTCTCTCACTCTCTTCTTGGTAAATCCGAGCCGCTAGCACAGGTTGGGTCCGAGAGCCGTTCGTGTACGTGACGATGGAGGGAGTCGGCTTCGATTCCGGCAGTCCGCGCATCCGTCTCTTTAAGAGATTTGCCGGGTAAGTTTCCGAACTTCTCTTTATGGTTTTAAGTTTTTGATTTCCACATCTTAAGCTCCTGGGCTAGATACGAGGAAATCGACGCGTATTTCCGCTTTTATCGGTCGGTTTCCCATGACAAATCCCAACAGGAAATGCCCCAATCCACTCCAAATCGCTTCTTTTCCTTTGAGTTATGGTTTTGAAATGCAAGCCCAAAATCTCCAAAATGTCAAGGATTTGAGCAAAATTAGAGTCTATAATTAATTGAGTTTAAGTGTCAGATTATTAACCTAGGATTTCTAATAGGTTTTTAACTGAAACACTTAAGAATTAAAAAGAAAAAGAAGAGAAAAAGAAGCTTGAAGTTTGAGGTTCTCTTTTTCTTCCCTTTTTCTTCAATTCTCTCTCTAAACTCTCTCTGATCTTTTTCCAACCCAAAAAGTCCTTGATTTCTTCCTTCTTTTCTCTCTTATTCTCCCTTTCTTGCTGCCACTACCGGAGCATTAATTGTTCTCCCCCAATCCAAAATTTCTTATGTCATAGGTATGGGCTGCTGCACCTACTCCAAGATTACAGTCGTACGACTGTAACGACAGTCGCATGACTGTATTTACAGTCGTGTGACACGTGCCTTTCCTTTTTTTTTTTTTAGGACGAAAAATTCCGGCGCTTACACAATGGTAACATGTAACATCCTTCTTCTTCTTAAATCGATATGGATGATTTTGGTGATAAGAAACATAGTCAAAATAGTGTAATCGTTTAGGCTTGTAACTATGTTGTTGCTTAGGCCTCTGTATGTGAACTTTTTGTTGTGGGGGGTTTTTGTGTGCAATCTTTTGTTGTGAAGGATATTTTCAGTTTGGGTTCACAAACTGCACTTTATTTGGTCTGTAAAAATGTGAGTGTTGTAAATTTTTCTGGTTTGGCTTATGAATTTTACTATGCTTTAGAGGTGTAGGTTTGGGGGATATGGTTTGCATAGTAGACGTGGAGGAGGGACAAAAAATGATAGGTTTCTGAGAATTTTATAGAGATATCCTATCATTATAACCAATACCAGACTTATCATTTGGATTTCTTTGAGAATCCAAAATCACATTCAACATATTTTCACCATTAGTAAACTTACTAATAGTGCAATCAAGCTTCTCACATTTATTTTCTAAATGAGATATCTTGCTAACAAGATCAAGATTGGATTTTTCTAGAAAACTCACTTTGCTCTTTAGTTCAAGATTTTCATATTCTTTTTATAAGAGCCTATTCTCATATTCTTTACATTTAGCAACCATCTCAAGCTTATTATCATGCATTCTAAAAAATTCTTGTATAAGATCATTATGAGACAGAGTTTGCAGAATTACCTCATCATCCTCATTTTGATCTTGATGTGATGATGTTGTTCGATCACTGTTGGCCATGAAGCATATTTGCCTTTTTCTTGCTTCTGATCCTCATCATCATCGGAGCTAGATTCATCATTGTCGCTCCATGTTGCTATCATAGCTTTCTTGTCCTTTTTCTTGAATTTATTTTTCAGCTTCGGACAATCGATTTTGAAATGATCAGGCTTATTACATTCAAAACATGTAATTTCTTGTTTTGAATCTTTCTTTCCCTTGTCGGCCTTGCTGATGTTGAATTGCCTCCTGTAAGATGATTTACTTCTGTTTTTGTTTCTTAAGAATTTTCTGAATTTTCGCACCAACTCATCTTCATTATCATCATTATCAGAATCAGAGGAGGATTCTTCAGGAATGGGATTTGCAACTTTTAGGGTAATAGACTTCCTTTTGTCGGTCTACTCACGATCAGTTGTGGATTTATGTGAGTAATGAACCAATAAATTCATCATATGAGTATGAACTTAAATCTTTTGACTCTTCAATGGCTGTGAGCTATGCATCCCATGATGTTGGCATTGTTTTGATTAGCTTCCTAATCAGTTCTTCATCAGTGAAGCTTTTACCAAGGTTCTTCAATTTGTTCGTAATAAGAGTGAACCTTGTGTTGATTTCCGAAACAGATTCCTTTGCATCAACTTTGAACAACTCATATTCCGTGATGTAGAGATTAATCTTTCCATCCTTCACTTGTTTGGTTCCTTCATGAGTTGTTTCTAGCTTATCCCATATCTTCTTTGCAGTAGTGCAACCAGAAATACGATTAAATTCATTAGTATCCAATGCACACTGTAGTAAATTAATAGCTTTAGAGTTTAAAGCTTCTCTATTCCAATCTACACTTTTATATTCACTTTCCTTTTTGGGGACAACTTCTCCATCAACAATTTTTGTCGGAATACTAGGTCATTCCTTGACAATTCTCCAGACCTGAATATCCGTAGATTGTAAAAATATTCTCATTCGGTTTTTCCAAAAACTATAATTCTTTCCATTAAAAAGTGGAGGCTTGTTGATGGAACATCCCTCAGACATAAAAACATTTTAACTTCTAGAGGTATTAGGCATATCAAGACCACTCTAAGAATTTTACTTCTTTTGATAGAGTCAGGCCCTGATACCAATTGACATTCCCAAATGGCTAGTTACAATATTAGAGGGGGGTGAATAGTACTATAGGGCGAATAAATAATTTCGCGGACCTCTTTTTCAAAAATAAGTTTTATTAAAAAATGCGGAATTATAAACTATAATAAAACTTGTAAATATAAAATGCTTTTGTAAAGAAATTAACTTTAAGTACTAAACCATATAATATAAAGTTTATGAAATTAAAGTGCATAAAATAAAGAGAGTAGGGATAGAGAAAATGCAAACACAGAATTTTATCCTGGTTCGACCCAACCGGTCTACGTCTAGTCCCCAAGCCAACTGCTTGAGATTTCCACTAGCGTTTCCTTTACAGGCAAGAAACAAGCCTACGTTACTTTTTTCAAGTTCAAGTAACAAACTCAATACTTTTATAAGCTCAGTATCAAACCTATCCCATTACGTTTTGGATCTTAAGTAACAAACTCTACCGATGCTTTTTCGAAGCTCAAGCACCAAACTTTTACCACCTTTGTTGATCAACCACCAACAAAGTAAAAACCCCCTTCACACAACCTTGTGGGAAAAATACAATTCCCAAATAGATGAATATAAGAATGAATAATATTTTTCTCTCTTCTCTTCGTGCTCTTTGGGAATATGGAAGACTTATAACTTGTAAGCTTGAATAAGATTGTATCTTGTATTGTCTTCCACACCATCACACTTTCCTTTTCTTCCTTTTTATAGAAAAATGAAGATATGGCCGTTTGAAACATAATATTGCCGTTTGAAACATAATATGGCCGTTTGCTTTAGGTGATTTGGCCATTTGGAAGGTGAATGTTGAATAGTCTTCAAATGATAATCAAAGAGAGCAATATAGCTGTTTGTCTCCACATGCCTTTCATAGCCGTTGTCTTTAGCTTATATCCAAAGTATAGGTGACTTTCTTCTTTCGCATAAAACATGTGACAAAAATGAAGACCATGTGCAACCTTAGGTGTAATCCGTAGCTTCAAAGAGATCTAGTGAAGAGTAACTTTAGTCTTAAGGTAAGGTTTGACCTTAAGATCACATGTGATCATAAATTTAAGAATCCCTTAGCTAAGGTTGCAAACTAAGGTGAAAGATATCACATGATGAAGTACATAAACTGACCGAATTAAATCTTTAAGTTTTACCACTTATAGGTCAAGGTAAGGTCAAAATATAATCTTTAAAAAGTAACTTACCTTATGGTCAAATATGAGCTCAAGGTTGATATGTCCATGTGACCAATTGAGACATCAAAAAGAATGTGTTCATGTGGCTTAAGATCATCTCAAGATATTCTATCTCATGGTCAACATTCCATCTTATGAAGTCAACTTGAATATATGCCAAAAGTCCTCAAATAACTTAAGTCATAACCAAACCTTGGGTCATCTTGATATTCTCAAGTCATAAACCATTCCTAAGGTGAACTTTGATAAACGTAAGTCATAAACCAGCCTTAAGTTTACTTTAATGTTCAATCTTATAATCAAACCTTTATTGGGATTCGTCACAGGAAACCGACCGACAAAAACTGAAGTACACGTCGATTTCCTCAAATCCGGTCCCAGGAGCTTAAGATGTGGAAATCAAAAACTTAAAGCACAAAGGAGAGAGTATAAAAACTTACCATAAAGTCTCTCAAAGAAGCGGATGCGGACTGCAGGAATCAAAGCATACTCCCTCCAACGTCACGTACACGAACGGCTCTTGGACTGAAACCCGTGCTATCGACTTGGACGATTTCAAAGAAGAGAAAGAGAGAAGGGGCTGCCTATTTAAAAATTATGGTTCACCAAAAGAAATATATATATATATCTTTCCAAAAGAAATATATATCCATCTTTCCAAAAGATAGATCCAATTTTCTCAAGTGGGCAAACAATTTCTTACCATAAGAAATGAGTGCCAAAAGTGGGCAAATTATATTCCTTCCAAAAGAATAAAACTTTCGGCCAAATCTTGTAAGAGTGAATGGGTAAGATTAATTTTTCCCTTATAAATCTTACAACAAGTAGAAGGAAAAATATCCAAGTTAGCAAAGTCACACTTTGCTTACAAAAAAGTCAACCATGACTCACCAATTCACTCATCACATTTTGTCATAAAAGTGAGTCATCTTTCCATGCCAAATATCATGAAGATTTCGGCCAAGAGGTGATCCAAATGGATGGGATATTTTTCTCTTTTATCTTACAATCATAATGACCAAAAATATCCAAGTTAGTAAAGTCCAACTTTGCTAAGCCAAAAGTCAACCATGACTCACCCATTTGATCATTACCGTTTGTCCAACAATGACTCACTCTTCTCATCTTAATGACTCATCATTCTTGCCCTAAGATCCACCAAGAACTTCGGCCAAGACATGATGAAAGTGTGGGCTTTCCATTTCAAGCCTAAGCCCATTTTAATTCTTTGGTTTTTATTTGATTTCAAATAACATTTTAATTCAACATGTATGTAAGTATATTATACCATATAATATGTTACATACATTTAAATTAAAATTAATTTGACACATCAAATTAATCAAGGAATTAAATCAGACACACATAAGATGAGATACATGTAAACCTATACATGTATAAATATTTCTACCTAGTAAAAATCTCACAAACTAATTCATGGAATTAATTATGTGATGGCCGAAATAAATATTAATTATATTATTTTGATTAATCCAATTGATCTATATAATATAATTAATAAATCTCTCTCTCTTCAAACGTGTATACTATAAGTACACACATAATCCGACTAGTTAACGTCCAGACGTTCAATGTGTACGATCCGATGGGCCCGTCTTTATGTTGGTAGTGGGCCAAGGCCCACAGACTACAGGCGAGCTTTAGCAAGCCACTACAGCCCCCAATTAAGATTGAGATGTTGGGATTTTTCACCGAAAATCACCCGATAAATGCGGAAGAACCGATGATTTCCTCAAATCCAGTCCTAGGAGCAATTGAAATGGAAATTGTAAAACATAAAAATTCAATAGAAAGAGATCATTCTCTTACCCGGAATATCTCTTCTAGAGATGGATGAAGACTACAGGAATCAAAGTAGAGTCCCTCATCGTTCTCGTACACGAACGCCTAACGAACACGACCCGTGCTAGCGTTGGAAAACACGAACAATGGAGAGAGGGGGCTAGAGGATTCGGCTATAGTGTGGTTAGTCCCCCTTGGCCGAAATTCTCCTAGGTTAAAAACATAGGTTGGCCGAATTCCCTTAGGGGAATTTAGGCCCAGCTTGGCTCCTTTATTTTGTGTGGGCTTTCTTCTTTTAATTTAGGCCCAATCTAATTTTAATTATTCTGGTTTAAATTAATTTCAAGCCCAATTTTAATATAACCATGTATTTAATATATTACACCAAGTAATATATTATTTACATTTAAATTAAAATTAGTTTGACCAATTAATTTAATCCATCAAATTAAAATTAAATCTTCACAAAACAAAAACATACGTAAACCTATACATATGAATATTTCCACCTAGGAAATAATCTCATAATTAATCAAATTAATTATGAAGAGCCAATTGAATATATATTAATTTTATTATTAGGATCAATCCAATTAATCTTTATAATATGATTAATATATATATATACCTCTCTCTCCATAGTGTATACTCCAAGTATACATGTGATTCCTTAAGTCGGTGTTCAATCGTTCTATGTGTATTATCCCATGGGCCCATCTTTATATTGGCAGCGGGCCTTTATGTTGGAGATTGTGCCCTAAGGCCAATATTGGATTATGTAATTTGACTTCTAAGATTAATCTAGTGTAGATTAATATTATCATTTATGTTTGTATGTTAGCATTTATGATAAGTATCCATGAATAAATCGTGTTATTCTAAATATCCCTAGTCGATTGTTATTATGGGAATAATAACAAACTAAGACTAGTGTGAGTGATAATGGATATTCATAAGATGAATATAGTGTATACAGATACAGATTATACTCACGGGTAATATGTTAGAGAACATGTTACTGGAGACCCACTATAAGATCAAGTTCATGGTCACGTGTCACAACTGATCTTGATTATAGTAGTGTCATCAGCTGATTCCTTTGACCTGAGGTCACCATGGATTCCGGGATGAACTCATGTTGTGCTTTGACGCAGTCAAACGCTGCTTGTAACAGAGTAGTTATAAAGGCTGTGGTTGGGTGCAATGTGACTCATGCTTAGGGATGTGAGTGACAGATATGGGATTTTGTCCCTCTCTAACAAGAGAGCGATATCACTGGGCCCCTCGATAAGTAAGACTGTTAAATGCATGGCCGTGCTCAAATAATTGATAAGAGTATCAATTGATTTGTCTGAACAGTTTACTTTGAGATCGAGAAAGCATATGATTAATTTTATAAGATTGACAAGTGTACCATGTCTTATAATTAATCTTGATATCAAAGAGACAAAAGGGAATATGACATTCTATAAATAGGTATTGGATCATTCCAATCATATTAATTGGGTAGTCGTAATGGCTTGCTAGAGTCCGCTTGTGACCTATAAGGACATTATGGTAATTTCCTTATTGCCAATTAATATGATCCTATGGGGTCACACACAAGAGCAAAATGAAGTTCATCTTATCGGGTATAAATTATTATTGGATAATAATTTATGAATGAGAAAGAGAATAAATATATATATAGATATATATTTATGTATGTATATATAAATATGAATGTGATTAATATTGCATAAAGTATGCTACATATTATAATTAAATTATATGGAGATATAATTAATTATAATATTATATATACATATATGTATTATGGAGAATTGATTTGATTTAATGTTAATTGAGAATTAATATTAAATTGTGTGGGTTAATATATAATTATAACTAATAGGTGTATTAGGTTATAATTATAATTAACTATTTAGGTTAATTATTTAAGGAAACAATTAACCTAAACCTAAAGGGATTCTACACTCATAATACAACAAGGAATTCGGCCACCACACAAGAACAAAGGGGCAGCCGAAATCCTCCTCAAAATACATAGAAAATTTTGATTTTCTGTCTCTCTCTCTCGTTCGAAGAATCGTTCTTCAATCCCGGCGCTAGCACGCGGTGAATCAATTGCTCCGTGTGGATCAACCGTAGAGGGAAGCTAATTTGGTTCCTTTGATTCAAATCCTATAAGAACTAAGAGGTAATTCTTTAACCCTTCCTTCCAATTCAATGCAATATACATGGATCCTTGGCGGGGATTAATCCGTTTTCTTTCCGCTGCGTATTTGTCTTGTGTGATTAATCCCCAACAGTGGTATCAGAGCCACTTGTATTTTGATTGAATTGGATTTATGTTTTGATTGGATCAAAATTGCATGTTAGGGTTTGTATGATTTTGATTGGATCAAAATTGTTGTTAGGAGTTTGTATGTTTTATTTAGGGTTCTATGTTATTGTGAATAACAAAATAAAATTTGATTTTATTGATTAATCATTGTGAATGATTTTATGTTAATGATTTGGAATGTTTAAGGGGTTTTTGGAATCATGAATTTGATTCATGGGTTTTTATTGAAATTGTTTCAATTCAATTTAATTTTAAAAAAAAAAATATATATATATGTTACTGTTCGTATTCTGTTCATATTGCAATTGCAATTTGCCCTTGCTGCGCAAGCAGCATGCTGCTTACGCAGCATGGGCTGCGCAGCTATGTGTTGCGCAGCCCGTCGGGCTGCGCGCAGTATTGGATACTGCAGTGCGAGGCCCGACGAGCATGCTGTCCGACAGTTTTACCCCTTTTTCGTTTTAAGTGTGGAAAATTGTTTCTGCATATTTACGAATTTTTCCAAATTAATTAATTCTAAATACAATGTGATTGTATTTTACCACTTTGAACCCTAAATATTTTTAGATATAAAATTATTGTTGATAATTTTATGCATGGTGTTATGGTATGGTTTTGGATCCCGTGGATGCTTTATTTTATTTATTATGGTTTTATATAAATACGACCTGCGAGTCGTTTGTATTTATGTAAATTTTATTTTTAATTTTACTAGAAAAAATTGTATAGGATGCAATTTATGATATGTAAAATTTATTTTACTAGAAAAATTGTATAGGTTGCAATTTTTTGTAAAATATAAATCCATGAGATGGTGCTTAGAAGCAAAGACGTGGAGGCGGATCCAAGAGGCGGTGCAATGACCATGTGATGGATGCTACTACCTAGGATATGACCTTGTTGATTTTCATATTGGCCTATGAAAATCAATGTAGATTTAAACCATACCATAACACGGTTCGAGTCATATGCATGTTTTATTTTATTTAGATGCCATGTGATGCCATGCTAGATATTCTATATGCATGCTAGACAATTGTATGCCATAAGATGCCATGCTAATTAATGTTAACAAAAGTATGATTAATATTAATGCCATGAAATTGTATATGATACAATTAAATCACAGGACTTAACAAACCCTAAATAAACTTATGAAGTTTATATTTGCCACCCAATTACGTATAACACTAGTCAAGTACTATGTTCGCATCATGGTAGCCACGCCAAAGCGGGTACGCATGTTGTGACCTTAGCGAAGCGATAATATGAGAAATGGTGATTCTCATTGTGTTGTAATTGGTTTAACAAAGGGTTAATCAAAATGGTGTTTGAGCCCGAGGCAAAGATGAGATGAGTAACATACAATTAAATATGATATATGATATCATACATCTCATAAATTATAAGAGTTGCATAATGATGCAATTGGCAAAGAAGTGCACATCCAAAATATGTTTAAATGGTTTAAAGCATGATTTTGAGTCTTTGCCTACCGAAATTATATTTAATCATAGGGACATGCCAAAGCAGTGCTATGGTTAAGTATGGATTTTGGATCTTCACCCACTTAAATATTTTAAAGGGTTTTATAATTTAAGTGGGAGCATTTAACTAAAATCTTTACACGCTTTATTATAGTTATAATTGCTATTACCTTGATCTCGATTGTTATTGAACATTGAGAATTGTTCTCAAATCAAAAGGAATCATATGTTCTCAATAATCCTTTTGCCCAATGAACCACTAGCAATTGTAACACGAGTATAAAAGATGCTTACTTGAAGCATCGAAGGGACTCTGTTAAATTTTGTTATCTTACACTTGCCACCAATTCTTCCGTACGTGGAAGTTTTACTTGAGATATATGATACATCACAAATGGAAATGTTCCATCAGTTAGTGAGCAAGAAAAGATAAGTGTTTGAGGCAACATTTTCTCATTGGCCTCCAAAAGGCATTAAGATGTGATCTTGAATTCATTAATTGATAGTCATTGGTGATGAACTATCATTTGAATGACATGGAGAAAATTATGAATTAGTTGCATAGGATGCAAAAGAATGTTAAGTTATCCATAAAGGATAAGCCCGCCTCGAATTGTGTGCTTAAGGTTCAAAAGGAAAAGGATAAAAGGAAGGTCGAAAAGCATAAAGACCGAAAGGTTCGGGTGAAACATGTTTTAAAGACCAAAGCTGTTGGCATAGAGAGATCTCCAAAAGAAGGATGTTGCCATTTCTAGAATGAATCGTTCATTAGAATGAAAATAGCAAACTTTGTTTGGAGAACTATGAGAAGATGAAAGGCAGTAAGACTGCTACCTTAAGTATTTATTAATTATTCTACTTTTGTTTCTATATCAAAGGTATTAGATACCGTGGTGGATTTCATATTAGTAGAATATGAAGAATCTCAACTTAAGTAGAAACCTTATGAAGGTGAAAGGTAGAATACGAATAGGCAAGAGTAGCAAAGGTTGTTACTTGGAAGTTATGAACTTCTGGTTAAAAGTTATGAACTTTTACATGAAAGTTATGAACTTCTAGGTAAAAGTTGTGAACTTTTACATAAAAGTTATGAACTTTGGTTAAAGGTTATGAACTTTTACATGTAAGTTATGAACTCTTGTTGCCTATTGGGCTCGTTGTTTTGAGTGAACAAAATGTTGTTTATTTTATAATTGTGAATTATAAACTTTATAAAGACATGATTATGAAATACAGATTTACATAATTGTCTTTATATGTGGAGCCCATCCGTAACATAAATACTGTAAGGATCGAATCAAATAGTTTGATTCAACCTATTTTGGCAGTATCATCTTGGAGGCATAAGCAAGGTCGCATTACGAAACTCCATGAGAATGGACTTTTGGATTCATGAGATTATGAATCATCTTGAATCATGCGAATGTTGTTTATTGTAAAAGATGACAAAGGGTTTTCTTTGCTGAAAGTAGTCAAAGAACAATCGATTTATTAAGCATTATACATGTGGATGTATATGAATTATAAATCAACTGCTAAAGGAAGTTTTAATACTTCATTACTTTTATGGAACTTTTCATTAGATAAGAGTATCTAATGAAACACGAGTTTGGAACTTTTGAAGTGTTCAAAAGCTTGTAAAAGGAGTATGAAGTATCTTGACAAGATAGTAAAGTCACTTAGATATGATCCGAGTGGTGAATATTTGAGTCAAGATTTTGACAATCATCTTAGAGATTGTGGGACTGTCTCACAATTGACTTCTCCAAGTACGCCACAAAGTATGTTGTGTCGAAAAGGGAGTAGTCGAACTCTATACAGATATAGTTCAATCTATGATGAAGTCAAGTTGATCATCGTTTTCTCGAAAATATGCCATTAAAGCAGCTGTGTATATTGTTCCCTCTAAAACAATTCATGAATCAACATATGAGATATGGTTGGGTAAGAGACCCAAGTTGTTTCATTGAATAGGTTTAGAGCTGTAAAACTTATTTCGAATAAGTTGGCACCTAAATTTTAAATGTCGAATTGTGAATTACTCAAAAGGAAAGTAGGAGTTATTACTCTTATGTTCTCTTTGGGATACAAAGTAGTTATAGCTAGAAATGGTTTCCCCATGAAGAGGGAGTTAATTTCTAGTAGAGTTAGTGGGAGTAAGGTACACCTACAAAACTCGTAATTCACAAAAGTGACATTTAACGTTGAAGAGGAACGTGGAAATGGTTTCATGATCATTGTTGAAATTACACAAGTCCAATGAAAGTCTAGTGGAATACGACATGATTAGGAGAGATATGGATTTCTCAAAATCATGGTGTAATCTTACTAGATGAAGTAAGTCTTCTTTTATGAAGAAGCAATGTTAGATTTTGAATCTAATAGGTGACTTGATGCTACAAAGGTTGAAGATAAGTCCATGTCTGACAATCAAAGTATAGACTTTGATAAGTCTTTTAGAAGATGCATATGCAATGGTTGCAAGTGAGTTTTCAAATTGAAAACCGATATGGATGGTGATCTTTAAACTTATAAAGCACGACTAGTGACTATAAGGGTACGAACAAATTCATAGTAGGACTATGATGAAATCCTCCTTAGTCATTAATCATGATCAAGTCATATTGAGTTCTTGTTGCCATATCCCCATAATATGATTATAAAATATGGCAAATGGATATCAAAATCTATTTTTTACGTGAAAACATGATTGAGGATGTGTACGTGACACAATCCAAAGTTTTGAGCATCCAAAGAATTCAAATAGCGTATGCAAGTTTCAAAGATTTTTATAAGAATCAAAACATGCATCAAATAGTTGGACTCATAGTTTTGATAAAGAAATCAAATGGTTTGATTTTATCAAAAGGATGATGAATCTTGTGTTTCAAAAGGATCAGTGGGAGCATATCGGTATTCCTAATGCTATATGTGGATGACATATTGCTTGTTTGAAATAACATTCTTACCTTGCAAGAAGTAAAATCTTGGCTAAGAAAGTAATTTCAATTAATGTTTAAGCAAGGCTGCCTATATTCTTGAAATTAGAATCTATATAGATAGATCTAAAAGAATGTTTTGTTTTAAGTCAAAGCATTGAAAGCGTTCAATGAGAAAGACTTAAAAGAAGTTTGCTTATGTTAAACTGTGTAAATAGTTGCACATATACAACTGATTGCAATTAGTTGCAATATATCAGTCGAGATCTAGTATTCTCTTAAAAAGAGATGTTATGATTTTGAAAGGTTCAAAATAAAACGATATAGCTAAATATCTATAATAGTAGTCAAAGTATATTGTTACATATGATGTAAAGGAAATTTTGGATGAAGACGTTCATCACAAAATGTTGTGTTTTGTTCTAAGCATTGCTTATCCTGTGAGATTATTGTAGGGACAATAGTTCAATGCGTAAGAACCTTGTATGACACAAGCATATACTTAGGCGTTTTTTCACTAATTTAGAGAGGCTGTCTCTAAAGAGAGAGTGAAAATGTGTAAAGTAACAACGGAAGCGAAAATTAATAATTCACTGACAAAGACTCCTGCACAAGTGAATACATGAAAGTCCTGTAGGTCAATGGGTATAAGATACATGTATGATTGGCCATAGTGCAAGTGGGAGATTGTTGGAGATTGTGCCCTAAGGCCAATATTGGATTATGTAATTTGACTTCTAAGATTAATCTAGTGTAGATTAATATTATCATTTATGTTTGTATGTTAGCATTTATGATAAGTATCCATGAATAAATCGTGTTATTCTAAATATCCCTAGTCGATTGTTATTATGGGAATAATAACAAACTAAGACTAGTGTGAGTGATAATGGATATTCATAAGATGAATATAGTGTATACAGATACAGATTATACTCACGGGTAATATGTTAGAGAACATGTTACTGGAGACCCACTATAAGATCAAGTTCATGGTCACGTGTCACAACTGATCTTGATTATAGTAGTGTCATCAGCTGATTCCTTTGACCTGAGGTCACCATGGATTCCGGGATGAACTCATGTTGTGCTTTGACGCAGTCAAACGCTGCTTGTAACAGAGTAGTTATAAAGGCTGTGGTTGGGTGCAATGTGACTCATGCTTAGGGATGTGAGTGACAGATATGGGATTTTGTCCCTCTCTAACAAGAGAGCGATATCACTGGGCCCCTCGATAAGTAAGACTGTTAAATGCATGGCCGTGCTCAAATAATTGATAAGAGTATCAATTGATTTGTCTGAACAGTTTACTTTGAGATCGAGAAAGCATATGATTAATTATATAAGATTGACAAGTGTACCATGTCTTATAATTAATCTTGATATCAAAGAGACAAAAGGGAATATGACATTCTATAAATAGGTATTGGATCATTCCAATCATATTAATTGGGTAGTCGTAATGGCTTGCTAGAGTCCGCTTGTGACCTATAAGGACATTATGGTAATTTCCTTATTGCCAATTAATATGATCCTATGGGGTCACACACAAGAGCAAAATGAAGTTCATCTTATCGGGTATAAATTATTATTGGATAATAATTTATGAATGAGAAAGAGAATAAATATATATATAGATATATATTTATGTATGTATATATAAATATGAATGTGATTAATATTGCATAAAGTATGCTACATATTATAATTAAATTATATGGAGATATAATTAATTATAATATTATATATACATATATGTATTATGGAGAATTGATTTGATTTAATGTTAATTGAGAATTAATATTAAATTGTGTGGGTTAATATATAATTATAACTAATAGGTGTATTAGGTTATAATTATAATTAACTATTTAGGTTAATTATTTAAGGAAACAATTAACCTAAACCTAAAGGGATTCTACACTCATAATACAACAAGGAATTCGGCCACCACACAAGAACAAAGGGGCAGCCGAAATCCTCCTCAAAATACATAGAAAATTTTGATTTTCTGTCTCTCTCTCTCGTTCGAAGAATCGTTCTTCAATCCCGGCGCTAGCACGCGGTGAATCAATTGCTCCGTGTGGATCAACCGTAGAGGGAAGCTAATTTGGTTCCTTTGATTCAAATCCTATAAGAACTAAGAGGTAATTCTTTAACCCTTCCTTCCAATTCAATGCAATATACATGGATCCTTGGCGGGGATTAATCCGTTTTCTTTCCGCTGCGTATTTGTCTTGTGTGATTAATCCCCAACACTTTAGCCCATAGACTACAGTTGGGCTCTAGCAAGCCACTGCAGCCCCTAATTAAGATGGAGATGGCAGTCTAACTGTTATCATAACCCTGTAGTTTAAACTTGTACATCCCATGTCATTGATATCGGTGTCCAACACAGAGGCATGGATTGATCACCCTCTTTTGTGTCTGACATTAACTTGATCCCGAATGCACTGAAGCTCACAAACAAGTTCCCACTTGTTTGGGTGTGGCCACACTCTTATCAGTCACATTCATCAAGAGGCCAGTGATATCTTCCCAGTGGACTACCGGGTGACAAATCCCTTCTGCATATCCATAGCGTTACCATGCTAAGTGACATACACGAAAGTACCCATACTTGGCACCCTATTACAGGCCCTTTAGGCGTACCCCTAAATATGCGACCTCACATGTAACACCATCATATGGTCAGGTCAAAGGATCCATACAAGAACTACACGAGAATCACTAGTGATACTATACCATGTGGATTTCTCGTTTAGTGGATATATCCAGTACCATGCCCCTTATGCATGTACCCATTAACTTGGTTAACATTCCATGTCCAATGACCGGTAAGACACCGCCATACAACTAGGTTAATGATAGTCTCTTGTTCCATTCATTCCCATGACTAGAACAGACTACGAATCTATTTATGGTCATATTGTTTACCCTATCCATGGTCTTACTGCCAAGTGCATGACACTGGTCATCATGGATATGGATATGTCCATCGGATACTTCATTTAATATATTGCACAAGATAAATATAATAAATGAATTAATGCTTTTATTAATAACACAAATAAGTATAATACATGAATCCAATTAATGTATGATACAAATGCAAGGACCAATGCCTCGGGACTAGGGCATATCCAACATGAGATAGCAGTCAAACTGTCACCGTAACCCTGTAGTTTGAACTTGCATGTCCCATGTCATTGATATCGGTGTCTAACACAGAGGCATGGAAGTATCACCCTCTATATGTGTCCGGACATTTACTTGATCCCAAATGAACTAATACTCACAAACAAGATCCCATCTTGTTTGGGTGTGGCCACACTCTTATCAGTAACATTCATCAAGAGGCCAGTAATATCGTCTCAGTAAATTACTGAGTGATATTCCCTTCTGCATATCCATAGCACTGCCATGCTCACTGACACACCCGAACATACCCATACTTGGCACCCTTTTAAAGGCCCTTTAAGCATACACCAACGTGTGCCACTTCAGATGCAGTACCATCATATGGTCTAGTCGAAGGACTTATACAAGTACTAAACGAGAATCATTTGTGATACTATACCATGTAGATTCCCGTTAAGTGGATCGATCCAGTACCATGCCCTTTTTGCATGTACCAATTAACCTAGTTGACATTCCATGTTCTATGACCGGTAAGACACCGCCATACAACTAGGCTAATGATAGTCTTTAGTTCCATTCATTCCCATGATTGGAATAGATTACGGATGACTTTATGGCCATATCGTTTTCCCTATCCATAGTCTTACTGCCAAGTGCATGACACTTGACAACATGGATATGGATATGTCCATTGCATACTCTATTTAAAATATAGCACAAGACATATAATAAATAGATTAATGCCTTTATCTATTGACACAAATTGTATAATACATAAAGTTCATATTAATGTATAAATGTATCATATAAACATAAGGACCAATGCCTCGGGACTAGGGCATTTCCAACAACCTTAGGCATAAAGGTGGCCGAATATATGTATATATATATATATATGGTACTTTCTTTTTCTTTATAAATAAATGAAATGCTCATGAGTTGCTTTATAACTTATAAACCGAGTATAAAAACATTTTACCTTGTGAAGCGCATTATTTTAAAAATGTCAATTGTGATCATCAAAATCGAACTCAACAAATGTTATTAGAACTGGACCGAAACAGTCAGTTCAACTGTGATAAAAAATTTTAGTTTTTATAAAAATTTGTTAAAATCAGTTTCATCGGTGGTTGAATTGGCGAACCGACCGGTTGAACCACATTTCAATAATATTTGCAATTAAATAATATTAAAAAAAATAAAAATATGATTAAACCGTGATTGAACTCATTCGAACTGATCAAACTACAAACTGGTAGTCTATCGGTTTATTGCTCGGTCAGTTGCTAATAAGTATGAGCCTAATTCAATAGTTATAAGGATGAACATTGGAAGTCTTCTTCCCGAGTAACGTATGTATAATGAATTATTTTTTTCCTTCTTTAATTTATATTAACTCTTTAATCAGTAAAGAAATTGATTTGACGGTTATTCGGTGGGAATTTTTATGTGAGAAAACTGCAAACAAGCTGTAAAGTCATTTGCTATAGAGATGAGAAAAAAAATTAATTGAAGTCAATTATTAAAAACGCTAAAAGATTCCTTAAAAAAAGTAGAAATTAAGAAAATCAATGGTTGAGCATAATCTTGATAAACAAAGTGTTAATTGGTAAGCGACATATATGAGACACATAGATGGCCTTTTCCTAACTATGATGTGCATGAACAGTTTTAATCAATAATTCAAGGTACAGGCTGTTATAATAATAATAAGAATAATAAGAATAAGAATAATAACCTGCGCTTTTTACCAAAATGCCACTGCTTTGACCCACTAAACTTTTTTACCTAACATAGAAAAGATAACCAAAATCCTTCTTTTTTTTTTTTCAAAACTTTCATCTCCAAAATACCAAAAATAGTGATATTATCGTTTGTTATTATTATTATTTTTTTTATAAAAAACAATTCAGTACGATGCACTTCATGATAACGCTTGTTTTTCTATAAAACTCTATAATAGAATTAGTATCTTTTATGGTGACCTTTTTTATGGCCAAGGGCTTTTGAATAATGGTTTTTATATCTTTGATTTGTCTGAACCTAATTCTAGTTACAACATAAATACTAAAAGGATAAAACCAAATGAGTTGAATCATACATATTTCTGGCACTGTCGTTTAAGCCACATAAATAAGAAATGCATAACTAGGCTTCACCAAATGGAATTCTAGAGTCATTTGACTTGGAGTCTCATGAGACATGTGAGTCTTGTCTGCGTGACAAAATGACTAGAAGCCCCTTTAACAAGCAAGCTGAAAAAGGGCTTCAGGCTTATTGCACTTAATACACTCAAATGTGTGTGGGCCCATGAGTACTACCGCTAGAAATGGGTCTTTGTACTTTAGATGACTTTAGTAGATATGGTTATGTCTACCTAATGAAGCATAAATCTAAGGCCCTTGATAGGTTCAAGGACTTTAGAATGAAGTACAAAACCAATTAGGCAGAAATATCAAAGCCCTTCCTTTGGACCAGGATGGTGAGTATGTGAGCCTAGAGTGTGGGATAGTCCCTGAACTCACTCTTCTCCTACAATGCCTCAATGGAATAGGGTGTTTGAAAGAAGGAATAGGACCTAGTTGGACATGATCTGCTGAATGATAAGTCAAGTTGCTCTTCCAAAATCATTATGGTCCTATGCCATAGAAACTGCAGCTTTTTTACTGAACCATACATCGGGTAAGGCAGTTGTGTTGGGATTCGTCACGGGAAACCGACCGATAAAAGAGGAAATACGCGTCGATTTCCTCGAATCCGGCCCAGGAGCTTAAGATGTGGAAATCAAAAACTTAAAGCATAAAAGGAGGGTTTCAAAACTTACCACAAAGTCTCTCTAAGAGACGGATGCGGACTGCAGAAATCAAGTGTAGATTTCCTCCATCGATGCGTACACGAACGGCTCTCAGACCGAAACCCGTGCTAGCGACTCGGATGACAAGAAGAGAGGGAGAGAGGGGCAGCACACAAGAAGGAATATGGCTGTCCAAGTTTTCTTTCCAAAAGAAAAATCTATCTTTCCAAAAGATAGACCCAATATTCACCAAGTATGCACCCAATTTCCTTCCAAAAGAAATAATGCATATGAAAAGTGGGCAAATTCCTTACTTTAAAAGAAAACTAATTTCTCTTAAAGCACACAAGAGATGGACGGCCAAATTGGTGAGTCTTTCATGAGATAGCCTTGAATTTCAAAGTCAAAAGCAATGACTCATCTCATATGACTCACCATCATATTAAATGAAAAGAATGACTCATCCTTTCATTAAATGAAAACACATGACTCATCATCTTTTCATTAATACAAAACCATGACTCATCCTCTCTTTTGTCTCATGAATAAGTCACCATACTCATCCATAGAAGACATAATTTCGGCCAACACAAAAAATTGTCATCATTCTATTTCATTTAAGGAAGCAAAGTCCAACTTTGCTACCTCAAAATCAAAGAATGACTCACTCTTTTCCTATTGGTCCCAAGGAATGTGTCATCATCATTTTGTCCAACAAAATGACTCACCATTCTTGCCCTAATTCCATGCAAATTTCGGCCAACATATCCCATTCAATGTTGACTTTATTCCTTTAAAAGTCCAAGCCTAATTTTAATCCCATTGATTTAATTAATTTCAAATGCAACTTTAATTTAACATGTATGCATATATATATTATACCATATAATACATGACATACATTTAATTAAAATTCATTTGCCCTAGTAATTTAATCAATGGATTAAATTAGACATACATAAAATGAGATACATGTAAACCTATACATGTATTCATTGAATTAATTATGAGAAGGCCAAAATAAATATTAATTATATAACTTTGATCAATCCAATTGATTCATATAATATAATTAATATATCTCTCTCTCTTCAACTGTGTATACTCCAAGTACACACTTAATCCGACTAGTTAAAGTCCAGACGTTCAATGTGTACGATCCGATGGGCCCGTCTTTATGTTGGCAGTGGGCCAAGGCCCACAGACTACAGGCGGGCTCTAGCAAGCCACTGTAGCCCCCAATTAAGACGGAGTAAGCAGTCCAACTGAAAACGTAACCCAGTAGTTTGAACTTGTAAATCCCATATCGCTGATATCGGTGTCCAACACAGAGGCATAGAAGTATCACCCTCTTCGTGTCAGGACCTTTACTTGATACCGAATGAACTGATGCTCACAAACAAGATACAATCTTGTTTGGGTGCGGCCGCACACTTATCAGTAACATTCTTCAAGAGGCCGATGATATCGTCTTAGTGAATCACTGAGTGACATTCCCTTCTGCATATCCATAGCACTGCCATGTTCACTAACACACCCGAACGTACCCATACTTGGCACCCTTTTACAGGCCCGTTAGGCGTACACCAAAGTGTGCCACTTCACATGCAGCACCATCATATGGTCCGGTCAAAGGACTTATACAAGTACTACGCGAGAATCATTTGTGATACTATACCATGTAGATTCCCGTTAAGTGGATCGATCCAGTACCATGCCCTTTTTGCATGTACCCATTAACCTGGTTGACATTCCATGTTCTACGACCGGTAAGACACCGCCATACAACCAGGCTAATGATAGTCTTTAGTTCCATTCATTCCCATGATTGGAACAGACTACGGATGACTTTATGGCCATATCGTTTTCCCTATCCACGGTCTTACTGCCAAGTGCCTCACACTTGACAACATGGATATGGATATGTCCATTGGATACTCTATTTAAAATATAGCACAAGACATATAATAAATAGATTAATGCCTTTATTTCCTTGACACAAATTGTATAATACATAAAGTTTACATTAATGTACAAATGTATTATACAAACACAAGGACCAATGCCTCGGGACTAGGGCATTTCCAACAATCTCCCACTTGCACTAGTACCTACTAGGCATGGGTCTAATCCCTATAGATCTAGTACAACCTTCGTGCATAGGCATAGCCAAGCATGTTGGTCAAAAGATCTGCGACATTGTCTTTGGTGTCCACTCTTTGTAATGAGATGTCACCCCCTCAGCGATTTCTCGCATTAGGTGAAACTCCCTGAGTTCGTGCTTCGTGTATATGTGTGACCGGGGCACATAGCTTGTGCAACAGCCCCGCGTTGTCACAGAAGATATCAACTGGTTACTGGATAGTTGACACTACCCCCAGTTGCATGATAAACTTCATTATCCACACAGCTTCCTTAGCTGCTTCACACGTTGCAATGTACTCAGTTCCTATGATAGAAACCGCGATGGTCTATTACTTGGAGCCTCTCCAACAATAGCACCACCATTTAGCATGAACACATACCTATACTGCGACTTATATTTATCCTGGTCGGTCTGGAAGCTTACAAAGGCGACATCAGGTCTTGTACATAGCATGGAGTACATGATTGATCCTATAGCCGAAGCATATAGAACCAATTCATGTTCTCCCTATCCTGCCTTGTCTTAGGACAGTACTTCTTGCTAAGTTTCAGCTCATGACCTATTGGCAAGAAACCTTTCTTAGCCAGGTCCATGCTGAATCTTTTCAGAACTATGTCTATGTACTTGGCCTGACTTAGGCCTAGAAGCCGATTGGATCTAACCCTGTAGATCCTGATCCTTAGGATCATCTCAGCTTCACCTAAGTCCTTCATTGCGAAGCACTTACACAACCATTACAATTCCCTTGTAGTGTTGGTATGTCGCTTCCAATCAGAAGGATGCCATCCATATTTAATACCAGGAAAGTTACTATGATCCCACTAAACCTCTTATACACACCTTTAAAGGTATCGTCGGCCTATAGCTTATAGCACCACTTGCAACCTATTACCTTAGCACCTGGAGGTGAATCAACCAGGTTCCAAACCTGATTATCGTACATAGATTGCAAATCCACCACCATGGCAGACAGTGGGCTAGATATAGCCTACTAGTAGGTTTTGAGCTCCTCTTCGTCCAAGACAAAAGGAGCGTAATCATTAGAAACAAAAATCGATGTTTCTCATGTTCCTGATGATCCCTACCAGACCTTTTAGGTCCTTGTGTGACCTGGGCTGGTGCTTCCCCTTTTGGAAGCTTCACCCTGGTCTCCGAGTTATCCTTTTAGGAGTTTCTGAGCTTTGAACTTCCCCGAGTTCAATATCGCTCCCATGTCTTTCTTGGAAAGAAACCCCTTTTCAAGAAGGACCCCCTTTCGAGCCATGAACACCTTGTTCTCAGCGGGGTTGTAGAAGTAATACCCTTTGGTTTCCCTAGGGTAGCTCACAAACAGGCATTAGTCGGTTTTGGGTGCTAGTTTTGCTCACAGTCAAATTCTCGACTTGTGCATAACAACCCCAAATCCGTAAGAAAGACACATTAGGCACCCTGCCCATCCATATTCCAAATGGGGTCTTTTCAAAAGCCTTAGTTGGAGTATAATTGAAATTGAGAGCCATTGTCTCAAGAGCGTATCCATTAAAAAACTTATTTGGGAGAGATGCATGACTCATCGTTTGAGCGGACCATGTCCAATAGGGTCCAATTTCTCCGTTCGGACACCCCATACCATTGTGGTGTTCCTGGAGGAGTGAGCTGTGGAACTATTCCATGCTCTCTCAAAATGAGTCAAACTATAGGCTTATATGCTCACCACCTCGGTCCAACCGAAAGGCTTTGATATTTCTGCCTAGTTGGTTCTGTACTTCGTTCCTTACTCCCTTGAACCTATCAAGGGTCTCAGACTTATATTTCATTACATAGGCATAGCCATTTCTGATGAAATCATCTGTGAAGGATACGAAGTATAGATGTTCACCCCTGGTTGCTATGCTTGTCGGTCCATATACAGCTCAATGCATTAGGTCCAATAAGCTAGCGACCCTTTTAGCGTCCTTGCTAAAAGGTTCTTAAGTCATTTTACCTTATAAACAAGACTCGCATATATCAAGTGACTCCATGTCAAATGATCCTAGGATTCAAGCTATGTGAAGCCTAGCTATGTGCTTCTTGTTTATGTGGCCTAAATGACAATGCCAAAGGTAAACTGGATTAAGTTCGTTAGGCTTAACCCTTTAAGTATGTATAGTATAGACATGATTAGTTTCATTTAGATCCAGGATATAAAAGACATTATTTAACAGAGCTACTCCATAAAATAATTCTTTTCTAGATAAACCCTTTTTACTATTATCAATAGTAAATGTACATCCAGAAATATCCAAAAACTGAAACAGAAATAATATTCCTGTACAAAACAGGTACAAAATAACATAGTTTTAGTAACAAAACTAATCTACTAGGCATCATAAGCTGGTCCTGCTGATCTCTATGGCAGCAACCCTTGCACCATTTCTGACCGGCAAGTCCACTTGTCCCGATCCCAGTTATCTCCTGTTCTTAAGTCCCTGCACATTACAACAAATGTGAGAACCACATCTAGTATCCAATACATAAGATGTTGAAACAGAGGTTAATGTCTATGACATATATACCTGATGAAGACACGCCCTGCGTCTTCCTTTTCTCTCCCAAAAGCTTGGGACACGATCTTTTCCAATGTCCAGCCTGCTTGCAACCGAAGCAGACATCCTTGGAATGGGCCTTGGGCTGGGCTTTAGCCTTTTTAGCCTTGGCTTCCTTAGCCTTGGCCTTGGCCTTTGCCTTGCCCTTGCCTTTAGCAAAAGTAGGTTTCCCCTTGTTAACCTCAAGTACCGGCGGAGTCTTTTTGATCGACAGTTCAGCGAGCTGAATCATCCAATGCAGCTCACTAACAGTACGGTCCATCCCTTGCTTGTAAAAGTTTAGGATGAATTGATCATAAGAATCCGGTAAAGAATCCAGGATCGTGCTAACCGCCAGCCCCCGTGAGATAGGCGTTTCGAGACGGGCTAAATTATCCAGATAACCCTTCATCTTGAGCACGTGTGTACTCACAGATGTCCCGGCTCCCATCTTACAGCTGCGGAATGCCTTGTGTATCAGGTACCTTTCCTGATAAGCTTGCTCATAAAACATCTCGTTAAGAGTTGTCATTATAGCAAAGGCCTGATGATCCAGGAACTGCTTTTGCAATTCAGGAACCATACTAGCCAACATCAGGCATGTCACATCCCGGTTATCTTTTACATGTGCCAAGTATTCCTCCAGCTGGGCAGCCGGTGGATTACTTCCCGTTGGCACAACCGGTACAGGCTTTTCGAGCACATACTCTTTAGACTCTTGTCTTAGAACTTTCCTTAAGTTCATAGACCAGTCCCAAAAGTTAGGGCCGGAAAGCTTGTCCCATTCCAAGAAAGATCGCAGTGATAAAGTATCATTCGTAGCCATTGGTTTCTACACAGAAAAATTACGAGTGTTAATAAAGGACTTAACATGTTCTTCCCATATTATAATTAATAATGAATCGTGTTATTAATTAACTCGAGTTGTTGGGCTCATGGGCCGAGATCCATATTATATCAAGATATAGCCAGACGAGGGCCTGGAACAACTATACCCCAATTTTTAGGTAGGAACGCCGTCCAATCCCAACCCAGGGACTCTCGGTTTGATGGGTCTGTTGGCACTTACCCATCTGTGCTTAGGGCCAGGAACATCCTACTACCCACGCTAAGTCAAAACCTCCATCCAAGTGTTAGAGTAACCAATACTCCAACCCAATACAAAATGACGATACTCCAGTGCATCCAACGAGGGTTGGTCTACAGCTGGCCTATCCCCACTTCGAGTAGGTTATGAACGAGGGAAGCACTTTTAAGAGACTTAGTAATTACCTTTTGGTCATTAGATTCAATTAATAACGGCTTAGATGCATAGGCGGGTGAAATAGGGTTTGTACATACATTCTCACATGTAAATAAATAAAGCATAATTAAATAAAAATGAAATGCTATGGGCCAAAATTTACATCCTAATATAATTCTAGTAAACCTATACTAGAACGACATCAGGTGGGCCGCATCCTCATCCTTCCAGCACGCCAATCCAATCGGCTTCTTCTTTACATAATTTCATAATAAACAATAAAATAAAATTACATAAAAAGAAAACGGCGCGTAGGCCGTATTTACCAAAAGAATATTACAACCCAATAAAATAAGGCCCAAAACATCCATTCATGCATTTAATCATACATCCATGTAAACCAATACATACAATTTATAAACATGTTAAATGCATGAATTAATCCCATTTCAAATATGTCCATAGCCATTATTTTGAAATCGCCAAATTTTGGCCGATCATGGTTCTAAACCCGTGCGGGCTTTGGCCTCCAACCCAGGCACAATTGCTCCCAATCCAATTGGAAAACCATGAATTCCAAAATTAGCCGTCCGGGTAATCGTGCCAAGAAAACCCGAACCAATTTCAATTAACCGTATTAATTTCTCCAAAATTAATATCGCATGAACGAAAAATAAATTTCATTCATAAAACATGCGCATAAAATTTCCAAAATTAAACACGCATAAAAACAATTAAAATTTTAAAACCCCACACGCATAAAAATTACCAAAATTTAAACACGCATATTTTTAAAATTTTAAATCTGGCCCGGCCCAAAAATCCCGCGAAATCCAAATTCGGGCCCGGCCCGCTGCGCGGGGCAGCCGCGGCGCTGCTGCTGGCGTGCAGCAGCCAGCAGCAGCTGCTGCCTGTGGCGCCTAGCGCCGCAGGCAGCGGCTGCTGCCCCCGTTTCGACCCGAAACGGTCCGTGATTTTTTTTCGAAACAAATATAGCAACATGAAATTAAATCACCAAGACATAAAATCATGCAACGGAAAAATAAATCTAGCATAAACCTATATGCAAAAAAATAATTTTCCATAAACAATTCACAAATAGAAAATTAAATAAAGCATAAACCATATGCAAATAATTTTCCATAAGTAAAATTCAAGGGGCAAAATCACCAAACCCCAAACCAAAAATAAATCCCGTCCACAAAATCGCCAATTTTAAAACACGGGATCCGCCAAGTTTAAAGATTTCCACGGATCAAAAGCCCGCTCTGATACCACTGTTGGGATTCGTCACGGGAAACCGACCGATAAAAGTGGAAATACGCGTCGATTTCCTCGAATCCGGCCCAGGAGCTTAAGATGTGGAAATCAAAAACTTAAAGCATAAAAGGAGGGTTTCAAAACTTACCACAAAGTCTCTCTAAGAGACGGATGCGGACTGCAGAAATCAAGTGTAGATTTCCTCCATCGATGCGTACACGAACGGCTCTCAGACCGAAACCCGTGCTAGCGACTCGGATGACAAGAAGAGAGGGAGAGAGGGGCAGCACACAAGAAGGAATATGGCTGTCCAAGTTTTCTTTCCAAAAGAAAAATCTATCTTTCCAAAAGATAGACCCAATATTCACCAAGTATGCACCCAATTTCCTTCCAAAAGAAATAATGCATATGAAAAGTGGGCAAATTCCTTACTTTAAAAGAAAACTAATTTCTCTTAAAGCACACAAGAGATGGACGGCCAAATTGGTGAGTCTTTCATGAGATAGCCTTGAATTTCAAAGTCAAAAGCAATGACTCATCTCATATGACTCACCATCATATTAAATGAAAAGAATGACTCATCCTTTCATTAAATGAAAACACATGACTCATCATCTTTTCATTAATACAAAACCATGACTCATCCTCTCTTTTGTCTCATGAATAAGTCACCATACTCATCCATAGAAGACATAATTTCGGCCAACACAAAAAATTGTCATCATTCTATTTCATTTAAGGAAGCAAAGTCCAACTTTGCTACCTCAAAATCAAAGAATGACTCACTCTTTTCCTATTGGTCCCAAGGAATGTGTCATCATCATTTTGTCCAACAAAATGACTCACCATTCTTGCCCTAATTCCATGCAAATTTCGGCCAACATATCCCATTCAATGTTGACTTTATTCCTTTAAAAGTCCAAGCCTAATTTTAATCACATTGATTTAATTAATTTCAAATGCAACTTTAATTTAACATGTATGCATATATATATTATACCATATAATACATGACATACATTTAATTAAAATTCATTTGCCCTAGTAATTTAATCAATGGATTAAATTAGACATACATAAAATGAGATACATGTAAACCTATACATGTATTCATTGAATTAATTATGAGAAGGCCAAAATAAATATTAATTATATAACTTTGATCAATCCAATTGATTCATATAATATAATTAATATATCTCTCTCTCTTCAACTGTGTATACTCCAAGTACACACTTAATCCGACTAGTTAAAGTCCAGACGTTCAATGTGTACGATCCGATGGGCCCGTCTTTATGTTGGCAGTGGGCCAAGACCCACAGACTACAGGCGGGCTCTAGCAAGCCACTGTAGCCCCCAATTAAGACGGAGTAAGCAGTCCAACTGAAAACGTAACCCAGTAGTTTGAACTTGTAAATCCCATGTCGCTGATATCGGTGTCCAACACAGAGGCATAGAAGTATCACCCTCTTCGTGTCAGGACCTTTACTTGATACCGAATGAACTGATGCTCACAAACAAGATACAATCTTGTTTGGGTGCGGCCGCACACTTATCAGTAACATTCTTCAAGAGGCCGATGATATCGTCTTAGTGAATCACTGAGTGACATTCCCTTCTGCATATCCATAGCACTGCCATGTTCACTAACACACCCGAACGTACCCATACTTGGCACCCTTTTACAGGCCCGTTAGGCGTACACCAAAGTGTGCCACTTCACATGCAGCACCATCATATGGTCCGGTCAAAGGACTTATACAAGTACTACGCGAGAATCATTTGTGATACTATACCATGTAGATTCCCGTTAAGTGGATCGATCCAGTACCATGCCCTTTTTGCATGTACCCATTAACCTGGTTGACATTCCATGTTCTACGACCGGTAAGACACCGCCATACAACCAGGCTAATGATAGTCTTTAGTTCCATTCATTCCCATGATTGGAACAGACTACGGATGACTTTATGGCCATATCGTTTTCCCTATCCACGGTCTTACTGCCAAGTGCCTCACACTTGACAACATGGATATGGATATGTCCATTGGATACTCTATTTAAAATATAGCACAAGACATATAATAAATAGATTAATGCCTTTATTTCCTTGACACAAATTGTATAATACATAAAGTTTACATTAATGTACAAATGTATTATACAAACACAAGGACCAATGCCTCGGGACTAGGGCATTTCCAACAAGTTGAAAAGACACCATATGCACTATGGACTAGTAGGACGCCAAACTTATCTTTTCTAAGGATTTGGGGATGTGAGGTCCACGTCAAGAAATTGAGTGCGGAAAAACTATCCTCAAAAGACTGAAAAATGCTGATTTGTGCGATACTCAAAGGAAACTAAAGGGTCCTATTTCTACAACCCGAATGAGAAGAAGGTGTTCATATCTAGAAAGGGTGTCTTTCTTAAAAGGGAATTTATTTCCAAGAAAGCTAGTGGGAGCAGTGTTGAGCTTAGGGAAGTTCAACAACCACAAGTACCTGTAAAGGATAACTCAAGAATTGGAACAGGTGCTTAAGAAATTGAGTAGGCTGAAACAGTCACACAAGAGCCTAGAAGGTTTGGTAGGATCCATTAACAACCTGAAAGATATGTGTGAGCAGACGACGCATTTTCAACGGGATGCGAGACTCCCTTTCGGAAGGGGCGCCACGATCTCGGGCGGGCTCCTCCCTCGCGTGGGGTTTTTGTAAATAGAAAATCGGTTTAGAAAATAAATGGAATTAATGCATAAAAGAACCGAGACCGAAGTCTCGATGAATATTGTAGAGTCGCCACCCGGCTCAGCTCAACCGGGAAATTCTTAAGGTAGCTGAACCGGATGAACGGTCACTACACTATCCAGAGATTTGGGTCCGGACAAGTCCCTTATTCCGTGTCTAATTAAATTAAATATTGCCAATGTTCTCGAAATGGTATTTCAAAATCCAAAGTCGATTTTATTGAATATAAAAAGCATACAGCGCGCATACAAATACATACAGAAATGAAGAAAAGAAATAATTATTAAATGGCCTACAACCAAATCGAATGGAAAAAATAAAAACTCTCGCCTCACTTATACAATCGCCTAGAATACACGAGAATCTAAAAATAATTACAATTTCCTAAATACACGATTAATTATATTAAAATACAAATAAAAATAAAAATAAAAAGAAATTAAAAGCTGCAAAACAGAGGGTTAGCATAATTTATACGGCATGCCACAATTAGGACTCAAATAGACAAAACTGGAAAATCAAGAATTAGGGGCATGCATTTAGGGGATAACCGGGTTGGCTTGGCTAGCCGGTCTGGTTAGACCTGGAAAACATTTTGAAACGTCCCTGTATTTTTGGTTTTGTGGGAAAATCATTTTGAAAACAATTTTTCCGGTTTACATGCATTTTTTTACATATGAGGTGGGTCTGTTTTCGAAAGAATCGGGTCGCCATCGTGGCATTGTTTAAAATGCAATTTTACTGAAAATTGAATCTATGGTCGTGATGCACACAACAAAATTCATTTTTGAAGATTTTTGGGGTTTTCTGAATTTTTATAGGTTTTTGGAAATTTTTGGGGATAGAATTTGAGAACGCGAATCAAAGCACCGCGAACACTAGAATGAACCCTTTGATGAGATAAGCCGATACCGGGTCTAGGTTACCCGAGGTGATACAGGGAAGGAAATAAGCCGATACTGGGTTTAGGTTACCCGAGGCGAAGTCGATGCAGATAGGCCGATACCGAGTCTAGGTTACCTGAGGCAAATGATATCGGAAATGCCCTAGTCCCGAGGCATTGGTCCTTGTATTTGTATTATACATTTATTGGATTTATTTATTATACTCATTTGTGTTATTAATAAAGGCATCAATTCATTTATTATATTTATCTTCTGCAATATATTAAATGAAGTATCCAATGGACATATCTATATCCATGATGACAAGTGCCATGCACTTGGTAGTAAGACCATGGATAGGGTAAACGATATGACCATAAATAGATCCGTAGTCTGTTCCAGTCATGGGAATGAATGGAACAAAAGACTATCATTAACCTGGTTGTATGGCGGTGTCTTACCGGTCATTGGACATGGAATGTCAACCAAGTTAATGGGTACATGCATGGGAGCATGGTACTGGATAGATCCACTAAACGAGTAATCCATATGGTGTAGTATCACAAGTGATTCTCGTGTAGTACTTGTATGGATCCTTTGACCTGACAATATGATGGTTTTGCATGTGAGGTCGCATACTTAGGGGTACGCCTAAAGGGCCTGTAATAGGGTGCCAAGTATGGGTGCTTTCGGGTATGTCACTTAGCATGGTAATGCTATGGATATGCAGAAGGGATTTGTCACTCAGTAGCCCACTGAGAAGATATCAGCGGCCTCTTGATGAATGTGACTGATAAGAGTATGGCCACACCCAGACAAGTTGGAACTTGTTTGTGAGCTTCAGTACATTCGGGATCAAGTTAATGTCAGACACAAAAGAGGGTGATCAATCTATGCCTCTGTGTTAGACACCGATATCAATGACATGGGATGTACAAGTTTAAACTACAGGGTTAGGATAACAGTTAGACTGCCATCTCCATCTTAATTGGGCGCTGCAGTGGCTTGCTAGAGCCCAACTGCAGTCTGCGGGCTAAAGGCCCGCTGCCAACATAAAGATGGGCCCACGGGATCGTACACATAGAACGACTGAATGCAGACTTAAGGAATTACATGTATGCTTGGAGTATACACTATAGAGAGAGAGGTGTATATATATTAATTATATTATAAAGATCAATTGGATTGATCATAATAATAAAATTAATATATTCAATTGGCTCTTCATAATTAATTGGATTAATTATGAGATTATTTCCTAGGTGGAAATATTCATATGTATAGGTTTACATATGACTTTATTTTTATGTAGATTTAATTTTAATTCGATGGATTAAATTAATCGTTCAAACTAATTTTAATTTAAATGTAAATAATATATTACTTGGTGTAATATATTAAATACATGGGTATATTAAAATTGGACTTGAAATTAATTTAAACCAGAATAATTAAAATTAGACTGGGCCCAAATTAAAACAAGGAAGCCCGCACAGAATGGAATGGAGCCAAGCTGGGCCTGAATTCCCTAAGGTGGCCGAATTCCCCTAGGGGAATTCGGCCACCCTAGGTATAAAACCTAGGGTGATAATTTCGGCCCCTCTAACCCAACACACAAGCTAGCCGAAATTCTTGGCCTCCTCTCTTCCATTGTTTTCGTTTTTCCGACGCTAGCACGGGATGCATTCGTTAGGCGTTTGTGTACGAAAACGAGGAGGATATCTGCTTTGATTTCTGCAGTCTTCGTCCATCTCTTGAAAGAGATTTTCTGGTAAGAAAATTAATCTCTTTCTATTTATTTTAAAGTTTTTCAATCTCCATTTCAATTGCTCCTGGGACCGGATTTGAGGAAATCACCGCGTTCTTCCACTTTTATCGGGTGATTTCCGGTGAAAAATCCCAACAAATGAAGGGTGAATTGCGGTTTAGCCGATACCGGGTCTAGGCTACCCGAGGCAAAGAAAGAGTGAGTTGCGATTTAGCCGATACCGGGTCTAGGTTACCCGAGGATAGGAAAGATGGATTGCGGATTGGCCGATACCGGGTCTAGGTTACCCAAGGCAAAGAAAGAGTGAAATAAGCCAATACCGGGTCTAGGTTACTCGAGGCAAAGAAAGAGTGAAATAAGCCGATACCGGGTCTAGGTTACCTGAGGCGAGGTTGATGAAGAAATTGGCCGATACCGGGTCCAGGTTACTTGAGGCGAGCTTTGCTGGGGAAATAGATGAAGCTGATCTGGGCCGATACCGAGTTCGCATTACTCAAGGCGGATCTGCTGGGGAAATGGATGATGAAACCGATCTGGGCCGATACCGAGTTCACATTACTCGAGGCGGATCTGCTGGGGAAATGGATGATGAAGCCGATCTGGGCCGATACCGAGTTCACATTACTCGAGGCGGATCTGCTGGGGAGAATTGAAGCTGGGGACGATGAATTCCTGCACTTAAGATAGCAAGTCTTCATTCCTTGATCGAGAGATTTTTAAACAAAAATTTTTGCCCCTTCGATCAAGAATGAAGACTAGCTGGGGATAAGTGCTTGATGTATGTAATGTATGAATGCATGATGATGCATATGTACGTGTATGCATTTTCCATCATTTGACGTTTCCGCCTTCCGCTGAAAAAGATATGTCGTGCCCCTGGTATTTTGCTTTCTTCGGGGCTTTGCTTGGTGAATTTTGAAGAAATGAGGTGATTGTTAGGGATGTGTGATACTGTTGGGGAGATAATCGTATTGCTCCTTACAGAGATTCCGCTAGGGAAGAGTGTGGCAACTCGACTGGGGAAATAATTATGGTGTTCTTTATGTAGATTCTGCTAGGGAATTGCATGATGACTCTATAGGGAGTTGATGTGATGACTTCTGTGGGGAATGTTGAGGACATTCTGCTTTTCCTGCTTTGTGGGGAAATTATGAGTTTGTAAGTGCTCTAATTTTTGCCTGCGTTGCCCAATACGGGTTTTCAGCCTAGCGAGCTGCTCTGATTTTTGCCGAAGGCGCCTTTTCGGTTTTCATCTTAGCGAGCTTTTCATATGCCTTAATTTTTTCTTAAACTGCCCAATATGGGTTTTCAGCTTAGCGGGCCGCTCTAATTTTTGCTTGAGGCGCATTTTTGGTTTTCACCTCAACGAGCTCTCTTCTTTTTTTTTTTTTTTTTTTTTAAGATGATTGAGATGTCACCATGACCATTTTATTGCTCTTTTAGGAAGACGAACTGGATTTTGGAGGTCGACACAAGATTTCAAATTGCATGTACTTAATGCATTTTCACTTGTTAAATAATGTGATGATTTCAATCGGTTGAATGCAAAGTGCTTCCTTTAAATGTATGTTTATGCAAGACAACTTTGTTTGTGCATTTGTCATAACCATGCAAATATATTTAAACAAACACTTCACTTTATTGATGGAATCAAAATGAGTACATTCGAAACTAATTGGTTCCTAAATGGTACATATTCCACATTGAGCCAGAATCCATCACCAGTCGTCCTTTTCAGGTTTTCCGACTGATTATTTTCTCTCGTGTCTTAACTTTTGCCTTTTCGAGTTTTCAGTCTAGCAGATCCCTTCTTCTTTTTTTTTTATTTATACATGATAAAGCTTTAGCCTGTCCTGGTTGATAGGATTAGTGAACTCATTTCGGTCCATGTCCATGATGCTGACAGCACCTTTTGATAGCACCTTCTTTACCACATAGGGCCCTTCCCAGTTGGGCTTGAACTTGCCCCTAACATCGACATTTGAAGGCCTTAGCTGCTTTAGAACCAAGTCTCCTGTTTTCAACTGCTGCTTAGAGCGCTTCACATTACGGTTATACGCCCTGGCCATTTTGCACTGGTACATCTGAAGATGATCCAGTGCCCTCAGTCGCCTTTCATCTAGCTCTGCCAACTGCTCATATCTGGCTTGAACCCACTTAGTCTCTGGCAGTTGAGCCTCCAAGGCGACTCTAAGTGACTTAAGCTCTATTTCCACTAGCAACACTGCTTCCATTCCATATACCAAGGCATAAGGAGTTTCTCCTGTCAGCGTTCTGACACTGGTTCTGTAACCCCAAAGAGCATAAGGTAGTTTATCGGCCCAATCTCTGTAAGTGGTTACCATCTTTGATAAGATCTTCTTTATCACCTTGTTAGCTACTTCCACTGCACCATTAGCCTGAGGCCTGTATGGAGAAGACTTCTGATGTTCAATACCATGCTCTGCAAGTAGCTCAGTTGTTGCCCCTTGGAACTGCACTCCATTGTCTGTTACTATGTGGTGAGGAATCCCATACCGAGTGAAGATGTTCTTCTGGATGAACTTGACCATCTACTTGGCTGTCACATTAGCGAAGGACTCTGCTTCGACCCATTTGGAGAAGTAATCAATTGCTACAACTATGAATCTATGTCCATTAGATGCAGCTGGATGAATCTCACCAATCATATCTATCCCCAATGCTGAAAACGGCCAAGGAGATGCTAAATTCTGTAGCTCAAGTGGAGGAAGATGACTGATATCTGCATATATCTGACATTCATGACATCCTTTCATTTTTCTTATACAATCTGCTTGCATCGTCATCCAGAAATACCCTTGTCTCATTATCTTCCTAGCCATGGCAAGTCCATTCATATACGGCCCACAGGATCCTGCATGTACCTATTGCATCACTTCTTCTGCTTCTTGCTCTGTCAAGCACCTCAAAAGGACTCCATGTGTTGTTCTTTTGTATAACTTGTCCTCGAAGATTCTGAATTGACTAGCCAGCTTTCTTAGGGTCAACTTATCAGCAGCACTGGCCTCTTCTGGATACCTCTTTTCCTTAACATACCGGTAGATGTCAAAGAACCATGGCTTTTCTTCAGCTGATAATTCCATTACTTCGTGCACTTCGAAGCAAGGATGTCTGGAAGTGGCTATAACCAGTGGTTGTACTTGTGTCTCCTCTGGATTTTCTCACATGGAGGACAAAGTAGCTAATGCATCAGCCATCTTATTCTCATCCCTCGGGACATGCCTGAATTCACACTGTCCAAATAAATCTTTTCTAAAGTGTAGCAGCTCCAAATAAGGCCGCAAGGCTTCTTCTTTCAGCTCCCACTCACCCTGAGCTTGCCTGACCACTAAAAGTGAATCACCGACAATTAAGACATCATTTGCCCCCAAAGTTAATAGAGCTTCCATTCCAAATAAGCATGCTTCATATTCTGCCCTATTATTGGTTATGGGAAAGATCAGCCTCTTGGATAAAGGAATAATCTCACCATCCGGTGTTGCTATAAGTACCTCGATTTCAGTGCCTTTTCTATTCACTGTCCCATCGAAGCACATAACCCATCTTTTCACTTCCACCATGGCTAGTTGCTCATCAGGGAATTCTAAATTCTCCGTGTAGCCTGATTCTAGGGGTTGGTTTGCCAGAAACTCTGCCACGGCTCGCCCTTTAATGGTTTTCTTCGTGATGTACTCGATGTTAAACTCAGACAAAAGTAACAGCCACCTGGATAGCTTCCCAACCAATACCGGTACTTCATAGAGATACTTCATTGGATCCACCTTAGCCACGGCTTGTATCTTATAGGATTGGAAATAGTGGCGCAGCTTCTTGGTCAACCAGATCATAGCCACACATGTCTTTTCCACCAGTGTGTATTTAGTTTCGTACTCCAGCAATTTCTTGCTAAGGTAGTAGATAGGGTACTCTTTCTTGCCATCTTGCTGTTGCGCTAGCATTGCCCCTATAGAGGATTCTTCAACTGCCAAGTACAAAATCAGAGGTTTCCCTAGAACTGGAGGACTCAGTATTGGTGGCTTTGTCAGGTAAGCCTTGATCTTCTCGAATGCTATTTGACACTTGTCATCCTACACAACCGGCTGATCTTTCTTTAATAGCTTAAAGATTGGTTCACACGTGGAAGTCAACCGTGCTATGAAGCGGCTGACATACTGTAAGGAACCCAGGAATGATCTAACTTCCTTTTCTGTCTTTGGAGCTGGCATATCTTGGATGGCTCTGATTTTATCTGGGTCCATTTCTATCCCCCTCTAGCTGACTACATGGCCCAACAACTTCCCTGATGTGACCCCAAATATGCACTTCTTGGGGTTAAGTCGCAAGTTGTACTCTCCAATGCGTGTTAGAAATCTATCTAGGATAACAGGGTGTTCCTCCCGGGTTGCTGATTTAACAAGCATATCATCGACATACACTTCCACTTCTTTATGGATCATATCATGCAACAGAGTTATGACAGCCCTCTGATAGGTGGCACCGGCATTCTTTAATCCAAAGGGCATTACTCTGTAGCAGAAGGTACCCCACTCTGTGATGAACGATGTTTTCATCTTGTCGATCACATCCATCAGAATCTGGTTGTACCCTGAAAAGCCATCCATGAAGGAGTACATTGCCGCTTTTGCTGCGCTATCAACCAGAACGTCAATATGGGGTAGTGGAAAGTTATCTTTTGGGCATGCCTTATTCAGGTCCCTGTAGTTGATGCATACTCTGACCCTTCCATCCTTTTTAGGCACGGGGACAGGTTGGCTAACCATTCTTTATACTACACCACTTCGAGAAACTTGGCATCTATCTGTTTAGCCACTTCTTCTTTCACCAGCGTAGCCCATTCTGGCCTTAGTCTTCTCAACTTCTACTTCACCGGTCTGAATTTGGGGTCCGTTGGGATTTTGTGCACTGCTATTTCTGTGTCCATACTCAGCATGTCTTCATACGACCAGGCAAAACCTTTAACATGTTTTTGGAGTATTCTTATTAATTCTTTCTCTTCCTTGGATTTTAGCTCGTGTGAAATGAGTACCATTTTATGGTTTTCATCTATACTTATATTGATTTCATGCAATGCAGTGTCATGAATGCTAAATATGCTTGATGGTGATTTAAATGCATGCACAGAATTATCAGGATAAACATCACACAAGTAAGCAAACTGGGATTTCATTGCATTGAACTTATCATAAAGTACATTAGTTACATTGAAAATGGAAGAAATAGATACAAAAAAATCATTTTCATCCTCCATAGGTGGAGGGCCTTGTTCTTCATCAGCTTCTATCTTTCCTTCCAGAGCATCATCCGGGACTGCAGCTTTCTCTGCTTCTTTTCCGGCCACTTGCATCTTAGCTTTTTCCATAATCATGGCAATTTCAGTGACCACAGAGTCTAAGTTCACTCTGGCCATCAGTTCTTCATCAAACCCTTCCTTGGATTTTCCAAACGCCTTACTTAAAGCAGCAGTCAAGGCGCCTGAAATTACCTCTGTAGCTTCAGCATAGGTCTCCTTTTCATCTTCTTCCTTGGCCAACTCTATGGCTTCTGCTTCCACCTCAGATGATTCTCCTTGTAAAATCTCAGATTCAATAGTTGCTTCTTCCGCCATTACAGGGGCTACTGGCTCCTCCTGGCTTTTGTCAAAATCAACTACATCTGTAAAGATCTCAAAGCCAAGACACTCGACACCTCCTACCATCACCGGTTCAGCTTGACCCTTGTAAAGGCCTTCTCCCACCTTTAAAAATGGCTTCATCATATTCTTTCCATTCTTGCCCTTTTTCAGATTCTTTTGCGCAGATGCCCCTTCTTCATAGCCAAGGCCACACTGCTTCGACTTTCTCAAGTCAATTTTAAATTCTGGAACCCCCTACAAATTAATTCTGAGTCCCATTCGCGGGACAAAGTTCTGCTTATACAGATACCGGGATAGCCACTCAGGCATATAATTCTCATAAAGAACCATAGGGGCATCCGTGGTCTCTTCCTCTTTAATTACAGCGACTTGAAATCCACCAAAGGGAACCACTTCTTCATTCACTGCAGCTACCATCAATTGGGCATCGGCCTCAACAGTCACAATTCTACCGTTCATAGAGAACTTGATCTTTTGATGCAATGTGGAAGGAACACCCCCCAAAGGATAGAACCCGGGCCTTCCAAGCAACAGGGAGAATGTGACTGGGATATCAATCACTGTAAAAGCAACTGTGGACCTAACTGGCCCAACCTCTACTTCCACCTCAAATGTCCCTATCACCGTTCTTTTAAAGTCATCATATGCTCGAATGACTGTTGAGGATCTCTTTAACACTTCTTCGTTCAGCCCCAGAAATGGCAACATCTTTAGTGGGCAGATATTCAGTGCCAATCCATCATCCACCATGACGCAAGGCATTACCTTATCCATCACATGGGCTCTGACATAAAGAGCCTTGTTGTGGGCCTTCCCTTCAGCAGGCAGGTCTTTCTCGGAGAAGACAATATCAGGGCTTCCAACACGGACTTTATCTAACAAACAACACATAGCCTCTAGTGAAGCTATAGGGGAGACTTCAATTTCCGACAATTTCTTTACTAGAGTAGCCCTATGCTCCTTGGAGGTCAGAAGCAAGTGCCATAAGCTAGCCTGGGCAGGAGTCTTCTTCAGCTGGGAAATGACTAGGTCCTCCTTCTCAACTCCTTCTGGTGCCGAAGTACTGCTCAACCCATTCATCGGTGCTTTATCTTTCATCTGATCTGCCGGCTGATATACCCTACCACTTCGGGTCACATGCTGCACTTCTTGAATCTTCATCTTTTCAACAGTTGGGAGTTAAACTACCTCTCCTCTATCAAATTCTTCATAGTCATCTTCGGAGTCGAGATCATTCAGACTTATGGGCTTGATCTCCTTACATTCCTCCTCCTTCCCACATTCGGGTTCCACTTTGGGTTCCCCTACTGCCACTGCCTGAATTGTAGGGTTCGCTTGAAGAACTTGGGTGAATATAAAGTTAGCCGGCAACCCTGACTGAACTATGTTAACCCGCTTTTCGAATGCCGGTAGTGGGTTGGTTTTAGTGCTAGGCTTGGCTGGCTCCTGCAGCTTTCCCTCTTCAATGAGCTTCTGGATAGCATCCCTTAGCTTGTAACAGTTGTTGGTTTGATGGCCTATCACTACATGATAAGTACAAAAGTTATCTTTGTCAGCTTCAGATGGCTTCTCAAACGGCCTTAAAGACTGTAGCAGGCCGCCATTCCTACACTCAGCGAATATCTTCACCAAAGGAAGAGTCTAAGGTGATATGCCTTGTCCTCCAGGACCCCTATTCTGGTTGCCTTGCTGCTGATTTACAGTAGCCACCTCAACCTGCTTCACCTCTGAAGATTGCCCTTGTTTTCTACTGGAACCTGAACCAGAACAACTGCCAGACCCAACTGCTGTGATTGACCTATATCCTGAGCTGTACCCTGTGCTTCTTCCTCCCTTGTGACCGGCTGGCTTCTCTTCCTCATCCCTCTCTATTTTCATGGCCATGTTGTAAACCTCACTGAGCTCCTTAAAGGGATGGAATTTCATATTGTTCTTGAAAATGTCTTTGCTGCCGTCAATGAGTTTCTGTATAAGCTCGTCTTTGTCAGGGCAGTTCTTTAGGAGGATCATCTTGTTCATCCACCTCTGGTAGTATTCGTCAAAGGGCTCATTGAATTTTTGCTTCACCCTCTCCAAATCATACAGCTTCACTTGGATTTTGGTGTTGAAGCTGTAGTATTTAATGAAGGCCGCAGACAAAACTTCCTAATTAAGGCACCTCCCTCCAGTGTGGTGGGGAATAAATTGATCAGCTGCTGCTTTGTGGCGTCCGCCGTCAGCATAACTCGGGCATACAGATTCACATGGGCTTCCGGCGAGCCCATTCCCTTGTAAGTAGGGATTTTCGGCACTTGGAAGCCGATAGGGAATGTCTCGATGCCCTTACTGATCATGGCATCAACATTTAAACCCTTCTTCGATTCAGCACTGATACTGACCCCCTTCTTCAACTGGGCGATTACTTCATCTAGCTCAGAACATTTTGCCTTCATCCTCTGTTCCATAGCTGCTTCTATTTCCTACAGCTTCTCAAGGCTTCTATTTCCTACAGCTTCTCAAGGCTAGCCGAAGTGTCACCACCATGTTGGGATGACTCAGACTCTTTTTCTTTCCCGGCTCCACTGCCACCGATCTCACCAGCTTCTCGCACTACTATCCTTATTTCTTCCTTCAACATATCGCGGAAGTCTTGGGATCTGAAGAAATCATTCAAAACATCAGCCACGCTTGGTGTCTAATCTACCATGTTCACTCCTTCCCCAGACTCAGAATCACTGTCACTTTCAACTACCCTCTGTCTCCTAGCTGCCCTTGAAGCATGGGATCTTGTCTAAGGTCACTCCAGTGTATTCTGCTTGGGAGTAGACAGGAGATATTAGGGGTGTGAATGAATGATGTGATGTGACATGAAAATTAAGGTATTAAGTATGCTTGAAATGAATGGAGTGGGATTATGTATGAAATGATGGTATGAATGGTTTCTTTTTATTATTTTTCTTCTTCTTAGGATATTCCAAGAACACCCAATGCTTATGCAAAAATGTCACGTATAGGCCGCCACACGGACAGAGGTTCGATGCCCCAAAGAATTCATGAAATGGTCACGTGTCTACCGGCACACGGACAGAGTTTTGATGCTTTGTAGGTCTATAAGATGATATGAAATGGTCACATGGGCCGGGCCTACAGACAAAGTTCTGATGCTTTTGAACATATGATATGAAATGATGTTACGAGAAAGTCACATGTAACGGGGACACGGACAGAGATTCAGCATTCGGGGAACACCTTTTTATGATTTAGTGATGTTATGGACCTATATGTATACTAATTGGGCACTCGGGGAGTACCTTAAATGCTAAATTAATATCATGAAGTGGTCGGATGTGGACCACGGTGTTATATGATGTTTATGATAAATGGGTTTGATGTCATGAAATGCATCATGTAAATTGTTACACGAAAATGGGCCTAAGACTGTTGTGGCTTTTATCGAATGAAATGATTTTGGTGGAATGGCCGAATGCAATCCGGTGCATCGGCAAAACCCGGGTAATTTTGGATACCCGATATGTTATGAAATGGGATGATTATGATAGGCGTCCTTGAAATGCCCCTCAATTTAAGTGAAATGTGATGAATGAACATGTTACACAATATGCAAATGGCTGCACGAAAACGTGGGTTAGAATACATGGAATACATAATGATGTTATGTGTGCTATGTGAAAATAAGATGCTAATCACACAAATCTAATGTTATGGCTGAAAAAAAAATGGTTAGTATGAATGTCAAACGAATGAATTAATGTTTTACACATGAAATAAAATGCAAATGGCTGCATAAGAATGTGAATTAGTATCACACAAAAATGTTTTATGTATGGTATGTCACATGTATGAAAAAATGGTGGTTATGGTATGTTATGCATGCGTAGGTAACAATGGCGATGTGTCACGAGATGGTGAGAAACACATAGCAAGCAAAACGAATTCTTCCCAACTTATTCCTCCAACATGGTCGGTCTCAAAAATTTCTAACCGAGTCCTAGGCGGGGTTTACTTCAATCACCAACTGGGGGTGATGAAGGCGTGATTTTATTATTATTCACACAATTATTTTGGTATCCTAAGGGAATCCAACTAGGGCTGCCTATATGGGTTCGGTCAAAGTCAAGATAACAACAAGGCTCTCATAGCAAGATATACTCCTCACTTCTCCCCACTCAAGGGTTCTAGCGAAGAGGTTCGTACGAGGCTATGAGTGGTGTTTCGTATTCATGCCCCCAAGACCAAGAGGAACTTAGGCGACACTTCAACAATCCATCGGGCTATAAAAGGATACCTAAACTAATGCAAAAATGGCTAACTAAAATGCAAATAAAATACCAAAAGAGGATCATCCGCCTTATTTTAATTAGACACTTTTCAGGGCTTGTCAAAATTCTTTTAAGTTTTTAAGAAAACTTTTTAAGAAAATCCCCAGCGGAGTCGCCACTGTGAGCGGACGACGCATTTTCGACGGGACGCGAGACTCCCTTTTGGAAGGGGCGCCACGATCTCGGGCGGGCCCCTCCCTCGCGTAGGGTTTTTATAAATAGAAAATCGGTTTAGAAAATAAATGGAATTAATGCATAAAAGAACCGAGACCTAAGTCTCGATGAATATTGTAGAGTTGCCACCCGGCTCAGCTTAACCAAGAAATTCTTAAGGCAGCTGAACCGGACGAACGGCTGCTACACTATCCAGAGATTCGGGTCTGGACAAGTCCCTTATTCCGTGTCTAATTAAATTAAATATTGCCAATGTTCTCGAAATGGTATTTCAAAATCTAAAGTCGATTTTATTGAATATAAAAAGCATACAGCATGCATACAAATACATAATACAGAAATGAAGAAAAGAAATAAATATTAAATGGCCTACAACCAAATCGAATGGAAAAAATAAAAACTCTCGCCTCACTTATACAATCACCTAGAATACACGAGAATCTAAAAATAATTACAATCGCCTAAATACACGATTAATTCTATTAAAATACAAATAAAAATAAAAATAAAAAGAAATTAAAAGCTGCAAAACAGAGGGTTAGCACAATTTATACGGCACGCCACAATTAGGACTCAAATAGACAGAATTGGAAAATCAAGAATTGAGGGCATGCATTTGGGGGATAACCGGGTTGGCTCGGCTAGCCGGCCCGGTTAGACCTGGAAAACATTTTGAAACGTCCCTGTATTTTTGGTTTTGTGGGAAAATCATTTTGAAAACAATTTTTCCGGTTTACATGCATTTTTTTACATATGAGGTGGGTCGGTTTTTGGGAGAATCGGGTCTCCGTCGTGGCATTGTTCTAAATGCAATTTTACTGAAAATTGAATCTATGGTCGTGATGCATACAACAAAATTCATTTTTGACGATTTTTGGGGTTTTCTGAATTTTTATAGGTTTTTGGAAATTTTTGGGGATAGAAACTGAAATTTTGATTCTGGAACAAGAGTTACAGTCGTGCGACTGTAACTACAATCGTACGACTGTAAGTTACAGTCGTGCGACTGTAAACGGCTCAGAATCAAGATGTCGCCAAAATTTTATTTTGAATCAAAATGGAAGAAAAATAATCTGGAAATTAAGAACACTCGTACAACTGTATATACAGTCGTACGACTGTTCATCACATACAGGAACAGTCGTGCGACTGTTCTTAGTTTCCAGAAACAGAAACATGAAAACACAGTAAAAATACACAAAAAATCACTTCAAACACCTAGAAAGCGAGAAAAAATGAAAGGAAAGGGAGTATCTACCTTTTTAGAAGCTAATCCAAGTCAATTTGACCCTTGGCGTCGCCTCAATCCAAACAAATTCGTACTTTTCCTTTGAAATTGGGAGAGGAAGCTTGATATCCAAAATCCGAAATGCTTGGGATTCTTATGAGTTAAGTCCGAGATTTTGATTTGTTTGTGGAGTTAATTGATTAACCTAAAGATTTCTATCAAATTTTAGTCCTAATTCTGAGAACTAAAGAAAATAGAAGACAAAAAGAAGAATTTTTTTTGAGTTTTGGTTTTTGTTCTTTCTTTTCCTTCCCTCTTTTCTCCTTTCTCTCTAATCTCTTTTCACCAGAATTCAAGTTGCCCTCTCTCCTCTCTTTTCCTTCCTTTTATCTTTGCTTTCTGGCTTGCTTCTTGCCCATCCCGACGTATTAATTGCGCCACCTCTCTCCTCTATTTTTCTGCTACAGAGGTATAGGCTCCTGCAACTTTTTGGATATTACAGTCGTACGACTGTAAGGACAGTTGTACGACCATATACCTTTTTTTTTAGAGTATAGAAAATTCCGACGCTTACAATATGGTTTTCTTATGGCTGAAGACAACACTTATGGTCCAGGACCAGGAAGAGCCACTGTTCTACCAAGAGGCTATGGCTAGCCCCAACGCAACTCAATGGCTTGGAGCCATGAAAGTTGAGATGCAATCAATGTATGATAATCAAGTTTGGAACTTGGTTGATCCACCTCTAGGTGCTAAGGTAATTGGTTGCAAGTGTGCTACAAGCTAAAGGCCGATAACACCTTCAAGGGTCGACTGGTTGAAAAAGGTTTCAAACAAGTCCATGGAATTGACTATGATGAAACCTTCTCACCAGTTGCTATGCTCAAATCCATCAGGATATTACTTGCCATAGCTGCATGGTTTAACTATGAGATATGGCAAATGGATGTTAAAACTGCTTTCCTTAATGGAAAACTCCAAGAGGATGTTTACATTACTCAACCAAAAGGTTTTGTCGATCCAAAATATCTTGAATGGGTATGCAAACTGTAAAGGTCTATCTATAGGCTTAAGCAGGCATCCTGTAGTTGGAACCTTTGTTTTGATCAAGCTATAAAAGAATATGACTTTATCAAGGATAGAGATGACCTTGTGTGTACAAAAGGATTAGTGGGAGCATGATTAAATTCTTGGTCTTATACATCGATGAAATCATACCCATTAGAAGCAATGTTGATGGGTGTAAAACACACACTATAGAGCAAGTGTACTCTGTCGCTCAAGTAATATAGAAATAAGAAGGATGTCGATCCCACGGAGACTATGTATGCTAATCCTAAATACAATCGGTTTCTATTAATTTAGGCGGAAGGAATTTTATCTTTGATTATGGTTTATAAAATAAAATCTACTGTAAACAATAAATTAAATAAAATAATTTAATTAAAATAGGAATGCAATTGGATAAAGCTCAATGGAGAAATTAGCTAAGGCAAATGGTCTTACTTAGATTCATTCCAATAATTTCCTCGGGCTATGCAATCAAACTTACTAAATTCCCAAGATGGCGAATTCCTAAAACAATTAACACCGGTTAGGGCTGCTAACTCTAATCCTCAACTTAGCTACCTAAACTTGTTCGGTCTTAAGCAATTAATTTGAGAAGCATTAAGCATACGAAAACCTAGCACAAACTAGTGAGCCACAAAGCAATGGTCATGCATTTGTCATGTTATGAGATTCCGTTAATTCAGTCCTTTGGTCAATTATGAATTAACTATGAACTTTTGAAATAGATGGTCACGCATTCAAAGCTTTAAGCAATCATAACACAATAATGGAAAAATAATACGAATGAATTGCATTAAACAAGGGAAATTACATGGAAATCCTACTAAGCTCCACCATAGCCTTAGCTATGGAGGAATTAGTTCATAATTGAGTTATAAACAAATGAATAAATTAAAGAAAACATAATAATGGGAGTTAAGAAGAAAAACTAGGAAGATGAAGGTCCCAATGGAGGCTTGCGGAGAGAAATCGGAGATGAGTTGCGGATTGAACCTTTGAAAACCTAGCTTCCTCCCTTCTTCCCAAAAATCACGTTTTCTCCAACAAAGGAAAATAAAATTGCAGCCTAAAAACTAGAAAAGAAAAACCGTCCCCCCTAGCTCCACCAAAACATCTTTTTAAGAGGGAGAAAGAGAAGAAAAACCTAATTAGGAAATAACTCTCCCAAAATTAATAATTAAATCCTAATTGAGAGTTATTCCTAAAGTAAAAGTCCTAAATAGAAGTTATTTCTCCTTATCCTAATTACAAAAGGAGAGGAATTAAAATAGCCCAAAAGCTGAAAAGGAAAACTCCTAACCCTAGTTGGAGTACAAAATTCGTAATTCTGCAGCCCGGGCGTGTCTTAAGACTGGTCAGCTTCCGATTCTCAAAAATTCTTCAGTTTTGGCTCTTCATGAGGCACGCCCATGCCTTGGGACTTCCTTGCTCTTCCAAATTACACATTTGAGCTCCAAAAATAGGCGATTTAGTCTCCAAATGTTCAAATTCCTCTTTTAAAGCCCTAAAACATAAAAATAGAACAAATGAGATAAAATCCGCCTAAATTAAACCAAGATGGTGCAATAAAAGCCACAAAATAGGACAAAAATATATGCACAAAATATACCTATCAACTTCCCCACACTTACACTTTGCTTGTCCTCAAGCAAATAACAAATTTCCAACTCTAAAACAAAAGAAAGAAACTTGAAAAATTTTGTCTTTAAATAAATCTCAAATAATAGACTTTAGAAACCAAGGCTCCAAACTCATCAAGTAAATCCAACACACTTCCCAAGGGAGAGATCACAACAATTGGACACTTAACCCGAACTTCAAGTAATCAAAGTGACTCAATTAACTATAAGAATATGAGCTGCATCACTAAAATAGTATACTTCTAATTTGCTCTTCCATCAATCACACAAACAAAGGATAAATAGGGCTTTATTCACACACAAGTTTCCTTGGGGTACCAAACAAGTGATCAAGCAACAAATTTTTATTTTATTATTCACAACGCTTAACCGTGCTTGAGATGTTACTTAGCTTTTCCGAACGAGCAACAATGATGGAGCAAACAACAATGCACCCGACTTAATCAACTAAGCACATTCAATCAAGTGGCTACTAGCACTATTCATAACTTTACTTTGTAAAGCCAGCGGAATAGAAATGTAATTATATATTAAATATTGATTCCTTCTTTTTTTTTTTTCCTTTTTTTTTTATTTTTTTGTATTTTTTTTTATTTTGTATTTTTTTGTATTTTTTTTTTTTTATAATATACCCCAAGAATGCACAAAATAAACACACAAATTGCCTATCTCATTTCCTTAGTCATGCTCAATCAAGAAAAGTTCCTTAGAAAATCTAGGTCTTGAAGTGATACATCTCAACCCAAGAATTTATAACATCACAGAGATTTCAATCAACTAAGGCTTCATATCACAAATTGTGTGATCAACTCCCTCAACAAGAACACTAGACATAAAAGAAAAATTATGAAAGCCATGATCCAATCAATTTCTTTTCAATTCTCTTAAAGAAACAAGAACAAATTCAAATTGTTTCTTTGATTTGAGTTGGATGGTAAAAGTTAACAAGAGGACAAAAAAAGCATAAGAAATCACCAAGCATGCCACAAACCAAATAAGCCAAATAATAACCCCCTTCCCCACACTTAAAAGAATCATTGCCCTCAATGAAGCAATTAAAATGAAACCAAACACAACTAAGAAAAAGAAAGGAAAAAGGAGACTCCCCGGGTTGTGAAGGCGAACGAGGAAGTATCACTGAGGAGAGGGAGGACAAGGCGTATCCGTTGGACCGGTGGCTTGCTCTGATCCGGAAGAAAATTTGGCAGCAACCTTTGGAGTAGTGGGTTTCCCTTTCTTTGAAGCCGCCTTTGAATGAGAAGCAAATGCGGTGGCTTTCCGTTTCGCATTCTTCCGGGTAGATTTTTCCAGCGCCGGAATGTTAGGTGGACTGACCGGAGGGAGAACGTTGAACGGCTGCTGCTGAAGGGCGTTTGAGGGGCAGCAGGTTGGAAGATGCAGATCGACGGAGAGATCTCCTGAAAAAGAAAAAGAAGAAGAAAAAGGTTAGTAAAAAAAAAAAAAAATATAGATGCAAGTTTATCTTTTATGTATTTGGCCACTTTTTTTTTTTAAATAATAATAATAGTATAAAATAAACAAAAGGAAGATGATAAGCGCAGGTGGAAAATTTTTTTTTTTGCAAAAAAATAAAAAAAATATAAAATATAAAATAAGAAAGTAAAAAAAAATAGAGGGTAAGGCGGCGGGTTGGTTGCTGAAACAAGGAAAGAGAAAAAGAAAAAAAAAATTAGGGAAAGAAATGGTCCAGATACAGGTTCTGCTTTAATGTCTTTGACCAATGATTTTTGTTTTCTTTTTTTTCTTTTTTTTTTGAAAAAAATTAAAAAAAAAATAAAAAAATATATAAAAGAAAATAAAAGAAGAAGATAAACAAAAACGGCAAAAAAAAAAAAAATTTTTTTTTGAAAAAAAAAAATAAATAAATAAATAAAAGTAATAAAATAAAATAAAATAAGAAAGTTCAAAAAAAAAAAAAAATGAAAGCAAAGGGCACAATTCCTTTAATAAGAAACAGAAGACTCTTATGCACAAAGCAATGGCATGCCTTGTGCCAAGAGTTTGAATTGATAAAATTTATTCATAAAGCACGGGCGTGCCTTGTGCACGGCGTCACTACACAAATAAGAGCCTAAAAAATCAGAAGACTACGCTGCACAGGACACGGGCGGGCCTTAAGCGAAAATTTCAGCACTGCCATTTTTAAAGGGGATACACAAGACATGGGCGTGCCTTATGAACAGAACCTGAAAATTAAGATTATAAACTACAAAAAGAAAGCAAATGCAACTAACTATGCAATAAAATAAATAAAGCAAATAAATTAAATTGGGTTGCCTCCCAAAAGCGCTAAGATTATAGTCGATTAGCTCGACTTAAACTTCCCTTTCATGTAAAAGTTTGGAGTCGTATGAGGAATCCAAACTCCTTGAGAAAAATCCTGTGGATGCACATTGAAGGCTCTAATTGATGCCAAGTTAACAAGTTCCATGCCAAAAATTTGAGTTCTTTTATGAAAATTCTTGATTTCTCCCTCTGCGATTCTCTTGGTAGCTCATAAACAACATAAAATAATTGAACAAAAGGTACCTCAAATTGTATATCTTTAATCCCCACCATGGAAACTTCACACTTGGTCGGTTCACTAACGACCTCCAATGTACCTTCTTCTTGACTTTGAACTAACTCTAAATTTTCCTCCATAATTTTTCCATGATGAGCTTCAACTGAGATAGAGATTTCAACATTTTCATTTGAATCGGCCTCTGCAATTGATGTGTCTGCAGCCATATCAACTACTAAACCTAATCGTGCGCATAAATTTTGTGTTGAACTGTACAAACTATCACGTTGAGCATCTTTTGAAGATAGAAAATTCATCATTAGTTCCTCCATCGACGGCTCGAAAGGATTAATCGCCATCACCTCGCAAATTAAAAGAAAAAGAACAAGTGAAAATAAAAATATATACAAAAAAAAAAAAACTAAATCAACAAAAACCCTTTAATCTAGCATTGCATAAAAATAGTCCCCGGCAACGGCGCCAAAAACTTGATGGGTGTAAAACACACACTATAGAGCAAGTGTACTCTGTCGCTCAAGTAATATAGAAATAAGAAGGATGTCGATCCCACGGAGACTATGTATGCTAATCCTAAATACAATCGGTTTCTATTAATTTAGGCGGAAGGAATTTTATCTTTGATTATGGTTTATAAAATAAAATCTACTGTAAACAATAAATTAAATAAAATAATTTAATTAAAATAGGAGATGGCGGATTCCTAAAACAATTAACACCGGTTAGGGCTGCTAACTCTAATCCTCAACTTAGCTACCTAAACTTGTTCGGTCTTAAGCAATTAATTTGAGAAGCATTAAGCATACGAAAACCTAGCACAAACTAGTGAGCCACAAAGCAATGGTCATGCATTTGTCATGTTATGAGATTCCGTTAATTCAGTCCTTTGGTCAATTATGAATTAACTATGAACTTTTGAAATAGATGGTCACGCATTCAAAGCTTTAAGCAATCATAACACAATAATGGAAAAATAATACGAATGAATTGCATTAAACAAGGGAAATTACATGGAAATCCTACTAAGCTCCACCATAGCCTTAGCTATGGAGGAATTAGTTCATAATTGAGTTATAAACAAATGAATAAATTAAAGAAAACATAATAATGGGAGTTAAGAAGAAAAACTAGGAAGATGAAGGTCCCAATGGAGGCTTGCGGAGAGAAATCGGAGATGAGTTGCGGATTGAACCTTTGAAAACCTAGCTTCCTCCCTTCTTCCCAAAAATCACGTTTTCTCCAACAAAGGAAAATAAAATTGCAGCCTAAAAACTAGAAAAGAAAAACCGTCCCCCCTAGCTCCACCAAAACATCTTTTTAAGAGGGAGAAAGAGAAGAAAAACCTAATTAGGAAATAACTCTCCCAAAATTAATAATTAAATCCTAATTGAGAGTTATTCCTAAAGTAAAAGTCCTAAATAGAAGTTATTTCTCCTTATCCTAATTACAAAAGGAGAGGAATTAAAATAGCCCAAAAGCTGAAAAGGAAAACTCCTAACCCTAGTTGGAGTACAAAATTCGTAATTCTGCAGCCCGGGCGTGTCTTAAGACTGGTCAGCTTCCGATTCTCAAAAATTCTTCAGTTTTGGCTCTTCATGAGGCACGCCCATGCCTTGGGACTTCCTTGCTCTTCCAAATTACACATTTGAGCTCCAAAAATAGGCGATTTAGTCTCCAAATGTTCAAATTCCTCTTTTAAAGCCCTAAAACATAAAAATAGAACAAATGAGATAAAATCCGCCTAAATTAAACCAAGATGGTGCAATAAAAGCCACAAAATAGGACAAAAATATTTGCACAAAATATACCTATCAAATGTCACATCACTACAATGGGTAAAGCAGTGGTTATGTAAATGTTTCTCAATGAAGGACTTAGGGGAAGCTAAAACAATACTAGGTATCATGATCTATAGGGATGGATCACTTTGGCTTCTAGGCCTAAGTCTGGAAAATTACATAGATAACCTTGCTAGGTTCAACATGACCAATGCTAAGAGGGGTCTCTTACCTATGCATCATGGGTTGGTCCTAAGAAAGAAGGACTGCCCTTCTAGTAAGGAAGAGAGGGAACGCATGGATGGGATTCCATATGCATCTGCTATTGGATCCATCATGTATGATATGTTATGTACTATACCTGATGTCTCCCATTCACTGAGTTTGACTAGCCAGTACGAATAGGATCCAGGTGAATCCCATTGAACATTAGTCAAAGCAATCCTAAAGTACCTGAAAAGGACTAAGGATAGCTTTCTAGTGTATGGTGGTCAAGAAACACTTGTAGTCAGTGGTTACACAGATGTAAGCTTTTAGACAGATGTGGATGACTATAGATCACAGTCAGGGTTTTTATTCATGTTTAATTGAGGTGCTATCTGCTGGAAAAGCTCTAAGCAGGATAAAATTGTTGATTCTACCATAGAAGCTAAGTATATTGCTGCCTTAGAAGCTGCAAAGGAAGCTGTTTGGATTAGCAAGTTTGTCACTTAGTTAGGAATTATTCCCTTAATCCTAGACCTAGTTGACCTCTTCTGTGATAACAACGGGGCCATTGAACAAGCTAAAGAGTCTCGATCACACCAGAAATCCAAGCACATACTCAGGAGATGCCATCTAATTCAGGAGATAGTCAACCGAGGGGATGTTAAGATTTGTAGGGTTGGGTCCAATGATAACATTGCAGATCCCTTGACCAAATATTTAGCTCATTTTAAGTTTAAGGGTCATGTAAGATCTATGGGGGTTAGACCACTGCATTACAGGGACTAGTACAATTGGGAGATTATTAGTATGTGCCCTAGTCCCTTTGTCAATGTAATCAGATTTTTTATATTTAATAAAAGGCATTAATCTATTTTATTAACATCTTGTGCAATTAATGGTTATAGAGAATCTATTAGTAAAGTCATACTCTTGTTTGTTAGGAGTATCTCTTAGCAGTAGGACTGAGAGTAGGGTAAACACCTAACTACAAATATCCTTAGTATGTTGTATCAAGTGAATGATACCAACAAAAGACTAGTATGGTCTTTGATTGTATGGTGGTGTCCTACCAACCATTGGACATGGAATGTCAATCAAAGATATGGGTACATGTTTGGTTACATGGTATTAGAACGATCCACTCAGAGTATTTCAGTTGACCCCTATAAGACAAGTAAAACTCTGGTACCACTTATATTAGATCCATAGACCTGATTTTGCTATACACTTAGGGATGATCTCACATACTTTGATATATACCTAACGGGCTCGTAACAGAGTGCCAAGTATGGGTATGATTGGGTATGTCAGTGAATAACTAAGGGTCATGAGCAACGTGAAAAGAAATGCCAATCTCTTAAATGAGATTGTGATATCACCTGCCACTTGATGAGTGAGACTGAGAAGTGTTTGGCCAAACCAAATTATTAATTACTAGGTGATCAAGTGATTGAGTTCACCAGTCTACTTAGTATCAAGAAATGTACTTGCAGCCACAGGGGATGACTTAGTCATGGTATTGGCAGTACAGAGATATCCAAATATACATTGGATATGTATTTAATTGAAAAGCAATTGATATATTTATATTGATTTAATTATTGTATGGTACAATAGATAAATCAATTAAATATAACTAGTCAAAATTGGATTTCGACATTTATGGGATTTAAATTTTATGCATATTAAATTGATTATTGTATGGCACAATAAATAATTTAATTAGAATATAATTTGTCAAAATTGGATTTTGACATCATAGGAAATTAATTATATTTAGGTTAATTTATTTTATTCCGTAGTGCAATAAATAAATTAAGGCTAAAATATAATTATGTCAAAATTAGATTTTGACATAAATTAATTTAAGGATCATCAATTTTATATCATAAGGTTTATGGGTTTATAATTTGATTAAAAATTTAACATAAAGTTTAATTAAATTAAAACCTAATTAATCTAGAGTATATATAGCCCCTTATTGTAGGGATTTTTCATTGAAAATTAACCGATAAAAGTGGAAGCTCGGATTGATTTTTTCAAATCCGTGACCCAGAAGCAATTGAAATGGAAATAATAAACACAAAATCAAAAGATCAAGAATTAGATTCTCACATTTCTATGTCTCTTCCAGAGATGGCTGCAGAAACCGAAATCGATTTCCTTTACTTTCAAGTATACGAATGTCTATCGAGAGAAACCCCGTGCTAGTGATGCACCAAAAATTAGAGAGCAAAAGTGGGCTGAATTTTTCTACCAAGAATTAAAAAAATTCCAGTAGTCAAATCCCAATCATGGCCAAAATATTCATATGCCAAAATCCACAGTTCTTGGCCAAAATCTCATGTATTAATAACCCAAAATAGAAGCCCAAAAATTAATTTGGTCGAGATTTCATGTGCAATTAATTCCCTTTTGGTCAAAATATATAGCCTTAATTTTAGGCTTGGGTTTAACTATATTTATATTAGGATTTAATACCATGAAACTCCAAATCCAAATTAATTACTATGGTAAAATTAAATGCAATTCTATTTTAATTTTTATGATGTATTTATAAAAAATCATATTATATAAAGTACATGCCATTTAAATTAAAACCGATTTGCCAATTAAAATTTACCTAATAAATTAATCGAGATTCAACTAAAATAAAATACATATAAACCTATATATGTATTTCATTTCCACACGGAAATAAATTTCGAAGTTAATTTGTTTATATCAACTTCATGCAAGCTAATAAAATATATATCAATTAAATTGTATATTTGATCAATCCAATTGATCTACAATTTAATTAATTAATATTTATCTTTTTAGACTATATAATCCAAGAATACAGGCGATCCGACAAGTTCAAACTTAGACACTCTATATGTACGATCCTGTGGGCCCGTCTTTATGTTAGTAGTGGGCCCAAGGCCCACAGTCTGTAAACGAGCTCTAGCAAGCCATTACAGCCCTCAATGAAGACTAAGACAACAGTTTAACGGAAGTCTTAACCCTGCAGTTGAACTTATATATGCCATGTCATTGATATCGGTGTCCAACACGGAGGCATGGCGTCATCACCCTCTTTTATGTCCGGCCACTAACTTGATCCCAAATGAACAGATGCTCACAAACAAACCCAAATAAACCCAAATGAACAGATGCTCATAAACAAGTTCCAACTTGTTTAGGTTTGGACACACTCTTTTCAGTTGCATTCATCAAGAGGCCAGTAATATCTTCTCAGTGGTTTATTAGGTGACATTCCCTTCTGATGTTCATAGTCTTGCCACGCTCACTAGCACACCTGAACGTACCCATACATGGCATCTTGTTACAGGCCCTTTAGGCATACACCAAAGTGTGTCACTTCACATGCAAGGCCATAACATGGTCAGGTCAAAGGATCCATAGAAGTACTACACGAGAATCACTTGTGTACCATGTGGATTTTTCGTTTAGTGAATCTATCCAGTACCATGCCCCATTGCATGTAGCCATGAACTTGGTTGACATTCCATGTTCTATAGCTGGTAAGACACTGCCATACAACTAAAGCTTATGATAGCCTTTGGTTCCATTCATTCCCATGGTTGGAACAGACTACGGATGACTTTATGGTCATATCATTTTCCCTATCCATAGTCTTACTACCAAGTGTATGACACTTGTCAAAATGGTTATGGATATGGATATGTCCATTGGATACTCTATTTGAAATATTGCATAAGATTTATATAATAAATAGATTAATGCCTTTATTCATTGACACGGATGTATAATACATAAATCTCATTATAAGATACAAAATGTATGATACAATACAAGAACCAATGCCTTGGGACTAGGGCATTCCAACACTTATAACTTTAATTGGCTACAGGAAAAGAGACTGAAATTTACCATCCCTGTACATAGAGAATTTCGGCCCCCTTGTAGGGTCTAGGGTTTAGTCATTGTTGCTCTCTGTCTACTGCTAGCATGCTCATCCAATCATTCGAGGCCTGCACGTGTGAAGGTTGAGATTTCCTACCTCGAAATTCATAAAGAAAGCTTCATATCTAAGGTATGTTTTAAGAATGCTTTCTGGGTGAGTCTGTTTCTTCCCAATCTGAATGTTTCCTGAGCTCGATTTAAGTGCAAAATAACCACTTCCATTGATAAAATTTTAGTTTTGCACAGTGAAAATCCCTAAAGCCACCGTCGTTGTCGGGGAAAGAGGCATGATATGCCTCCCCATGCTCAATAATGGGAAAAACTCAAGTAAGTATTAAACGATTTGATTAGTGTGGAATTGCCACTGTTGGGATTTGTCATCGGAAAAATAAAGTGGCACAGCAGAACTACACCATTTAAAATTTTCATGGAATCCACCTATCGTGTCCAATTACCATTGATTGAAATAAAACCAATTTGAACTAGGAGAGATTAAACTCACTAGTTCTACCTCTTCTAGAGACTATTGTAGAATTGATTCTTGAAACTGCGATCCCTAAAGTCCGGTGCACGACCAACCATCAAGCGAGAACCGGTGCTAGCCGAAGAGCAAAGGAATGGAAGAATAATTGCTGGAATTTTCTAGGGTTAGGGCTGATTTTTTTCCACTTAAGTGTGCCCTTCTATAGACTCCTTGTCTAATTGGGTTTTAATTAGGTTAATTAAACCCAAACCCACTAGGATTATAATTATATAAATAAACTTTAATTAAAAAGTTTATACAATGTAATTTAATTCCATTTGGCTACATTTAATCATCCTTAAATAAAATAATATCACACTTAAGTAAATACAATACATGTATTTAATTTTCCTTCTTAGGAAAATAATTTAATTAATTGTCTACTTTATGCAATTCAATTAATTGATGAATTAATTAATTACATTATGTAAACTTATTAATTAAATTAAATCAACTTAATGTTAATTAATTACCTTGACACTGAATGTCAATGAATTAATTAACACATTCCTTCCAATGTACATTACATGTACAATTTCTATAAGTTCCGGCTCAGTTGATCTATATTCACAATCCTATGGGTTTGTCTTTATGTTGGCAGTAGGCCCAAGGCCCATAGACTGTAAGTGGGTTCTAGCAAACCGTTACAGCCCCCAATTAAGATAGAGATACAACAGTCTTTAGAAGACACTCACCCAATAATAATCTCATAGTGTCCTTTGCCAAATGACATCGATATGAATAAACATGAAGCACGGTGTCTGTCATCCTCTTCTATTGTTTATTATATTTCTTGATCTTGAGTTGACCGAATAATCAAATAAGCCACCAACTTATTTGGGTATGGCCATACACTTATCAGTCCCACTCATCAAATGGACAATGATATCATCTTGGCGTTACTTGAGTGGCAATTCCATCACTTGATCATTAATATCAATATGTTCACCAGTCCACCCAATCATACCCATATTTAGCATCCTTTTATAGACCTATTAGGTGTATGTCAAAGTGAACTGAATTACATATTTATACTATAATGAAATTTGGTTTAAGGACAAAAGAGACCTACTCAAGAAAGACCTATGACGCGGCAACCATGTGGCTTTCTTATGCGGATCAATCCAGTCCCATGTCAATGACATGTACCTTTATTCATGACTGACTATACAAGTACTATGGCTAGTTAAGAACTACCATACAGTCATTGGATATACAAGTCTGTGATTCTATTTGTTCCCATGATTAGAATAGACTTGGGATATGTTTTATGATCATCAATTAAAGGATACTCTATTCATGTTATATCATAAGATATAAATGAAATAGATTATTGCCCTTATTAATGTGACACAAATGATGTATACATACATAGAGTCTTAATGTACAATACAAAATACAAGAATACAATGCCATAGAACTAGGGCACACCAACAGCCACCCAGAATTAATACCTGGGAAGTTATTCTAAACTTGAGAGATCACAACACCATATTCAAGAGATTCTAAGTTCGGGGACAATTACTTATTTATTCTTAATATTATTCCTTTAAGACTTTATATCAAGTTTGTTTATATAAATTCTATGTCAATTTATACCTTAATATCATCTATTCTTGAATTATGCATCATTATCGGCCATACAGTACATGTCGAGTATAATAAGCAAATAAAATCATGCTTAAGAATTATTACTACCTTTTGAGGAGAGGGATACATTATGAAAATAATTTGGTGATACAACTTGAGCAATACAATTTGTAAAATAAATTAAATAAATGCATAAAAGTAGATAAACAAACATCTTGCAAAATGATACACTATTTGAGGTTGGGCGAGTCCAGCTCGTCTTTTGCATAACCGGGTTAAGGGCATGTGAAGCCTTCATGCATATGGATAGGCATAGAGCACATAGGACTCAAGTAATGATAGATATGGAGATAGGGATAATCTAGGAGTGATGATTCGATATTGAAATCCACAGAGCTAATCAGGTGATTTTAGAATCACTTTGATGCACTTCCTAGGATTTCACATTTGACCATGGCAACAGCCAGGATAACACACCACAATAACACATAATCATCGTAATTTACTCATCTATACCCAAATAACAACATTTACATGCATAACACAGTATGGCATATTCAATTTCATTGTTAATATGATTTGGTAGATCACACTCGGGACAAATATACATTTTTATCCATGAAATACATGAATCCTAACTCCACATACATCTAAATCTGTATTTTAATTTAATAAAAAATGTTAATCTAATGTTATTTGATGTTTACAATGGCATACAAATAATCAAATATGCCAAAGAAATCATTTAAATGCATTTCATGCTAAATCAGGACAAACAACAATTCTATTCGCAGCGAACAGAGCCCATCGACCCTATAACTATACAAAATAGGGCCGCCTAATTATGTTACTTAATGAATAGAGCTGAAGGACTCTATTCTTGGAACAACATAACCATTCGGCACTATTCTCCTCGAATAGAGCCGATCGGCTCTATTTTAGTTCAAAATATAGTCGATCGGCTCTGTTCTTCAAATCATAGTCTGGATTCAAATTTTTCCATAATTTTAAATGGATTTACTTAACTAAAAAAAAGACCGACCAAAAACAGTAAAATAAGATTTAAGGCATTTCAGATGCTTACCCTTGAGACTTGCTTTAACCGAGTAATCCCGAACGACTATAGAATGATCCTTGCATCCTCAACCACATTTAATTTGACTAGAGTGGTCCCTAATCCAAATGTATTGCTCTAAATTTATGTGGTTTAAGATCTAATTCTAGTGATTATAGGGTTAGTTTTAGGGTTTTGAGAAGAGAAAGCTTGGTGATTTTAGCAATTTTAATGTTTTGGTCATTTTTAGCCTTTGGTGTTTAGGAATCCAAATTTTTAGAGTGATTTAGGATTTCAAAGCTGATTTCTTATTATCCTTTTAGGTATGGCTGAGCTCCCTTTCATAAGAAAAATATGTGGCACACGTTGACTCATGAGTAGTGTTGGAACTTATCCCAGTTAGAGAACATAATTAATTATGGAAAAATGCTCTCTAACTAAGTTTCGTGCCCAAATCTCTTGGCTAGATTATAGATCTATAAGAAAATAAAGAGGAGAAAAAGGATTTTCACCTTAGTCGTCCTCGTAATGGAAAAATGATTTGACTAGAGTTTCACTTATAGCCCTTCTATCACCACACAGACGGAGTCTCCTTGGCGGAATGTGAGTGCTAGCTCCGAACTAAAATTCCTCCCAAGTAGCCAAAACAATTTTGCTTCTCCAGTTTCTCTAAACCCTAAAGAATGAGGAAGATGTGCAATGATGGCTCTAGTTGTCCATTAGGTATTAGGGTTTCATCTCATCCTTGATATATGAAACATAAAAGGAAAATACCTATAATGCCCCTCATAAAATATCTAGATATTTTGACTAAAATATCTATCATACTTTACAACATAATAACTTAACCAAATTTACCATATGGTAAATTTGAAAAGCTATTATTACCAACTCTCAAAATGGGATTATTATATTTTATTTAGGACTTAACCAATTAATCACATTAAAACAAACTAATCGACCGAGAATAGTAATTAATATGTAATCCCTACATATTAAATGGTCCGTTACAAAAACCCCCTAAACTCCTTAGTGTGCGATCCTGTAGGTCCATCCGTATGTTTTCCATGGCCCGAAAAGATATTCAGCACACAAGTTATAAGTGGGCTCTAGCAAGCCAGTACAAGCCCCAATGAGGATGAAGATTTTAAAAAATGAAATTGACATATAACTATTCTTATACAATCCCTTGTATATTAGATATCAGTGTCCTACAAAAGGCATGGCTCTGTCATCCTTTTATATGCGAGGACTTTACTTGATATCCAAGTAGACTGACAAAATCAAATAAATGATTATCTAATAATCATTCTATTTGAGTACAGCCATACACTACTCAGTCACACTCGTTAAGAGGCCGGTGATATGATCTCTTCAGTGAAGAGATAGGCAATTTCTTCACATTACTCCCAGTGCCAACGTGATTTCTTATACACCTAGTGTATCCATACTTGGCACCCAGTTATGGACCCGTTAGGCGCACATCAAGCAAATCGATCCAGTACATTGTTCACTAACATGTGCCTATGTCCTTGATTGACTTTCCAATGAACATACTAGTCTTTAGGTATATTCATTCTGATGATTATAAAAAGACTAGGAATAGCTTTAAAACTATGTTATTTAAACTCATGGTCTTACTCATTTAGTGCACGCTACTAACAAACATAAGGAAGCAGCAGTTTATGGATTGTTATTATTTATTAATTGCATAAGTAATTCAATAAATATGATTATGCCTTCTATTAATATTTAGAAAATGTATATACAAATATACAAAACACCAAGTACAACAACATCTAGGGACTAGGGCATTCACCAACAATCTCACATGACCTTATAGATCTCATATTGCCCTTTTGTTATGGCCTCACCAATAGCTTTGGTTAAGGAATCAGCAATGTTATTCTCGAAAGCAACCATGTTAATATTCACATCTCTTCGTTGAGCTTAGTTAGAAATGAAATGGAATTTACTGAGTAGGTATCTAGATTACAAGTGTAATTATAGCACCTTAGCTTGTGCGTCGGCAATGTTGATGTTACAAAAGAATTGAATTGGGTCTAGGAGAGAGTTACGAATCGCTAACTTAGTGACTAACTTCCTAATCCAAAACACTTACTATGCATCCGCTTGTTGATGTTACAGAAGAAGTTAATTGGGTCTAGGAGAGAGTTACCAACTGCTAACTCAGTAACTAACTTCCTAATCTAAACAACTTACTAAGCATTCGCTTTGTAGTAAAATACTCAGTTTCGGCTTTGCCTAAGTTCTTCATTGCAAAACATTTTCCCAACCACTCCTTAACACTTAAGAGTCTTGGAACATCGTTTCCAATGAGTATGATATCATCCATACATAAAACTAGGAATATGATTATGCTCCTAATAGCATTCTTCTACACACAAGACTCATCTTTCTTCTTAGTGAAGCCAAACTCCTTTTGTTGCTTCATCAAAACAAAGACTCCAACTTGAGGATGCTTGCTTAAGACCATAAATGGACCTTTGCAGCTTGCATAACCGATTTGGGTATTTTGGATTGACAAACCCCTCTAGTTGAACCATGTAAGCATCCTTAAAGAGGTTTCCATTGTTAAGTTATGCCCTAGTCCCTATATGATGTACTCTGTTTATTTTGTGTATGAGAACACATAGCTCTATATTAAAAAAAGGCATAATCATATTTATTGAATTACTTATGCAATTAATAAATATTGAGAATCCGTAACTAGTATTCGCTCATGTATGTTAGTAGCGTCTACTGAACAAGTAAGACCATAAGCTTGACGAACATAGTTTTAAACTTATCTTTAGTATGTTATAATCATAGGAATGAATATACTAAAGACTAGTATGTTCCTTGTGGGATGGGTGGTGTTTTACTGATCATAGGACTTGGAAAGTCTATCAAGGACATAGGTGCATGTTAGCAAATAGTGTACTGGATCGATCCGATTGTGAGAACACTACATTATCTAGTGTAATAAATGTTTCACACATATTGCATATACTGGATCCTTAGACTAGATATTATTAGATTCCTAGATGTGACCTTATATACTTTGATATGAGCCTGACGGGCCTGTAACTAGGTTCCAAGTATGGCTACATTGGTTCTATCGGGAAGCTTGTTAGGACTTGAAGTAATGTGAAGGAATTGCCTATCTCTTCACCAAAGAGATGATATCACCAGCCTATTGATGAGTGAGACTGAGTAGTGTATAGCCGTACCCAAATAAAATGATTATTGGATAATCATTTATTTGATCTTATCAGTCTACTCAGATGTCAAGTAAATGTCCTAGCACTTAGAAGGATGATTATGCCATGCCTTGTGCAGGACATAGATATCAGATGTGCAAAGGATCATATAAGAATACTATAGGTGTATGTCGTTATGATTTTGACATATCCATCCCAATTAGGGGTTACAACGGCTTGCTAGAGCCCACTTACAACTTATGGGCCGAATGTCATTTCGAGCCTATGGCCAACATACGGATGGGCCTAGAGGATCACACGCTTAGTAGTTTAGACGGGCTTTGTGATGGACCAATTGATAAGCATTTGATACATATTATTATTGGATTATTTATTTTACGGGATCAATTGTGGAGCCCAAATAAAATAAAAAGTAACTCATGATGATTTTATGGTTTTTCAAAGTTACCATGTGGTTGTAAGAAATGCCTTAGTCCCGAGGCATTGGTCCTTGTGTTTGTATAATACATTTGTACATTAATGTGAACTTTATGTATTATACAATTTGTGTCAAGAGATAAAGGCATCAATCTATTTATTATATGTCTTGTGCTATATTTTAAATAGAGTATCCAATGGACATATCCATATCCATGTTGTCAAGTGTGAGGCACTTGGTAGTAAGACTGTGGATAGGGAAAACGATATGGCCATGAAGTCATTCATAGTTTGTTCCAATCATGGGAATGAATGGAACTAAAGACTATCATTAGCCTGGTTATATGGTGGTGTCTTACCTGTCATAGAACATGGGATGTCAACCAGGTTAATGGGTACATGCAAAAAGCGCATGGTACTGGATCGATCCACTAAATGAGAATCCACTTGGTATTGTATCACAAGTGATTCTCGTGTAGTATTTGTATGGATCCTTCGACTTAACCATATGATGGTGCTGCATGTGAAGTGGCATACTTTGGTGTATGCCTAAAGGGCCTGTAATAAGGTGCCAAGTATGGGTACATTTGGGTGTGTCAGTGAGCACAACAGTACTATGGATATGCAGAAGGGAATGTCACTTAGTAATTTACTGAGACGATATCATCGACCTCTTGAAGAATGTTACTGATAAGAGTGTGGCCACACCGAAACAAGATTGGATCTTGTTTGTGAGCATCAGTTCATTCGGGATCAATTAAATGTCCTGACACATATAAAGGGTGATCAACCATGGCTCTGTATTCGACATTGATATCAGTGACATGGGACATACGAGTTCAAACTATAGGGTTATGGTGATAGTTTGACTGCTATCTCCATCTTAATTGGGGGCTACAGTGGCTTGCTAGAGCCCGCCTGCAGTCTGTGGGCCATAGGCCCACTGCCAACATAAAGACGGGCCTATCGGATCATACATATTGAACGTCTGGACTTTAACTAGTCGGATTAAGTGTGTGCTTAGAGTATACACGTTTAAAGAGAGAGAGGTTTATTAATTATATTATATAGATCAATTGGATTGATCAAAATAATATAATTAATATTTATTTCGGCATTCTCTTAATTAATTCAATGAATTAATTTATGAGATTATTTCCTAGGTGGAAATATTTTTACATGTATAGGTTTACATGCATCTCATTTTATGTGTGTCTAATTTAATCCATTGATTAAATTAATAGGTTAAATGAATTTTAATTTAAATGGATGTAATATATTATATGGTATAATATATTTCCATACGTGTTAAATTAAAGTTGCATTTGAATTTAATTAAATCAATGAAATTAAAATTGGGCTTGAGCTTTAAAAATAAAAAGCCCACATTGAATGGTGATGTCTTGGCTGAAATTTTGCAAGAATGGGATAGGAATGATGAGTCATTTTGTTGGACAAAAATGTGATGATGAATGGTGAAGTCATGGCATGACTTTGTGGTTGCAAAGTTGGACTTTGCTTCCTTGATATTTTGATGATTCTTGTGGTAAGAAGAAAAAAATTGTCCTATTCATTTCATCCTTCCTTGCCCAAATCTTTGTGCATAAAGTGATGAGTCATTTGGTGATTCATTTTTTTGGACAAAAGATGATGATGAAAAAGTGGTGAGTCATGTAGCAAAGTTTGACTTTGCTTACTTGATTTTGATCTTCTTTCTTTTGGTAAGAAAGAGAGAAAAAATGATGATAATCCATTTTTGTCATTATTATTTTTGGCCGCCCATATTTCTTTTGGAAAGAAATTTTTGTGCCCCACTTTTAGATTAAGAGGTTTTTCTTTTGGAAAGAAAAACTAGTCTTTTTTCTTAAGTGTTGGCCGCCCCTTTTATGGAAGTGAAATTTTTCATTTGGTAAGGAAAAATTACAGCCATATACATCTCTCTCCCTCTCTTCTTGGAATTATCCAAGTCACTACACAGGTTTTGTCCGAGACCCGTTCGTGTACGTGAGGTTGGGGGGAGTCTACTTTGATTCCTACAGTCCGCATCCGTCTCTTAGAGAGATTTTGTGGTGAGTTTTCTAAACTTCCTCTTTATGCTTTAAGTTTTTGATTTCCACATCTTAAGCTCCTGGGACCGGATTCGAGAAAATCGACGACTATTTCCGCTTTTATCCGTCGATTTCCCGTGACAAATTCCAACAGTGGTATCAGAGTGGGCTTTTGATCCGTGGAAATCTTTAACTTGGTGAATCCGGTGTTTTAAAATTGGTGTTTTATGGATCGGGATTTATTTTTGGTTTGGGGTTTGGTGATTTTGCCCCTTGAATTTTGCAAATAGAAAATTATTGTGCATTAGGTTTATGCTTGGTTTAATTTTCTATTTGTGATTTGTATATGGAATTTATTTTGCATATAGGTTTTATCTAGATTTAATTTTCCATTGCTTGATTTATTTTTTTGGTATTTATTTTGCGTAAAAAAAAATCACGTACTGTTTCAAGTCGAAACGGGGGCAGCAGCCGCTGCCTAAGGCACTAGGCGCCACAGGCAACAGCTGCTGCCTCGGCAGCAGCTGGGCTGCTACACACTCACAGCAGGGCTGCTGCCATGGGCCAGCAGCGTGTTGTTGGGCAGCGGGGCTACTGCCCCACGCGGCGGGTCGGGCCCGGCCCGTTTTTTGATTTGGGGGGATTTTTGGGCCGAGCTGGGTTTTAAAATTTTAATTGGTTTTAAAATTTTATGTGTTTAAATTTTGGCAATTTATATGCGCGTGTTTTATGAATGGAATTTATTTTTCGTTCATGCGATATTAATTTTGGAAATTAATACGGTTAATTGAAATTGGTCCAGGTTTTCTTGGCATGATTACCGGGACGGCTAATATGGCTTCATGGTTTCCCAATTGGATTAGGAGCAGTGTTCTGCCAGGGTTGGAGGCCCAAGGCCTATACGGGCTTAGAACCATGAACGACCAAAATTTGGCGATTTCAAAATATTGGCTATGGACATATATGAAATGGGATTAATTCATGCATTTAACATGTTTATACAGTGTATGTATTGGTTTACATGGATGTATGATTAAATGCATGAATGGATGTTATAGGGCCTTATTTATTTGGGTTGTAATATTATTTTGGTAAATACGGCCTACGCGCCATTTTCTTTTTATGTAATTTTATTTTATTGGTTTACTATAAAATTATGTAAAGAAGATGCCGATTGGATTGGCGTGCTAGAAGGATGAGGAGGCAGCCCACCTGATGTTCTTCTAGTATAGGTTTACTAGAATTATATTAGGATGTCAATTTTGGCACATAGTAGTCCATTTTTATTTAATTATGCTTTATTTATTGTGAGAATGTATGTACAAACCCTATTTCACCCGCCTATGCATCTAAGCCGTTATTAATTGAATCTAATAGCCAAAAGGTAATTACTAAGTCTCTTAAAAGTGCTTCTCTCATTCAAAACCTTCTCGAAGTAGGGATAGGCCAGTTGTAGACCAGCCCTCGTTGGATACGCTGGAGTATCGTCATGTTGTATTGGGTTGGAGTATTGGTTACTCTAACACTTGGATGGAGGTTTGGACTTAGCATAGGCAGTAGGATGTTCCTGGCCCTAAGCACAGATGGGTAAGTGCCAATAGACCCATCAAACCGAGAGTCCCTGGGTTGGGATTGGACGGCGTTCCTACCTAAAAATTGGGGTATAGTTGTTCCAGACCCTCGTCTGGCTATATCTTGATATAATATGGATTTCGGCCCATGAGCCCAACAACTCGAGTTAATGAATAACATGATTCATTATTAATTATAATATGCGAAAAACAAGTTCAAGTCCTTTATTAACACTCGTAATTTTTCTATGTAGAAACCATTGGCAATAAATAATACTTTTTCATTGTGATCTTTCCTGGAATGGGACAAGCTTTCTGGCCCTAACTTTTGGGACTGGTCTATGAACTTGAGGAAAGTGTTGGGATTTTTCATCGGAAATCACCCGATTGAATGAGGAAGAACGCGGTGATTTCCTCAAATCCGTGCCTAGGAGCAATTTAGATGAAAAATGCAAAACTTGAAAAATTAAATAAAAGAGATTAAACTCTTACCAGGAGTATCTCTTCTAGAGATGGCTGCAGAAATCAACGTAGATTCCCTCCTTGTTGACGTACACGAATGCCTTTCGAATACGACCGGTGCTAGCGTCAGAAATCAAAACTTTGAGAGAGATTTATGGGGCTAAAATTTTCGGCTGGAAGTGCTCCACTTTGGCCTAATTGCATAGGGTTATTTCAACCCTAGATGGCTGAAATTTTCATTGAAAATTTTGGCCCATTTCGGCTTTATTTTTTGTGAGCTTGTCCTTTTATTTTCAGGCCCAAATCCATTCTAATTCACTTGGTCCAAATTAATTTCAAATCCAACTTTAATTTTAGCATGTATATAATATATTACACCATGTAACATATTATTTACATTTAATCAAAATTGATTTTATCAATTAATTTAACCCATGAAATTAAAATTAGATCTTCACAAAATAAACTCATATGTAAACCTATACATATGAAATATTTCCACCTAGGACATAATCTCATAAATTAATTCATTGAATTAATTATGAGAATGCCAATACTAATATTAATTTTATTATTATGATCAATCCAATTTATCTTTATAATATAATTAATATAATCCTCTCTCTCCAGTGTGTATACTCCAAGTATACAGGCGATTCCTTAAGTCCGTGTTCAGACGCTCAATGTGTACGATCCCGTGGGCCCATCTTTATGTTAACAGTGAGCCTATGACCCATAGACTGCAGGCGGGCTCTAGCAAGCCACTGCAGCCCCCAATTAAGATGGAGATGGCAGTCCAACTGTAATCATAACCCTATAGTTTGAACTTGTATACCCCATGTCATTGATATCGGTGTCCAACACAGAGGCATGGATTGATCACCCTCTTTTGTGTCCGGACATTTACTTGATCTCGAATTTATTGATGCTCACAGACAAGTTCCAACTTGTTTGGGTGTGGCCACACTCTTATCAGTCACATTCATATAGAGGCCGGTGATATCTTCTTAGTGGACTACTGAGTGACAAATCCCTTCTGCATATCCATAGCATTGCCATGCTTAGTGACATACCCGAAAGTACCCATACTTGGCACCCTATTACAGGCCCTTTAGGCATACCCCTAAGTATGTGACCTTACATTCAACACCATCATATGGTCAGGTCAAAGGATCCATAAAAGTACTACCCAAGAATCACTTATGATACTATACCATGTGGATTTCTCGTTTAGTGGATCTATCTAGTACCATACCCCTCTTGCATGTACCCATTAACTTGGTTGACATCCCATGTGCAATGACCGGTAAGACACCACCACACAACCAGGTTAATGATAGTCTCTAGTTGCATTCATTCCCATGACTGGAACAGACTACAGATCTCTTTATGGTCATATCGTTTTCCCTATCCATGGTCTTACTGCCAAGTGCATGACACTTGTCACCCTTGGATACTTCATTTAAGATATTGCACAAGATATATATAATAAATGAATTAGCCTTTATTAATGATAGAAAATGTGTATAATACATAAATCCAATAAATGTATAATACAAATACAAGGTCCAATGCCTCGGGACTAGGGCACATCCAACAATTTCCCACTTGCACTAGTTCCAACTAGGCATGGGCCTAATCCCTATAGATCTAGTATGACCCTCGTGCTTGGGTTGAGCCAGTGCCTTGGCCAAAGGATCTGTGACATTATCCTCGGCGTCCACTCTATGCAATGCAATGTCACCTCTCTCCGCGATCTCTCGTATGAGGTGAAACTTCTTGAGCACGTGCTTTGTGTTCTTATGTGACCGAGGCTCCTTAGCTTGTGCGACGGCCCAATTGTTGTCATAGAAGATATCAACTGGGTCTTAGATAATTGGCACTACTCCTAACTCAGTGACAAATTTCCTTATCCATACAGCTTCCTTAACTGCATCACACGCCGCGATGTACTCAGCTTCTGTTGTAGAGCCCGCGATGGTTGGCTGCTTTGAGCTCCTCCAGCTTACAGCACCACCATTTAGCAAAAACACATACCCAGACTATGACTGGTACTCATCCTAGTCGGTCTGGAAGCTTGCATCAATGTACCCAGTAATTGATAGCACTTCCTGACCTCCATACACCAAGAAGCTATCCCTGGTCCGGTAAAGGTACTTGAGAATTGCCTTGACGGCCTTCCAGTGATCCTCCCTGGGATCCTGCTGGTACCGACTCATCATACTTAGTGCGAAGGCAACATCAGGTCTTGTACATAGTATGGAGTACATAATTGATCCTATAGCCGGAGCATATGGATCCAATTTCATGTTCTCCCTGTCCTCCCTTGACTTAGGACAGTTCTTCTTACTAAGTTTCAGCCCATGACCCATTGATAAGAAACCTTTATTAGCCCGATCCATGCTGAATCTTTTTAGAACTTTGTCTATGTATGAGGCCTGACTTAGGCCCAGAAGCCGATTTGATCTATCCCTGTAGATCCTGATCCTTAGGATCATCTCAGCTTCGCCTAAGTCCTTCATTGTGAAGCACTTACACAGCCACTGCTTCACTCCTTGTAGTGTCGGAATGTCGCTTCCAATGAGTAGGATGTCGTCTATATAAAGTACCAGGAATGTGACAATGCTCCCACTAATCCTCTTATACACACAAGGCTCATCTTGATTCTGTATGAAGCTATATTCCTTTATAGCTTCATTGAATCTAAGATTCCAACTGCGGGATGCTTGCTTCAATCCATAAATGGACCTTTGAAGTTTACATACCCTCCTAGGATACTCTAGATCGACAAAACCCTCAGGTTGTGTCATGTACACATCCTCGAGTAGCTTTCCGTTAAGGAAAGCAGTTTTGACATCCATTTGCCAGACCTCCTAGTCGTACCATATGGCTATGGCCAGCAAGATATTGATTGATGTGAGCATGGCTACTGGTGAGAAAGTTTCATCATAGTCTATTCCATGGACTTGTCTGAAACCTTTCGCAACCAAACACCCTTTGAAGGTATTATTAGCTTTTAGCTTGTAGCACCACTTGCAACCAATTACCTTAGCACCCGGAGGTGGATCAACCAAGTTCCAAACTTGGTTATCGTATATAGATTGCATCTCTGCCTCCATGACTTTACGCCAATTTACAGACTGTGGTCTTGTCATAGCCTCCTGGTAGGTTTTGGTTTCTTCCCCATCTAAGACGAGAAGAGTTTGATCATCGGTGACGAGGAAACCATCCTCTCTGGTTCCCGACGATCCCTACCAGACCTTCTAGGTCCTTGTGTAGCCTGGGTTGGTGCTTCCTCCTATGGAAACTCCACCTGGCCCTTTGAGTTATCCTCTTCAAGAGCTTGTGGACTTTGAACTTCCCTGAGTTCAATATTGCTCCCATTATCTTTCTTGGAAAAAAATTCCTTTTCTAGAAAGACCCCCTTCCTTGCCATGAACACCTTGTTCTCGGTGGGGTTATAGAAGTAATATCCTTTGGTTTCCCTAGGATAGCCCACAAACAGGCAATTATCGGTTTTGGGCTCCAGCTTGCCACTAGTCAATCTCTTGACATATGCTTCGCAACCCCAAATCCTTAGGAAAGACACATTGGGCTCCCTGCCCGTCCATATCTGATATGGGGTCTTTTCCAGTGCCTTGGTCGGAGTATTATTTAAAATAAGAGCAGCTGTCTCAAGGGAGTGTCCCCAGAAACTTATTGGGAGAGAGGCTTGACTCATCATCGAGCGGACCATGTCCAACAAGGTCCTATTCCTCCGTTCGGACACCCCATTCCATTGTGGTGTTCCTAGAGGAGTGAGCTGTGGAACTATTCCATGCTTTCTCAAATATGAGTCAAACTCTAGGCTCATATACTCACCTCCTCGGTCCGACCGAAGGCTTTTGATATTTCTGCCTAGCTGGTTCTATACTTCGTTCCTAAATTCCTTGAACCTATCAAGGGTCTAAGACATATGTTTCATCAGATAGACATAGCCATATCTGCTGAAATCATCCGCGAACGTAGCGAAGTACAGATGTCCACCTCTGGTCGCTGCGCTCATGGGCCCACATACATCTGAATGTATTAGGTCCAATAAGCCAGTGGCCCTTTTAGCCTTTTTGCTAAAAGGCGCCTTAGTCATCTTGCCCCGTAAACATGACTCGTATATATCAATTGACACCAAGTCAAATGACCTTAAGACTCTAGCTTTGTGAAGCCTAGCTATGCGCTTCTCGTTTATGTGGCCTAAACGACAATGCCATAGGTAGACAGGATTAAGTTCATTGGGCTTAACCCTGTTAGCGTTTATGTTATAGACATGATTGGTTTCTTTTAAGTCCAGGATATATTATTTAATAAAGCTTCTCCATAAAATAATCCCTCTTTATATAAAGAAATTCTACCATTTGAAATAGTAAAATCAAATCTAGAAATATCCAACGTGGAAACTGAAGCAGGTACAAAATAACATTATTCGAAAATTAAAACCAATCCACTAGGCATCATGAGGTGATATTCGCCGATCTCTATGGCAGCAACCCTTGCTCCATTACTGACCCACAAGTCCACCTCCCCCAATCCCAGTGACCTTCTGTTCTTAAGTCCCTGCACATTGCAACAAATGTGAGAACCACATCCAGTATCCAATACTCAGGATGTTGAAACAGTAAGGTTAATGTCTATGACATAAATACCTGATGAGGACGCACCCTGGGTCCTCCTCTGCTGTCCCATCAGCTTGGGACACGACCTCTTCCAATGGCCTACCTGCTTGCATTCGAAACAGACATCCTCGGGATTTGCCTTTTGCTGGACCTTGGGCTGGGCCTTGGCCTTCTTAGCCTTGGCCTTGTTGGCGTTGGCCTTGGCCTTTTCCTTAGCCTTGCTCTTCGCAAGAGGAGGGTTCCCCTTGTTGACCAGCAGCACCGGTGGAGTCTTCTTGATCGACTGTTTTGTGAGCTTAAGCATCCCATGCAGATCAATAACAGTGCGTTTCATCCCTTGCATATTATAGTTTAGGATGAATTGATCGTAAGAATCCGGTAAGGATGCAAGGATTGTGTCCACTGCCAACTCCTGAGAGATGGGCAATCCGAGATGGGCCAATGTATCCAAATAGCCCTTCATCTTGAGCACGTGTACTCTCACAGATGTCCCAGCCCCCATCTTACAGGAGTGGAATGCCTTATTGGTCAGGTAGCTTTCCTGACGAGCTTGCTCTTGAAACATCTCGTTAAGAGTTGTTATCATAGCATAGGCTTGATGATCCATGAACTGCTTTTGCAGCTCAGGGACCATGCAGGCTAACATAAGGCACGTCACATCCCTATTATCCTTGACGTGCACCTCGTATTCCTCCAGCTGGGCAGCCGGTGGATTACGTCCCTGAGGCACAGCCGATACAGGCCTTTCTATTATGTACTCTTTGGACTTTTGGCTTAGAACTATTCTTAAGTTCCTAGACCAGTCTAAAAAGTTGGGACCAGAAAGCTTGTCCCTCTCTAGGATAGATCGCAGTGAAAGTGTGTTGTTATTTGCTATTTTAGAGTTTCTACAAAGAAAAACATTTGAGAGTGCTAATAAAGGACTTTACTTTGTTTTTCTTATATATAATTAATAATGAATCAAGTTATTAATTAATCCGAGTTGGGCTCATGGGCCGAGATCCATATTTCATTAAGATATAGCCAGACGAGGGCTTGGTATAACTATACCCTAATTATTTAGGTAGGAACGCCGTCCAATCCCAACCTAGGGACTCTTGGTTTGATGGGCTTGTTGGCACTTACCCATCTATGCTTAGGGCCAGGAGAATCCTACTACCCATGCTAAGTCATAACCTCCATCCAAGTGTTAGAGTATCCATACCCTAACCCAATACAAAATGACGATACTCCAATGTATCCTGCGAGGGCAATGTCTACAACTAGCCTATCCCCACTTCGAGCTGCTTTTGAATGAGGGAAGCACTTTTAAGCGACTTAGTAATTTCCATTAGGTAATTAGATTCATTTAATAACAGCTTACATGCATAAGGCGAGTGAAATTTGGCTGTTGGATCATACATTCACACATGCAAATAAATATAAAGCATAATTAAATAAATAAGTAAAATGGATTGCTATGGGCCTATATTACATCCTAATATTATTCTTGATGTGATATCGGCTGTGAGAAAGCCAAAATCAAGTTTAATAAATTTGCCAAGTCTATCAATCAAGGTTGAACTCACAAAAACGAAACAAAGATTGGTGATAGCAAACCAATCCTAAGGTGTTTAAGCGATAATGAAAGGGATTCAAACCTGACACTTAATTGGGCTTAGGTATCCATATTTAATTGTTATTTTTTTAATAAGTGAGTTGTTTTGGGCTTAAAAATCATCCCATAAACAACCCTCAAAAGAGAATTTCGTTTGCTCATACGTAGAAGTCTAATTAGGTGCAGAAGATTCCTAATGGGCTCGTACATTCCTCACAAATAAACTATTAAGCTTCATAAATTTCCCAAGTCTATCAATCATGGTTGAACTCACAAAAACAAAACAAAGATTGGTGATAGCGAACCAATCCTAAGGTGTTTAAGCGACAATGAGAAGGATTCAAACCTGACACCTTCGATTAAGCAATCTTAGAACCCGAATGTTGGATGATTCACAAGTACCTTACCACAATACTTGTTCATAATCAAGATAAAATTGTAAGAATGAAGAACTTGATCTCACAAACTCACAAAATTAAAAATCTGCCCCGGGCTAGAATCTTAACAAAGAGAGAAAAATCAGAATTGTATTAAATTTCATCCATCCTCTTTAACTATTACATTGGTGTTTAAATAGAAAACTTAAACGTAACCCTAAATTGAAAAGGAAAACAAATCCTTGTCGGACTAGGAAAGCTTAAATAAAAACAAATAAGGAAAACTTAAAACTAATCCTTATGCAGTAAGGATGAAAAACGAAATTCCCTTTTGAGGGTTCTCTATGGGCTGATTTTTAAGCCCAAAACAACTCACTTATTGAAAAAAAATAACAATTAAATATGGATACCTAAGCCCAATTCGAAATCCATACATATTCCCTAAGGGTGCCTTAAGTGCTAATACTTAATTATCCTTAGCTCATACGTAGAAGTCTAATTAGGCGCAAAAGATTCCTAATGGGCTTGTACATTCCTCACAAATAAACTATTAAGCTTCATTTTGCACCGAATCCTCCATAAATCAGCATTTGAAAGGATATTATTATTCTTTGCATCAACCAAACTGATTAGACAAGTTAAACCAAAGATCATGCTATCTCGATTCACATCAATTCTAGTAAACCTATACTAGAAACAAATATCAGGTGGGCCTCCATCTCCTTCCTTCTGGGCTTGCACCTCCACTTCGGCTCACCACTTCATTAGGCTTCTTCTATGACAAATTTTATAATAAATGAATAAAATAAAATTACATGAAAAAAAAAACGGTGTATTTACCCAAAAAGAAAATACAACCCATCTTGAACAAGGCCTAATAGCATCCAACCATACAAATATTTAATCACACATATGCATCCAATACATAAAATTTATAAGCATGTTATAATGCATGAATTAAGCCCATTTCAATTACGTCCAAGCCATTATTTTGAAATTGCCAATTTTGGCCCACCATGGTTCTAGCCCTTAACAGGCTTTGGGCCTCCAGCCTAGGCAGTCTAACTGCTCCCACTAGAATGAGGAAACCATGGGTCCATATCAGCCATCTAGTTAATTGTGCCAAAATTACCCGAACTGATTTCAATAAACCATATTAATTTCCAAAGTTAATATCTAGTGAATAAAATTAAAATTTCATTCAAGAAACCATGCGTATTTAAATTACATAAATTTAAACACACGAAATTTTAAAACCAATTAAAATTTTAAAACTGGGCCCTGGGCCCAAACCCGCCAAATCCAAAACACTGGGCCCGGCCCGTTGCAGCTAGGGCAACAGAGTTGCCCTAGCAGTAGCTGCCGCTACAAGGGGCTACAAGGGGCAGCAGCGCTGCTGCCGCCCAGTAGAGGCACTGCTGCTGGAACCAGAGGCAGTGGCCGCATAAGCGGCCGCTGCTGCCGTTGTTCCCGCCGCCGGCAGTTCCGCACGCCCGGAAATAGCCCGTGATTTTCAAAAAAATTTAAAAAAAAATTGCAACCATAACAAAATTCACCAAGACTCTCATCCAAACAATAAAATTAAATAAACATAAACCTATATGCAAATTTAATTTCAATTGCACAAAATCAAAGGGGAAAAATCACAAACCCCAATCCATGAATCCCAAATAAAAATCCAATTTTAAAGCCAAGGGATTCAATCCAATTAAGCAATTTCCATGGATCAAAAGCCCCCTCTGATACCTCTGTTGGGTTTTTTCACCGAAAATCACCCGATTGAATGCAGAAGAACGCGGTGATTTTCTCAAATCCGTGCCCAGGAGCAATTTAGATGAAAATTGCAAAACTTGAAAAATTAAATAAAAGAGATTAAAATCTTACTAGGAGTATCTCTTCTAGAGATGGCTGCAGAAATAAACGTAGATTCCCTCCTCGTTCACGTACACGAACGCCTTTGGAATATGACCCGTGCTAGAATCGAAAATCAAAACTTTGAGAGAGATTTTTGGGGCTACAATTTTCAGCTGGTAGTGCTCCACTTTGGCCGAATTGCATAGGGTTATTTCAACCCTAGATGGCCGAAATTTTCAATGAAAATTTCGGCCCATTTTGGCTATATTTTGTGTGAGCTTTTCCTTTTATTTTCAGGCCCAAATCCATTCTAATTCACTTGGTCCAAATTAATTTCAAATCCAATTTTAATTTTAACATGTATATAATATATTACACCATGTAACATATTATTTACATTTAATCAAAATTGATTTGATCAATTAATTTAACCCATGAAATTAAAATTGGATCTTCATAAAATAAACTCATATGTAAACCTATACATATGAAATATTTCCACCTAGGAAATAATCTCATAAATTAATTCATTGAATTAATTATGAGAATGCCAATACTAATATTAATTTTATTATTATGATCAATCCAATTTATCTTTATAATATAATTAATATAATCCTCTCTCTCCAGTGTGTATACTCTAAGTATACAGGTGATTCCTTAAGTCCGCGTTCAGATGCTCAATGTGTACGATCCCGTGGGCCCATCTTTATGTTGGCAGTGGGCCTATGGCCTATAGACTGCAGGCGGGCTCTAGCAAGCCACTGTAGCCCCCAATTAAGATGGAGATGGCAGTCCAACTGTAATCATAAACCAGTAGTTGGAACTTGTATATCCCATGTCATTGATATCGGTGTCCAACACAGAGGCATGGATTGATCACCCTCTTTTGTGTCTGGATATTTACTTGATCTCGAATGTACTGATGATCGCAAACAAGTTCCAACTTGTTTTGGTGTGGCCACACTCTTATCAGTCACATTCATCAAGAGGCCGGTGATATCTTCTCAGTCGACTACTGAGTGACAAATCCCTTCTGCATATCCATAGCATTGCCATGCTTAGTGACATACCGGAAAGTACCCATACTTGTCACCCTATTACAGGCCCTTTAGGCATACCCCTAAGTATGTGACCTTACATTCAACACCATCATATGGTTAGGTCAAAGGATCCATACAAGTAGTACATGAGAATCACTTGTGATATTATACCATGTGGATTTCTCGTTTAGTGGATCTATCCAGTACCATGCCCCTTTTGCATGTACCCATTAAGTTGGTTGACATCCTATGTCCAATGACCAGTAAGACACCGCCATACAACCAGGTTAATGATAGTCTCTAGTTCCATTCATTCCAATGCCTGGAACAGACTACGGATCTCTTTATGGTCATATCATTTTCCCTATCCATGGTCTTATTACCAAGTGCATGACAGTTGTCATCATGGATATGGATATGTCCATTGGATACTTCATTTAAGTTATTACACAATATATATATAATAAATGAATTAATGCCTTTATTAATGACACAAAATGTGTATAATACATAAATCTAATAAATGTATAATACAAATACAATGCCTCAGGACTAGGGCACATCCAACAGAAAGTTCTAAGATAAGAGTCTAAAGAGTATGTGCTAGAAAAGCCTGTACCGGCTGTGCCAACTGGAAGTAATGCACTAGCTGCCCAGCTGGAGGAATATTTGGCACATGTAAAGGATAACTGGGACGTGACATGCCTGATGTTGGCATGTATGGTTCCTGAATTGCAAAAACAATTCATGGATCATTAGGCCTTTGCTATGATGACAACTCTTAATGAGATGTTTTATGAGCAAGCTTATCAGGAAAGGTACCTGGTCAACAAAGCATTCCGCAGCTGTAAGATGGGGGCTGGGACATCTGTGAGTGCACACGTGCTCGAGATGAAGGGCTATCTGGATAATTTAGCCCGTCTCGGAATGCCTATCTCATGGGGGCTGGTGGTTAACACGATCCTGGCTTCCTTACCAGATTCTTATGATCAATTCATCTTGAACTTTTACAAGCAAGGGATGGACTGTAGTGTTAGTGAGCTGCATTGGATGCTTTAGCTCGCTGAACTGTCAATCAAGAAGACTCTACCGGTACTTAAGGTTAACAAGGGGAAACCTCCTCTTGCTAAAGGCAAGGCAAATGCCAAGGCCAAGGCTAAGGAAGCCAAGGCTAAAAAGGCTAAAGCCTAGCCCAAGGCCTATTCCAAGGATGTCTGCTTCGAGTGCAAGCAGACTGGACATTGGAAAAAACTATGTCCCAAGCTTTTAGGAGAGAAAAGGAAGACACAGGGTGTGTCTTCATCAGGTATACATGTTATAGACATTAACCTCTATTTCAACATCTTATGTATTGGATACTGGATGTGGTTCTCACATTTGTTGTAATATGCAGGGACTTAAGAACAGGAGATCACTGGGATCGGGACAAGTGGACTTGCGGGTCAGAAATGGAGCAAGGGTTACTGCCACAGAGATCGGCGAGTACCAACTTATGATGCCTAGTGGATTAGTTTTATACTGGAACTACGTTATTTTGTACCTGTTATGTACAGGAATATTATTTCTATTTCAGTTTTGGATATTTCTTGATGTACATTTTCTATTGGTAATAGTAAAATAGGTTTATCTAGAAAGGAATTATTTAATGGAGTAGCTCTGTTAAATAAGGTCTTTTATATCCTGGATTTGAATGAAACTAATCATGTCTATAATATACATACGTAAAGGGTTAAGCCTAACGAACTTAATCCTATTTACCTTTGGCATTGTCGTTTAGGCCTCTTAAACGAGAAGTGCATAGCTAGGCTTCGCAAAGTTTGAATCCTAGGATCATTTGACATGGAGTCACTTGATATATGCAAGTTTTGTTTACAAGGTAAAATGACTAATGCACCTTTTAGCAAGGAGGCTGAAAGGGCCGCTGGCTTATTGGACCTAATACATTCAGATGTATGTGGACCTATAAGCACAGCTACCAGGGGTGAACATCTATACTTCGTTTCCTTCACAGACAATTTCATCAGATATGGCTATGCCTGTTTAATGAAATATTAGTCTGAATCCTCTTGATAGGTTCGAGGGATTTAGGAACAAGGTACAGAACCAACTAGGCAGAAATATCAAAGCCATTCGGTCGGACCGAGGTGGTGAGCATATAAACCTAGTGTATGACTCATTTTTAGTGGGCATGGAATAGTTCCATTGCTCACTCCTCCAGGAACATCACAATGAAATGGGGTGTCCGAATGAAGGAATAGGACCTTGTTGGACATGGTCCGCTCAAATGATGAGTTATGCCTCTCTCCCAATAAGTTTTTAAGGATACGCTCTTGAGACAATGGCTCTCATTTTCAATTATACTCCGAACAAGGCTTTGGAAAAGACCCTATTTGGAATATGGATGGGCAGGGTGCCTAATGAGTCTTTCCTAAGGATTTTGGGTTGTTATGCACATGTTAAGAAATTGACTGTGCGCAAACTTGGACCCAAAACCAACTAATGCCTATTTGTGAGCTACCCTAGGGAAACCAAAGGGTATTACTTCTACAACCCTGCTGAGAATAAGGTGTTCATGGCACAAAAGGGGGTCTTTCTTGAAAAAGGGTTTATTTCCAAGAGAGACAGTGGGAGCGATGTTGAACTCAGGGAAGTTCAAAGCTGAGAAACTCTTGAAAAGTATAACTCGGAGACCAAGGTGAAGCTTCCAAAGGAGGAAGTAGTAGCCTAGGTCACACAAGGGCCTAAAAGGTCTGGTAGGGATTGTCGGGAACATGAGAAATATGGGTTTCTCATTTCCGATGATTACGCTCTTTTTACCTTGGACGAACAAGAGCTCAAAACCTACCAGTAGGCTATAGCTAGCCCACTGTCTACCATGGTGGTGGATATGCAATCTATGTATGATAATCAGGTATGGAACCTAGTTGATCCACCTCTGGGTAAGGTAATAGGTTGCAAGTGGTGCTATAAGCTATAGGTCAACAATACCTTTAAAGGTGTGTATAAGAGGTTTAGTGGGAGCATAGTAACTTTCCTGGTATTATAGATGGATGGCATCCTTCTGATTGGAAGCGACATACCAACACTACAAGTGTAATGCAATGGTTTAGTAGGTGCTTCGCAATGAAGGACTTAGGTGAAGCTGAGACAATCCTAGGGATCCTGATCTATAGGGATAGATCCAATCGGCTTCTAGGCCTAAGTCAGGCCAAGTACATAGACATAGTTCTAAAAAGATTCAGCATGGACCAGCTAAGAAAGGTTTCTTGCCAATGGGTCGTGGGCTAAAACTTAGTAAGAAGAACTATCCTAAGGCAAGGTAGGACAGGGAGAACATGAAGTTGGTTTTATAGGCTTCAGCTATTGGATCAATCATGTTCTCCTTGCTATGTACAAGACCTGATGTTGCCTTTGCACTAAGTATGATGAGCCGGATCCCGGAAAGGATTACTGGTAGGCTGTCAAAGCAATCCTAAAGTACCTTAATCGGACTAAGGGTAGCCTGTTGGTGTTTGCAGGACAGGAAGAGCTGTCTGTTACTGGGTACACTGATACAGGCTTCTAGACTGACAAGGATGAATATCAGTCATAGTATATGTGTGTATTCATGATAAATGGTGGTGCTATTGTTGGAGAGGCTCCAAGTAACCGACCATCGCAGTTTCTATCACAGGAACTGAGTACATTGCGGCATATGAAGCAGCTAGGGAAGCTATGTGGATCAAGAAGTTTACCATGGATCTGGGGATAGTTGTGAGCGGACGACGCGTTTTCGACGGGACGCGGGACTCCCTTTCGGAAGGGGCGCCACGATCTCGGGCGGATCCCTCCCTCGCGTGGGGTTTTTATAATGGAAATCCGCGTTTTGAAAAATGAATAGAATTAATGCGTAAAAGAACCGAGACCTAAGTCTCGATGGATGTTGTAGGAGTCGCCACCCGGCTCAGCTCAACCGGGAAATTCTTATGTAGCTGAACCGAATGAACGGCCGCTACACTATCCAGAGATTCGGGTCCGGACAAGTCCCTTATTTCGTGTCTAATTAAAATAAATATAGCCAATGTTCTCGAATGGTATTTCAAAATCTAAAGTCCATTTTATTGAATATAAAGGCATACAGCGCGCACACAAAACATTTAATACAAAAATAAGGAAAAGGAATAAATATTAATTGGCTTACAACCAGATCGAATGAAAAAAAATAAAAACACTCGCCTCACTTTACAAGCGCCTATATACACGAGAATCTAGAAAAATACAATCGCCTAGATACACGATTTAATCTATTAAAATACATCAAAAAATAAAAATAAAAATGAAGAGAAATTAAAACCTGCAAAACAGAGGGTTAGCACAATATATACGGCACGCCACAAGTTGGACTCAAATAGACAGAATTGGGAGATTAAGAACTGGGGGCATGCGTTTAGGGGATAACCGGGTTGGCTCGGCTAGCCGGCCCGGTTAGACCTGGAAAACATTTTGAAACGTCCCTGTATTTTTGGTTTTGTGGGAAAAATCATTTGAAAACAATTTTACCGGTTTACATGCATTTTTCATATATTAAGTGGGTCGGTTTTCGGGAGAACTGGGTCTCCGTCGTTGAATTGTTCTAAATGCGAATTTTACTAGAAATTGAATCTATGGTCGTGATGCACACAACAAAATCCATTTCAATGATTTTTGGGGTTTTCTGATTTTTTGGATTTTTTACGGATAAAAGCTGAAATTCTGATTCTGAAATAATGATTACAGTCGTACGACTGTAGTTTACAGTCGTGCGACTGTGATCAATTCAGGATCAAAATTTCAACAAAAATTTATTTTGGACCAAAACTGAAGAAAGATTGGCTGGAAACTAAGAACAGTCGTACGACTGTTCATGAAAGCTAAGAACAGTCGTACGACTGTTCTTAGTTTCCAGGAACAGAAATACGAAACTGCAGCAAAAACGCACAAAAATTCACTTCAAACACCCAGAAAGCGAGGAAAAGTGTAAGGAAAGGAAGTGACTACCTTTTTAGAAGCTATTCCAAGTCGTTTTGACCCCTGGCGTCGCTCCAATCCCAACGAATTCGCACTTTTTCCTTTGGAATGGAAGTTGGGAGTTTGAGTCCAAAAATCCAAATTTGCATGGGATTCTGATTGTTTAAGTCCAAGTTCTTGATTTAGTTGTGTAGTTAAGTGATCAACCTAGAGATTTCTAACAAGTTTTAGGCTTAATTTCGAGAATTGAAGAAAATCAAAGAGGAAGAAAAGTGAGTTTTTTTTGTGGTTTTCTTTTTCTCTCTCTTCTCTTTCTCTCTCTAAGTTTTTCCTTCACCAGAAATCTCTCCTTTCTTCTCTCTTTTTCCTTCTTTTTATCACTTCTTTTCCTGCTTGCTTGCTGCCAAACCCGAGCAATTAATGCTCCTCCTCCTTTTTCTTCCATTTCTGCTGCAGAGGTATGGGCCTCTGCAGTCTGCCCGACATTACAGTCGTACGACTGTAGAAATAGTCGTACGACTATCCTTTTTTTTTTTTTTTTTTTTTTTAAAGTATAGAAAATTCCGGCGCTTACAATAGTATCTACTATCCATGAACTAGTTGATATCTTCTGTGACAACGAGGGGTTGTTGTACAAGCTATGTGCCCCGGTCACGCATATACCCGAAGCACGAACTTAGGAAGTTTCACCTAATATGAGAAATTGTTGAGAGATGTGACATTTCATTACATAGAGTGGACACCAAAGACAATGTCGTAGATCTTTTGACCAACACGCTTGGCTATGTCTATGCATGAAGGTTATACTAGATCTAGAAGAACTGTCCTAAGACAAAACAGGACAGGGAGAACATGAGTGAGATCCCATATGCTTCAGCTATTGGATCAATCATGTACTCTTTGCTATGTACAAGACCTGATGTCGCCTTTGCACTAAGTATGACAAGCCGGTACCAGCAAGATCCCGGGGCGGATCACTAGAAAGCGGTTAAAGCAATCATAAAGTACCTTAACCGAACTAAGGATAGCTTTTTAGTGTATGGAGATCAAGAACAGCTGTCAGTTACTGGGTACACTGATGCAAGCTTCCAGACCGACCATGATGAATATAAGTCGTAGTCAGGGTATATATTCATGTTTAATGGTGGTGCTATTAGCTGGAGAAGCTCCAAGCAACCAACCATTGCAAATTCTATCACGAAGCTAAGTACATTGCAGCGTGTGATGCATCTAATGAAGCTGTGTGAATAAAGAAGTTTATCATGGAACTAGGGGTAGTATCATCTATCCAAGAACCGGTTGATATCTTCTGTGACAACAATGGGGCTCTTGCACAAGCTAAGGAGCCTCGGTCACACAGGAACTCAAAGCACGTACTCAAGAAGTTTCACCTCATCCGAGAAATCACCGAGAGGGGTGACATTTCATTACGCAGAGTGGACACCAAGGAGAATGTCACAGATCCTTTGACCAAGGTGCTTGCTCATCCTAAGCACGAGGGTCATATTAGATCTATAGGGATTAGGCCTATGCCTAGTTGGTACTAGTGCAAGTGGGAGATTGTTGGATATGCCCTAGTCCCGAGGCATTAGTCCTTATGTTTGTATTATACATTTGTACATTAATATGAACTTTATGTATTTTACAATTTGTGTTAATAAAATAAAGGCATTAATCTATTTACTATATGTCTTGTGCTATATTTTAAATAGAGTATCCTGTAGACATATCCATATCCATGTTGTCAAGTGTCATGCACTTGGCAGTAAGACTAGGATAGGGAAAACAATATGGACATAAAGTCATCCAAAGTCTATTCTAATCATGGGAATGAATAGAACGAAAGGCTATCATTAGCCTGGTTGTATGGCAGTGTCTTACCGGTCATAGAACATGGGATGCCAACCAGGTTAATAGGTACATGCAAAAGGGGCATGGTACTAGATCGATCCACTTAACGGCAATCTACATGGTATAGTATCACAAATGATTCTCGTGTAGTACTTGTATAAGTCCTTTGACCAGACCATATGATGGTGCTGCATATGAAGTGGCACACTTTGGTGTACGCCTAACGGGCCTGTAAAAGGCTGCCAAGTATGGGTACGTTTGGGTGTGTTAGTGAACATGGCAGTGCTATGGATATGCAGAAGGGAATGTCATTCAGTAATTTACTGAGACGATATCACCGACCACTTGATGAATGTTACCGATAAGAGTGTGGCCACACCCAAACAAGATTAGATCTTATTTGTGAGCATCAGTTCATTTAGGATAAAGTAAATGTCCGGACACATAAAGAGGGTGATCAACCATGCCTCTGTGTTGAACACCGATATCAGTGACATGGGATATACAAGTTCAAACTACAGGGTTATGGTGACAGTTTGACTGTTATCTCCATCTTAATTGGGGGCTGCAGTGGCTTGCTAGAGCCCGCCTATAGTCTGTGGGCCTTGGCCCACTGCCAACATAAAGACGGGCCCATCGGATCGTACACATTGAACGTCTAGACTTTAACTAGTCGGATTAAGTGTGTACTTGGAGTATACATGTTTGAAGAGAGTGAGATTTATTAAGTATATTATAGATCAATTAGATTGATCAAAATAATATAATTAATATTTATACAAAATAGCATCCAATCAGACAAAATATTTAATCACCCATATTCATCCAATACATATAATTCATAAGCATGTTGTAATGCACGATTTAAGCCATTTCAATTATGTCCAAGCCATTATATAGAAATCGCCAATTTTGGCCCACCATGGTTCTAACCCTGAACCGGCTTTGGGCCTCCAGCCTAGGCAGTCCAACTGCTCCCACTGGAATTGGGAAACCATGGGTCCAATTCAGCCGTCCAAGTAATTGTGCCAAAATTACCCGAACCAATTTCAATTAGCCATATTAATTTCCAAAATTAATATCACATGAATAAAATAAAATTTCATTCAAGAAACCACACGCATTTAAATTAGATAAATTTAAACACACGAATTTTAAAACCAATTAAAATTTCAAAACTGGGCCCCAGGCCCAAAAACCCGCCAAATCCAAAAACACTGGGCACGGCCCACCGGCGGCAGCCCCGCACCCCGGGAACAGCAAGATTTTTTTTTAAAACAGAAAAATATATAAAAAAATATATCAAGGCATCCAACAACCGGAAATTCACCAAGAATTCCAAAACATACAATTAAATCAAACAAACACAAACCAATATGCATATTCAATTCCAATTGTGTGAAAATCAAATGGGGAAAAATCTTAAACCCAAACCAAGAACCCCAATAAAAAATCTCCAATTTTAAAACATGGGATTCAACCAATATTAACAATTTCCACGGATCAAAAGCCTGCTTTGATACCACTGTTGGGATTTTTCACCAGAAATCACCTGATAAAAGCGAGAGAACGCGATGATTTCTTCAAATCCGTGCCCAGGAGCAATTGAAATGGTAATTGAAAAAACAAAATTTAATAGAAAGAGATAATTCTCTTACCCGGAATATCTCTTTCAGAGATGGATGCAGACTGCAGGAATCAATATAGAATCCCTCCTCGTTCACATACACGAACGCCTAACGAACACCACCCGTGCTAGCGTTGGAAAAACACGAACTGTGGAGAGGAGGAAGAGACAAAATTTGGCTATGCTTGTGTTTCTCACTTTGGCCGAAATTCCTAGGGTTATTTTAACCCTAGGTGGGCCGAAATTCCCTAGGGGAATTTTGGTCCAACTTGGCTCCTTATTTGTGTGGGCTTCCTTCTTTTAATTCAGGCCCAATCTTATTTTAATTAATCTGGTTTAAATTAATTTCAAGCCCAACTTTAATATACCCATGTATTTAATATATTACACCAAGTAATATATTATTTACATTTAAATTAAAATTAGTTTGACCAATTAATTTAATCTATCAAATTAAAATTAGATCTTCACAAAATAAAATCATATGTAAACCTATACATATGAATATTTCCACCTAGGAAATAATCTCATAATTAATCCAATTAATTATGAAGAGCCAATAAAATATATTAATTTTATTATTAGGATCAATCCAATTGATCTTTATAATATAATTAATATATATACCTCTCTCTCCAGAGTGTATACTCCAAGTATACATGTGATTCCTTAAGTCAGTGTTCAGTCGCTTAATGTGTACGATCCCGTGGGCTCATCTTTATGTTGGCAGTGGGCCTTTGTCCCACAGACTGCAGTTGGGCTCTAGCAAGCCACTGCAACCCCCAATTAAGATGGAGATGGCAGTCTAACTGTTATCATAACCCTGTAGTTTAAACTTGTATATCCTATGTCATTGATATCGATGTCCGACACAAAGGCATGGATTGATCACCCTCTTTTGTGTCCAGACACTAACTTGATCCCGAATGTACTAAAGCTCACAAACAAGTTCCAAACTTGTTTGGGTGTGGCCACACTCTTATCAGTCACATTCATCAAGAGGCCGGTGATATCTTCTCAATGGACTACTGAGTGACAAATCCCTTCTGCATATCCATAGCATTACCATGCTAAGTGACATACCCGAAAGTACCCATACTTGGCACCCTATTACAGGCCCTTTAGGCGTACCCGTAAGTATGCGACCTCACATGCAACACCATCATATGGTCAGGTCAAAGGATCCATACAAGTACTACACGAGAATCACTTGTGATACTACACCATGTGGATTTCTCGTTAAGTGGATCTATCCAGTACCATGCCCATTATGCATGTACCCATTAACTTGGTTGACATCCCATGTCCAATGACCTATAAGACACCGCCATACAACTAGGTTAATGATAGTCTCTTGTTCAATTCATTCCCATGACTGGAACAGAGTACGGATCTATTTATGGTCATATCTTTTACCCTATCCATGGTCTTACTGCCAAGTGCATGACACTAGCCATCATGGATATGGATATGTCCATTGGATACTTCATTTAATATATTGCACAAGATAGATATAATAAATGAATTAATGCCTTTATTAATAACACAAATAAGTATAATACATAAATCCAATTAATGTATGATACAAATACAAAGACCAATGCCTTGGGACTAGGGCATATACAACAGATAAGGCATGTGAAAACTGGTTGGAAGCGGCCCTTCTCCATCGGCTATCAGTGTGGCAGGATCTGCACACTTAATAGGATTAAAGTGGATCATCTCCTTTAGCTTCGGTAACATGGCTTCTATGTTAAAAAATTTCTAACTGAGATGCTTCTCCAGCATAGTCTCAATCGAGGCTTCCCTTGCATTCTCAAAGGCCTCATCCTCTTTGGACTGATGATTGGGTTCTCTATGGTTAATCACTCCACCACTTCCCCCGGGAAGGCTTCCTCCAGTACCATTAGTACCTTGGACAAACTGTTGTCCCCCACTTCCAACCGAAGTCTGAGCCGGTGGAACTGCCTGAATAGGGATGGTGCTTATCATTGCTTTCACTTGTTCCCTAAGAGTAGCCCTAAATTCGTCTGAGCTTAGGAAGCTCCTCATAAAAGCAGCCATATTAGAGGGCAAGTTTCCATTGTGTCCATCGACCATCTCCGCTCTGTCCACTTCTTCTAACAAAATCTGATTGTGAATTTCGACCTTCCGATCTGAATCTGACCCTAAGCTAATTCCCACCATGGTGACAGGCTCTGATTGAACTGACTGAATTGGTGGGTTTGGCGCTGATTCAACACGAACTAACCACTTCAAGGTGTGACTCCAAACTGCACATTGAACATAAGGTTAGAAGCTTAGATGGATGTCATGGGCCTAGACTCGACACACTAAATGGCGTGTATGGTGTGTTCATGTTCATGATCAGATGATGCTTTTATGGATGTGGACGATGAAGAAAATGACTTTTGTGTTTTCTTTCTTTTTGTTTTAGATGTTCCAAGCATACCCCTTGCCATGCAAAAGACAATGCAAAAATGTCACGTGTGATCCGGCACGGGGACAGAAGTTCGGTGCCTTCGGGGCACCTAGTGGACGTCATGAAACGGTCACATGTGTACCGACACATGGATAGAGGTTCGACGCTTCATAGGTCAATGAGATGATATAAAGTGGTCATATGGGAACCGTTCCATAGACAGAGGTTCGATGCTTTTATGGCATCTAAGATGGAATAATGTCACAAACAAGTCGCTTGTAACTTAAAACACGGATAGCATTTTTTGGAGTACCTTTGAATGAATCATCAATGTTATGGAACAATCCGATGTGGATCATGACACATAAGCAAGACTTTGGCGTCGCAATGACATAAATGGTGAATGGATATGATGCCATGTGATGATATTGTGTGATCCACCACACAAATGTAAACCTAAGACTGTCATGGTCACCTATCAAGTGAAATGATGTAATGGAATGGCCAAGTGCAATCCGGTGCACCGACAGAACATGGGTAGTCTTAGGGAGTCCCGATATGTCATGAAATGAAATGGTCGTGAGGGGCACACTGAGAACATCCTTACATTTTAGATGGGATGAGATGAGATGAATGCCCATGTCATACAGAATGCAAGTGGCTGCACAAAAACGTAGTTTGGATGCATGACATACAAGATGATGTAGTGTATGCTTTATGGGAATGTCAACACGCAAGATGTGATGGCACAGGAATAAAATTCATGGCTGCACGAAAATATGGTTAGTAAAATACCATACGTATGATGATGCTTCAAAATGGCTGCATAAAAATGTGGTTAGAAAATGGCATACGGATGATGCGTGTTTATGTTGCATGTAAAGGTCAACAACATCCATAGAGCAAATGTTAGCACACAAAAATATGCTCACCCTTCCAACCTTATTCCTCCATTTGATTGGTCTCACATTCTTCCTAGGTATTGGGTCTCTTTGGCTTCAACCGGGGATACCAAAGGCTTACTCCCAATGTCCATTTTCAAATATATGTTTTGGTAATCTAAGGGGAAGTTACTAGGCCATTACATGAAGGTATGAGTCAAACCAAGGGTCGTACAAGTTCCCATAGGGAAAATATACTCCTCACTTCTCCCAACTCAAATGAAGGGGTACGGACAAGGCTATGAGTGGTTTAGCCCCTCGGGTGCCTCCAATCCTAGCGGAAGAGGTAGGTCACCTTTGGAAGTAAACCGGGCTTAATCATGTGTTGGAGGGATTCAAGAAGAGAAAATGTCTTCCTATGCGGTTGTGAATGAGATATCGGATTATAAATTAATAATTGATTACAAGTGAGGATATACTTCAATTGTTGCTTAAGTTCCTTAAGTTTTTTATGAAAAACTTTTTTAAAGAAACCATTACTCCCCAACAGAGTCACCACTATGAGCGAACAACGTTTTTCGGAAAGGGCGGTGAAGCGGGAACCAGGGATTTTCTTTTTGAGTGATGAGGTGTGGTTTTGAAAACAGGTTTTAACCTTCCTTAAGAAAGCCTTTCATTTTATTGGAAAAAAAACCCTTTTTGTAGAAAACTTAATTGTAAGTGTGAATTTTGGAAAGTAGGTTTTTTAGAAAATCCCAATTTGAACTTAAAGGTCTCAAAACCTAAATTTTGAGATTAGATACAGAGTCGCCTCCCGGATCAGCTCATCCAGGAAATTCCAGTACAGCTCCCTACCAAGTGTAGACGCGGTACCTAATCCAGAGATTCAAGGTTCGGGCAATACATCTACTAATCCTCAAACTTGTTTTCAATTATTATTTCATAATGAGATATGACATCGACTTAAATCTACCCCTTTTATCTTCTTTTATTTTTAGTCGATGCTTATACACATGACATAAATATAAATCCAAAATAAAGTGCAGAAAAGTAAAGGTGCAGGAAAGTAAAGTAGAGGCCAAATTATACGACCAAAAAACAAATCTCTCATCCTCACCATTTACAATCACCTATAATACACGATGATCTAAAAAGTACAATCGCCTAGATTCATGAGATGATTTATTAAATACATCAAAAATGAAAAATAAAGATAAAGAAAGCTGCATCCAAATACGGTTAGTACAAACAAACAAAGCACACTAAGGACTCACATAAGACAGAATAGGGGTATTTTGGGAAACGGGATCATGCATAGAGGGGATAATCGAGAAGTCCAGACGATTACTCGATTAGACTTGGAAAACATTTTATTGATACGCCCTGTTGATTTTGTGAATGAAAAACCAATTTTGAAAACAATTTGGCTAATTTTACTTGCTTCTTCCAACTTTTGGTGGGCCGGATATCCCGGAACTTGGGGGTTCCGTTCGTGAGCGGGCCTAAATTGAACATCCATCTAAGGTCTGAAAATGTAAACACACCAAAAATCTATTTTGAATAGGAATGAGACACAAAATTACAAGTTTGCGGCATTAAAGGGCAAAACTATAATTCTGCCTCTCAGACTACAGCCGAGCGGCTGTAGGTATTATAGCCACGCCACTATAGTGGCTGGGGCGGCTGTAAAACCTACAGCCGTGCGGCTATAATGCTCCAGAATCAGTTCCGGTTTTCTTTTCTAGTTTTGAAAATCGTTTTAGAATTTTAATGGTTTCGGGCAATTCAGGATTTCTGGAAACTCACAAAATTCCACAAAATGGATCCAAAACAGATCAAACGAGCCTGGAAATCCCTAACAACCTTAAATCACTAAACTTTAACATTACATCCATCAATTATAAATCTGAAAACCGAAAATCAAACATATATGGATGTAATTGACCGATAATAATCATGAAAAACACATTTAATTTAAAGAACGGAAGTGTTATCAGTCGATTTAGGGCATTCGAAGCTTTTGCCCTGGGGATTACAGCCGAGCGGCTATAATCATCAGGTAGGGCGGCTGTAACCGGGTTCACTTCCAGAATCGCAAAAAACACAAAATCATATACAAACAATACCCAGAATGAATAAAAAACGGTTTTTAAGGCCTCTCAGAATGTACCTTATCTGTGTTCCAGTGTTTTGGATCACCAGGAATGGATTTGGAAGCCAAGAAACGCCTTGCAATCACGAACAACCCGAAAACGTATGCAACCTCCGTAGCTCGAACGAAACCTCGAATCAAATTAAGTGAGTGTTTAACTGACTAGACACACCCTAGAAAACTAATCCTCAAAGAACTTTAATTGTTTCTATAGATTTTATTAAGGTTTTTGATCATTTTTAGATTAAACCGTTTAATTGTCTCTCTTTTTTTTTAAATCTCTCAAGAACCCTAATTTCTTAGAATGTGTGTCCCTTTTTTTGTGTTCTATCTGCTCTCTTAACCTAATTCCCGTTACTTTGCTTTTTATATCCCCCTAATTAGGTTAAAAATCAGAATTTAAGACTGATTTTCTGCTAATTAGGAAATCTGGAGATCATCCTTATCGTCATTTCATTCACAACATCATTTCATTCATTCATCCTAAGTCACCTTTAGTGTATCACTCTTCATGTCACCATTCCATTCATTCATTACCCTTAAATGTTTCCCGTGTGATGTCAAGTAGAGTAAACTGGAGTGACCAAGGGCAAGATCTCAGGATCTGAGGGCTATTGGGGAACAAAGAGCAGTAGAAACAGAAAGTGAATCTGATTCCGGGGAAGAATTTGAGATGGCCAATCCAACACCTAGTCTTGCTGATGCCCTAAAGGATTTCCTGAGATCCCAGGATTTCCGTGACATGCTGAAGGAAGAGATGCAGGCTGTTGTGAGAGAAGTCGGCGAAACCGGCGCTAGTGGAGCTGGGAAGGAAAAAGACGCTGAATCATCTCAGCAAGGCACTGATGCCTTGGCTAGTTTGGAGAAGTTGCAAGAAATTGAGGCGGCTATGGAAAGGAAAATGAGGGCGAAGTATTCAAAATTGGATGAAGTGGTGGCCCAGCTGAAGAAAAGGGCCAGTGTTAGTTTGGACTCCAAGAGGGGGGTTAATGTAGATGCCATGATCAGCAAAGGTATTGAGACTTTTCCTATTGGCTTTCAAGTGCCAAAGGTTCCCTCATATAAGGGAATGGGTTCACCAGAAGCCCATGTGAATCTCTATGCATGGGTCATGCTGACCACCGATGCCACTAAGCAACAACTTATCAATCTCTTCCCGACTACACTCAAGGGAGGAGCATTGAGCTGGTACAATTCTTTATCTAAAGAAGAGCAATCAGACTAGGAGGCTTTATCGACGGCCTTTATCAAATACTACAGCTTCAATACCAAGATTCAGGTGAAGCTGTATAACCTGGAAAGAGTTAAGCGGAAGTCAAACGAGCCCTTTGATGAATACTATCAACAGTGAATGAACAAGATGATCTTGCTAAAGAACCACCCTGATGAAGATGAATTGATCCAGAAGTTGATTGACGGTAGTAGGGACATCTTCAAGAACAGTATGAAGTTCCTGTTGGGATTTGTCATCGGAAAAATAACATGGCACAACGGAAAATACACCGTTTAAAATTTCCTAGAATCCACATATCGTGTCCAATTACCATTGATTGAAATAAAAACAATTTGAATCAAGAGATTGAACTCACCAGATTATGTCTCTTCTAGAGACTGCTGTAGAATCGTTTCATAAAATTGATCTCCATAGTCCGGTGCATGATCAACTATCAAACGGGAATTGATGCTAGTCGAAGAACGGAAGAAATTGCACCAAAGAATTCAGTTATTGGGGCTGATATTGTTGTTGGCCGAATTTCCTTTGTGCCTAGGGTTTAGAGAGTGATTTTTCCCATAAATGTGCCTTTTATAGTCCTTATGCAACATGGACTCCAATCACGTTAAGTAAACCCAAGCCCATTAGGATTTTATTTACATATTTAAATCCTTATTCCATAAGATTTATAATACATAATTTAATTCCATATGGCTTGATTTAATTACCCATAATTAAAATAAAATCACACTTAAGAAAATAATTTAATTAATTGTTTACTTTATGTAATTCAATTAATTGATAGATTAATTAATTACATTATGTAAACTTATTAATTAAATTAAACCAACCCAATGTTAATTAATTACCTTGACACCGAATGTCAACTAATTAATTAACTCATTCCTTCCAATGTACATCACATGCACAATATCTATACGTTCCGGCTCAGTTGATCTATGTGCACGATCCTATGGGTCTGTCTTTATGTTGGTAGTAGGCCCAAGGCCCACAGACTGTAAGTGGGTTCTAGCAAACCATTATAGCCCCCAATTAAGATAAAGATGTAGCAGTCTTTAGAAGACACTCACCCGGTAGTAATCTCAAAGTGTCCTTTGCCTAACGATATCGATATGAATAAACAAGAGGCATGGTGTCCGTCATCCTCTTCTGTTGTTTATTATATTTCTTGATCTTGTGTTAACTGATTAATCAAATAAGCAACCAACTTATTTAGGTATGGCCATACACTTATCAGTCCCACTCATCAAGTGGCCAGTGATATCATCTCGGTGTTACCCGAGTGGCAATTCCATCACTTCATCATCAATATCAATATGTTCACCTGTCTACCCAATCATACCCATATTTAGCATCCTTTTATAGACCTTTTAGGCATATGTCAAAGTAAACTGGATTCCATATTGATACTATAATGAAATCTGGTCTGAGGACAAAAGAGACCAACTCAAGAAAGACCTATGATGCGACAACCATGTGGCTTTCTTGTGCGAATCGATCTAGTCCCATGTCAACGACATGTACCTATATTCATTACTGACTATACAAGTACTATGCTAGTTAAGAACTACCATACAGTCATCGAATATACAAGTCTATGGTTCTATTCGTTCGCACGATTAGAACAGACCTAGGACAGGTTTTATGATTATCAATCAATGGATAATCTACTCATATTATAGCACAAAATATAAATGAAATAGAATAATTGCCTCTATTAATGTGACACAAATAATGTATTCGTACATTCATACATGACTCTTAATGTATAATACAAAATACAAGAATCTAATGCCCTAGGAACTAGGGCACACCAACAATCTCCCACTTGCACTAGTTCCAAGTGGGCATTGCCCTAATATCTATAGATCTGGTATGACCGTCGTGCTGTGTCTGTGGCATCACTCTGATTAATGGATCAGTGACATTATTCTTGGTGTCAGCCCTCTACAATGATATGTCACCTCTTTTCACGATCTCCCGAATGAGATGAAACTTTTTGAGCACATGTTTGGATCTCTTATGTGACTGGGGCTCCTTAGCTTGTGCGATGGCCCTGTTGTTGTCACAAAAAACATCAACTGGGTCTAGGATAGTAGGTACTACTCCCAACTCGGTTATGAATTTCTTGATCCAAATGGTTTCCTTTGCAGCTTCACACGCAGCTATGTACTCAGCTTCCGTTGCAGAGTCAGCAATGGTGGCCTGCTTTGAGGACCTCCAACTAATGGCACAGCCATTCAGGAGAAAAACATAACCAGACTGTGACTGGTTCTCATCCTCATCGATCTCAAAACTTACATCAGTGTAACCTAACACTACTAGCTCATCTTGACATCCATACACTAAGAAAGCATCCTTAGTCCGGTCAAGGTACTTCAAGATTGCCTTGACTGCCTTCTAGTGTCCCTCCCTGGGGTCTGACTCATACCGGCTAGTCATACTTAGTGCAAACGCAACATCAGGCCTCGTACATAACATGGAGTACATGATAGATCTAATAGCAGATGCATAAGGGATCTTTTCCATGTTCTCCTGGTCCTTATATGTTTTAGGACCATCTTTCTTACTCAGCTTCAACCCATGGCACATAGGCAAGAATCCTTTCTTTACCTTGTCCATGCTGAATTTTTTCAGAACCTTGTCAATGTACGTGGCCTGACTTAGGCCTAGAAGCCGATTGGATCTATCTCTGTAGATCCTGATCCCGTAGATCGTCTCAGCTTCGCCTAAGTCCTTCATTGCCGAGCACCTACTTAACCACTGCTTAACCCCTTGCAGTGTTGGCATGTCGCCTCCAATGATAAGGATGTCGTCAACATATAGCACTAGGAAGGTGGAAACGCTTCCACTAACCATCTTATACACATAGGGCTCATCAGAATTATGTGTGAAGCCATATTCCGTAATGGCCTCATTAAATCTCTGATTCCATGACCTCGATGCTTGCTTTAATCCATAAATGGATCTTTAAAGATTGCATACCCAGTTTGGATACTTTGGATTGATAAAACCCTCAGGTTATGCCATGTACACATCCTTGAGTAGCTTTCCATTAAGGAAAGCGGTCATAACATCCATCTACCATATCTCATAATCGTACCATGCAGCTATGGATAGTAGCATCCTAATGGATTTGAGCATAGCAACTGGTGAAAAGGTTTCATCATAATCAATTCCTTGAACTTGCCTAAATCCTTTTGCCACCAATCGCCCCTTGAAGGAGTTGTCGGCTTTTAACTTGAAACACCACTTGCAGCCTATCACCTTAGCACCCGGAGATAGATCCACCAAGTTCCATACTTGGTTATCGTGTATAGATTGCATCTCAGCTTCTATGGCTTTACACCATTGATCTGAGTATGGGCTTTCAACAGCCTCCTGATAGGTCTTGGGCTCCTCTTAGTCAATGACCATAAGGTCCCCATCATCAGTCACGAGAAAGCCGTACCTCTCTGGTTGATGACATGTCCTACCAAACCTTCTAAGGTCCTGTGCAACCGGTTCTGGTTCCTCAATTTCATGAGTAGTCAGATCGGTTCCCGAAGCATCCTCAGCAGTAGCTGTAGGAGTTTGTGAGTCTTGAACTTCTAAAAGTTCAACATTACTCCCATTGTCTCTCTTGGAAAGGAATTCCTTCTCCAAGAAGACTGCATTTCTGGCTATGAAAAATTTATTTTCGGCCGGATCATAGAAGTAATAACCCTTAGTTTCCTTAGGGTAACCCAGAAACTGGCACTTGACAGATTTGGACTCGAGTTTGCCACTTGTCAATTGCTTAACATGCGTATCACAGCCCCAAATCTTCAAGAAGGAAACATTAGGCTTTCGGCCCTTCCATAGTTCATATGGTGTTCCCTCAACTGCCTTGCTTGGTGTATTATTAAGAATGTAAGTAGCTGTCTCTAAAGCATATCCCCAAAAGGAGACAAGGAGTGTAGCATGACTCATCATCAAGCGGACCATGTCAAGCAAGGTCCTATTCCTCCTTTCTGACACTCCATTCCACTGGGGTGTACCAGGAGGAGTGAGTTGGGATACAATCCCACACTCTTTAAAAAACGAGTCAAACTCTTGGCTCAAATATTCACCCCCTAGGTCAGACCGAAGTGCTTTTATTTTCTTGCCAAGTTGGTTTTCTACTTCATTCTTAAAGTCCTTGAACCTTTGGAGAGTCTCAGACTTATGCTTCATCAGATACACATGACCGTATCTACTGAAGTCATCCATGAAGGTGACAAAGTACAGAAAACCAGATCTAGCACTAGTGCTCATTAGGCCACATTCATTGGAATGTATTAGCTCCAATAGCTCTGAGGTCCTTTTAGCAGTCTTGCTAAAAGCGCCTTTGTCATCTTGCCTCTCAAACAAGATTCGCATGTGTCATAAGACTGGATGTCCTAGCACTCCACTAGAGTGAAGCCTAGCTATGCGCTTCTCGTTTATATGGCCAAGTCGATAATGCCAGATGTAAGTAGGATTAATTTCATTTTGTTTAATCCTCCTAGTATTTATGTTATAGATTGAACTTTCATGTTTTAGATCAAGGATATATAAGCCATTTTCAAGAAATGTGTTCCATAAATAATATTGCCACATTGCATAGAAATTCTACCATGTCCAATATTAAATACGAAACCAGAAATATCCAACAAAGAAACGGAAATAATATTCTGCGCATCGCATGTACAAAATAACAGTTTCTTAGTTCCAAAACAAGTCCACTAGGCATCTCCAAGAAATAATCTCCGATCTCCATGGCATGAACCCGAGCACCATTTCCGACTCGAAGATCTACTTCTCTAGATCCTAATAATCTCCTATTTCTTAGAACCTGCACATTTGAACAAATGTGAGATCCACATCTAGTGTCCAAGACCCAAGATGTAGAAATAGCCAGATTAATCACAAAAACATAAATACCTGAAGCAGCAGTTTTGCCCTTCAGTTGCTCCCTTAGCTTTGGACATGAGCTCTTCCAGTGCCCCTTCTCATGACACTCATGGCAGACATCTTCAGGAAAAGCAACCCTTGCTTTAGGTTGGGCCAACAACCTTTTGCCCTTAGCCTTGGCCTTAGATTTGGCCTTTCCCTTAGCAATGAGTGTATTGCCCTTATTCACCAGTAATACTTCGGGAGTCTTCTTAAGAGACTGCTCAGCAAGCTTGAGCATGCCATCCTGCTCAACAACCAATTTATCCAACCCTTGCATATGGTAATTCATGATAAACTGGTTATAAGATTCAGGAAGTGACCCCAGAATAATGTCTGCTGCCAAGTCCTGTGGAACTGGTGAGCCGAGGCGGGCAAGTGTATCAATATACCCCTTCAACTTTAGCACATGAGTGCTAACAAAAGTCCCTGCTGCCATCACAGTTGTACAAAGTGCCTTAGTTGTCAAGTAACGTTCCTGACGAGCTTGATCTTGGAACATCTTTTTATGTTGATCCATCATCTCATAAGCATACTCGTCCATGAACTACTTCTGAAGATCAGAAGCCATGGTACCCAGCATAAGGCACGAGACGTCTCGGTCATCCTTCACATGCTGGTCATACTGCTCCACAATCACCGTGGTGACGCCTCGACCTGCGGGAGGGCCAGCTGGTAAAGGAGCATTCAGTACATACTCCTTAAACTCTTGTCTAAGAACTATTTGTAAGTTCCTAGCCTAGTCCAGGAATTTAGTCCCCGAAAGCTTCTCCTTCTCCAAGAGTGACCTAAGTGAGAGTGAGTTGTTGTTTGTTGCAGCCATTTAAATTGCTTAAGTGAAATGGGATTATCTACATGGAAGAAATCATTGCTTGAGTTAGAAATAAAGGACTTTTAAGCCAATTAAAATTAATAATTCGATTTTAATTTGCTTATTATGTTAATTGGCTGACTTGACCAAGATCCACAACTTATCAATGACTGGCCGAACTAGGGCTCGCTAACCAATCATTGATTCGTTTGGTAGGACAACCTATCCAATCCTTCCACGAAGGACTCTTGGTTTGATAGGCTTATTGACACTTTACCCATCTGTGCTTAGGGCCCGCTCTGAGCTAATGCCACCCATGTTGAGTCAAACCACCATACACATGTTAACCATACCAAGTATCCTAACCCTCGACGGCCCACCGAATACTACAATGTACCCAGCTAGGGCATGGCGCACATTGCAGCATCAATAGGAGGAAGAGGTGTGAATGTGGGAAGCACTTTTAAACAACTCAATATTTTAATTTCTGGATTATAAATAAGTGATACGGCTTAGCATGCATAAACACGGGTATTAATTTGGTGATCCATACATCCATATTATATGACAAATGCAACAGCATACTTAATTTAAAATAAATGAGATCCTATGGGCCTTTAATTACATCCTAATGAAAAACTAGATATCCTATCTAATTCTTCATGGGCTGGACTGCAATCCTTTTTGGGCTCCCACCATGGGCTTGCTCCATCTAGGTCTTCCTCCATACTTGATGCAATTACAACAATTTTGTAAAATAAAATCTATTCTAAAATTACATCAAAATAAAAATGGCACGCAGGCCATATTTCCCAAAATTAAGTAAGTCCGTTCATTCATAGGCTCCTTACAGTATGTCAGTCGCTTCATTGCACGGTTGACTTCCACCTGTGAGCCAATTTTCAAGCTGTTAAAGAAAGACCAGCCGATTGTGTGTGATGAACGGTGTCAATTGGCGTTTGAGAAAATCAAAGCTTATTTGGTAAATCCGCCAGTCCTGAGCCCACCAATTCCAGGGAAGCCTTTGATCTTGTATTTGGCTATCGAAGATTCCTCTGTGGGGGTAATGTTGGCGCAAGAACAAGATGGCAGGAAGGAGCACCCTATCTACTACCTCAGCAAGAAGCTGCTGGAGTATGAAACCAAGTACACACTGGTGGAGAAGACATGTGTAGCAATGATCTAGTTGACCAAGAAGCTGCGCCATTATTTCCAGTCATACAAAGTACAGGCCGTGGCCAAAGTGGACCCAATGAAGTATCTATATGAAGCATCTATTGGGATTTTTCATTGGAAATCACCAGGATTAAAGCGGAAGAACGCGATGATTTCCTCAAATCAGTGCCCAGGAGCAATTGAGATGGAAATTGGAAAAACAAAAATTTACTAGAAAGAGATAAAATTCTTACCAGGAATATCTCTTTCAAGAGATGGATGCAGACTGCAGGAATCAAACTAGAAACCCTCCTCGTTCACATACATGAACGCCTAACGAACACCACCCGTGCTAGCATCGAAAAACACAAACTTTGGAGAGGGAGGCTAAGGAGAATTTCGGCTATCACTGTGTATCACCAGTTGGCTGAAATTCCTAAGGTTGATAAACACTAGGTTGGCTAAAATTCGTTAAGGAATTTCGGCCCAACTTGGCTCTTTCATTTGTGTGGGCTTCCTTCTCTTAGTTCAGGCCCAATCTTATTTTAATTAGTCTGGTTTAAATTAATTTCAAGCCCAACTTTAATTTACCCATGTATTTAATATATTACACCAAGTAATATATTATTTACAATTAAATTAAAATTAGTTTGACCAATTAATTTAATCCATCAAATTAAAATTAGATCTTCACAAAATAAAATCATATGTAAACCTATACATATGAATATTTCCACCTAGGAAATAATTTTATAATTAATCCAATTAATTATGAGGAGCCAATTAAATATATATTAATTTCATTATTATGATCAATCCAATTGATCTTTATAATATAATTAATGTATATACCTCTCTCTCCAGAGTGTATACTCCAAGTATACATGTGATTCCTTAAGTCGGTGTTCAGTCGCTCAATGTGTACGATCCCGTGGGCCCATCTTTATGTTGGCAGTGGGCCTGCGGCCCACAGACTACAGTTGAGCTCTAGCAAGCCACTGCAGCCCCCAATCAAGATGGAGATGGCAGACTAATTGTTATCATAACCCTGTAGTTTGAACTTGTATATCCCATGTCGTTGATATCGGTGTCCAACACTGAGGCATGGATTGATCACCCTCTTTTGTGTCCGAACATTAACTTGATCCCGAATGCACCGAAGCTCACAAACAAGTCCCAACTCATTTGGGTGTGGCCACACTCTTATCAGTCACATTCATCAAGAGGCCGGTGATATCTTCTTAGTGGACTACTGAGTGACAAATCCCTTCTACATATCCATAGCATTGCCATGCTAAGTGACATACCCGAAAGCACCCATACATGGCACCCTATTACAGGCCCTTTAGGCGTACCCCTAAGTATGCGACCTCATATGCAACACCATCATATGGTCAGGTCAAACGATCCATACAAGTACTACAAGAGAATCACTTGTGATACTATACCATGTGGATTTCTTGTTTAGTGGATCTATCCAGTACCATGCCCTTTATGCATGTACCATTAACTTGGTTGACATCCCATGTCCAATGACCGGTAAGACACCGCCATACAACTAGGTTAATGATAGTCTCTTGTTCCATTCATTCCCATGACTGAAACAGACTACGGATCTATTCATGGTCATATCGTTTACCTTATCCATGGTCTTACTGCCAAGTGCATGACACTGGCCATCATGGATATGGATATGTCCATTGGATACTTCATTTAATATATTGCACAAGATAGATATAATAAATGAATTAATGCCTTTATTAATAACACAAATAAGTATAATACATGAATCCAATGAATGTATGATACAAATACAAGGACCAATGCCTCGGGACTAGGGCATATCCAACAGCATCGGTGTTAGTCAGGAAGTTATCTAGATGGCTCTTGTTGTTGTCAGAATTCGACATTGAGTACGTCATTAGGAAAACCATCAAAGGGCAAGCAGTAGCAGAATTTCTAGCAAATCAGCCGCTGGAATCAGATTACATAGAGAATTTGGAGTTCTCGGATGAACAGCTGGCCATGGTGGAAGTAAAGAAATGGGTCATGTGCTTTGATGGTGCTGTGAATAGAAAAGGTGCTGGAATTGGGGTAATCATAGCAACACCGAACGGTGAAATCATTCCTTTGTCAAAAAGATTGGATTTTCCTATAACCAACAATGGAGCAGAGTATGAAGCATGCTTATTTGGGATGGAAGCTCTATCGACACTAGGGGTAAATGATGTCTTGATTGTTGGAGATTCGCTTTTAGTGATTAGGCATGCTCAAGGTGAATGGGAGCTGAAAGAAGGAGCCTTACGACCCTACTTGGAGCTGCTACAGTACAGAAAAGAGCTTTTCGGCCAATGCAAATTCAGACATGTCCCTAGAGATGAGAACAAGATGGCTAATGTGCTAGCAACATTGTCTTCTATGTGGGAAAATCCAGAAGAAACTCAAGTGCAACCACTGGTTATAGCAACTTCCAGACAACCCTGCTTGAAGTACACGAAGTAATGGAATTGACAGCAGAAGAAAAGCCGTGGTTCTTTGATATTTACCAGTATGTGAAGGAAGGAAAGTACCCATCAGGAGCCAATACTGCTAATAAGGTGTCATTAAGAAAACTAGCCAGTCAGTTCAGGAAAGTACCCAGAGGGAGCCAATACTACTGATAAGGTGTCATTAAGAAAACTAGCCAGTCATTTCAGGATCTTTGAAGATAGACTATACAAGAGAACAACAAATGTTGTTCTTCTGAGGTGCTTGAAAGAACATGAGGTAGAAATGGTGATGCAGCAATTACATGCAGGATCCTGCGGGCCACATATGAATGGACTCGCTATGGCCAAGAAGATAATGATACAGGGGTACTTCTGGATGACTATACAGGCTGATTGTATAAGGAAAGTAAGAAGATGTCAAGAGTGCCAGATCTATGTTGATATCAGTCATCTGTCGCAACTTGAATTACAGAATCTAGCATCCCCTTGGCCGTTTTTAGCGTGGTGAAATTCATCCTGCAGCATCTAATGGGCATCGATTCATAGTTGTGGCTATTGATTACTTCTCAAAGTGGGTGGAGACAGAATCCTTCACTAGTGTAACAGCTAAGTAGATGGTCAAGTTTATCTAGAAGAACATCTTCGCTCGATATGGGGTTCCCCATCGTATAGTGACTGACAACAGAGTGCAATTCCAAGAGGCAACAGCTCAGCTATTTGCAGAACATGGCATTGAGCACCATAAGTCTTCTCCATATAGGCCCCAGCTAACGGTGCAGTGGAAGCAGCCAATAAGGCAATAAAGAAGATCTTATAAAAAAATGGTAACCACCTACAAAGATTGGGTGACAAGCTACCATATGCTCTTTGGGGTTACAGAACCAGTGTGTGAGCGGACGACCTTTTAATAATGTGAAAGGAACGCGGTGAAGCGAGCCGGGGGTTTTAGAAGATGAAACTTATTTGAGTGTGTGTTTTGGAAATTCTTTTTATAGAAAACATTTTTCCGTTTTATTACTTATAGACCTCGAAACCTAAATTTCGAGATCAGTGACACAGTCGCCACCCGGATCAGCTCATCTAGGAAATTCCAGTACAGCTCCTTACCGAGCGTAGACTGCTATACCTAATCCAGAGATTCAGGGTTTGGGCAACTTACCTACTTAACCTCGAGCTTGTATTCAATTTATAATTTATATTACCATATTTATTCAATTTATTATCTTTCTCTAACCCGATTTCGTTTAATTTATTAGCCCGTGCTCAAGCAAGATGCAGAAAACAAATTGCAGAAAAATAAAGCATACATCCAAAATATACAAGAAAATAGTAGAGGCCGATTATAAAATCCAATCTAATAAAAGATGAAGACCCTCGTCCTCACTTTATAATCGCCTAGGATATACGAGGATCTAAAAAGTTACAATCGCCTAATTTACACGAGAATCTATTAAATACAGCGAAAATAATAAAACTAAATGCTAGCACAATTTATATTATAAACACAGATAAGACTCACAATAGGACAGAATTGGGAATTTAGGAAATGTGGGCATGCATTTAGAGGGCAACCAGGTCGACCCGACCTGTCGGACCAATTAGACCTGGAAAACGGTTTTGAAACGCCCTGTAATTTTTGTGCTGGGAAACAATTTTTGGAAAACATTTGGCTCGATTGCATGTAAATTTCCATTTCGTGGGTCTATTATCCTGGAACTTGGAGTTCCGTTCCTGCGGGTTCCTAAATACACATTTCATCTAGGGTCCAAAAAGCGGTAAACACATCAAAAACATTTACAAATCCGAAAACAACATCACGCAACGGTGTCCATACGAGTCATTCCGTGATTCTGTCTTTGGTAGGAATTACAGCCGCGCGGCTGGAAAATAGAACCGAGCGGCTCTAGTTAGAGCTGGCTGGCTCTAGTTAGAGCTGGCCGGCTCTGGTTAAAGGCGGGCGGCTCTAACCCATGCTGGGCAGCTTTAATACCCGGGCCCGAAACTGATTTTCTCGTTTTTTTGAAAAATCACCATTTTGTTCGTCTTCAATGTTTCCCAAGGATTTTATAAGGTTCGGTGGTTCACTGATGCTGAACTATGGATCCGAAACGGATCGAACAATCCCAAAACTAAAATATAAAACCCGGGAAAAAACCAAAAAAACCAATACCCGTACGTCCAAAAATCCGAAAACCGAAGCTAAAATGATGCATAAATATCCTTGGGCTGAAAAATACCCTAACAAAATGCACGAAATGGAAAATGGACTGTTTTTGGCCGATCGGGACAGACCGGGAATCTGTCCCTGAGGAACAGAGCCGGCCGGCTCTGTTCATCATGAACATAGCCGTACGGCTATGGTGGGCAGCCTAGTTTCTGGAAAAAAGCAAAACAGAGAAAAAACACACGAAAAACAATGCAAACAGGTTTTAAGGCCTCTCAAAGTTTACCTTGGTATTGTTTTGATGCTTTGAACGTTAAGAAATGGATTGAAAGCTGGAAATGTGTCCTGGAGACTCAACCGGCCGAATTCCAGGATGATCCGAAACAATCCGAAACCAACCCGAAATGATCCCCGAATCAAGAGCAAAGGTTGTAGACTTTGTTGTTATTGTTTGGAGATTGATTTAGGGTTTTGATGAGAGTGTTTTTGGGAGCTCTCTTTCTCGATTTTCTCTTTCTTTTTCTACCCTGTCTCTGCTTCTCCTTTTCTCTCTTTTTCTTTTTCTTTCTTGAGAACCCCCCTTTCTCTTTTTGTATCTCTCTCTTTCTCACTCCTTTCAATCAATCAGTGTGCCGCCTGACTTTCTGATTTTGCACCCTAAAATCTTTCTGTCAAGCCAAGTTGCTCTGCTTTGCAGGGCAACTTGGTTTGCCTACTAGAGCCACCCAGCTCTAGTGTGCACTAGAGTCGTACGGCTCTAGTCTAGAGCCAGCTGGCTGTGGCTCAAGAAACCAGAGCCGTCCGATTCTAGCAAAAGCAAGGGTGAAATCTAAAAAATTGGACGCACACACCAAACCTTGGAAATGATTCGGGAGACCTTTTTGGGAGCTTAGGACCGCAGATAACCTGGCTTTCAGGACATTTGAGATTTCCCGGACAACATTCTGGTTGCTTTCAAGTCTGATTCTTATCCGCCAGCTCAAAAGATAAAACAAGATTGCTCTTCATAGAGGTCAGGAAAAGCCAGAATGTTGTCCGGACGATCCAATGATGATGATGAGTGCCTCAACAAAATTGTATGCAAGAGTGCGTATTTATTCCTTGATCGATAATTTTAGAAACAAAAATTTTTGCCCCTTTGATAAAAAATAAATACAGCTGAGTGGTTTATGATGCATGTATGCATGAATGCATGCATGATTGGAGTCCATGCACATATGTGACATGATGTTTATGTTACTGCGCTTGGTATATGTACGATGCTGGGGAAATAAACTCGTGACTTTTGATGATCTTCTGTGGAGATTGTCTCAACTGGGGATTTTGATTCGGTGGGGGTCATCATAGCTGGAGACTTCACCGAGGATAAACCGGGGATCTTAACTCGATGGGGATCATTTTAGCTAAGGACTCCAGTGGGGAAACTCGGACCCGTTTAATCCTATTGGGGATCTTACTGGAGACCCTGCCTTAATGGAGATTGACTTAGTAGGGACTCCGTTAGGGATTTCGATGGAGACTCTGTGGGGAATCTTAGCCCATTTAAGTCTTGTAAGAAGTTGTTCATACTGGGAATTTTGTTTACCATGAATTCCATTCATTTCATCTGCCCGATTGAGACCAACAGATATTTCCTCCCAGGTAGGGATATGCTTCCAGGTCGATCTTGCTGGGGACAACTCTACCGGGGATGATCCTACCAGGGGTGGTACAACTAGGCCAAGAGTTTCCATTTGTAACAATTTCATTGAAGTCACCGTGGGTTCAGATGCAACGACCTACTAATGGGTGTTTACATGTAATGGTCACGTTGTATGCAATATGAACATCTAAGTGGAAAATCAGACCTGCTTAATATCATTATGATGACATCAGAATGAGTATGATTGGGAAATCAAAAGTGACTTTGACTCTGAACGTCACTCTCTTCTTGTTACCAACACGTCCTTTCGGTTTTTCGTGTTGGAAATTTTCTCCTGGGGATTATTCCTTTTTTTTCTGGTTTTTTTTTTTAAATTATGCATGAGCACTCCAGCCAAGTAGATTTTTTGCACTGGCCTGTCTTAGGATTAGAAAGTGCACCTTAATATGTTCACCTAGGATTGTGAAAGGATTGTTCTTGATGATGCTTAGCGATGTAGCCTTTACCTGCCCCTAGTGTTAGAGGTTTATGTTCGGGTGTTTGGCTGTAAAACACTTCATCAGATCTGGTTTGCTGCGTGTGGCAACCTATACATGGATATTTATATGCAATGGCATGATGCATGCATATTGATCATCAAAACAGAATATGAAACATTCATGATATGATGAATGTGAATGCATTAGGAAAATCCAACCCATGGCTCTAGTTTGACCTATGTCCCTTCTTGCTACCAATATGTCCTTTTGGTTTTCCATATCGGAGTTTTTTTCTTTTTTAAGGATCTGCTGGGGACATGTTAAGGGCAGGTCACCAAGGTATACAACCAATCGCTGGATGGAGCCGCCTCTATGAGCAGACAACCCGAGATGGAGTCAATTAGCCACTAAATTCTACAAGGATTTGAAACTGTATTAATTATGCACAGTCTTCGAAGATGGGCACAGCTTTTAGTCCTTCAAGGCGTGGCCTGATTCAGAATGACTTAAGTTAATTGTGGCAAATCACACCATCTTTAGGAGGTGAAAGGGAATACTGGTAAGTAGCCACTACTGTTGCAGCTGAAGACTGAGTTCTCAGAATGATTGGTAAATGCAACTTTCCCCTGAATATTAGCACAGCAGGCTTTGCAAGTCTTCCTATTGATGGGGTTCATCCCATTCATGATTGTTGAAAGGTTTGTAAGACCTAGTTTCTCCAACACTATTGGTGAAGTTCACAGGGGTGAGTGTCAGTCTTCTCCTTTCCCTCTCACATTTTGCTCAACAGAACCCTTTGCACCATCCTTTGCTGGGTTGAATATTACCGGCGGATAATCATCCCTTCTCAAAGTTCCCCACCAGCTACTCTTTTCCCTGAAGTCTAGTATAGGCTATAGTGTGGACTTTGCTAGACAAGGAGAGTGGTCATCTCTTATTGTGAACTGCTCGCTGAAGTTGGCATGCAGCCTTTGGGTTTGTGAAATTTGCAAAAGCATGCCCTTTGTTCACTCTGCTTTGGAATCAAGAGGAAGGTGCAATAAATCAGTGGTTGACACTGATCTCTCATTATTACCCTCATTCTCTTTCATCCAGTGCTTATCAAAGAGTTGCACCAATAGTTGTTTTGGCATAGGTAATCTTAGCTCTGCTAAAACAGACTTATATTCAAATCCTCTCTCTGCCATGAAATCAAAGCCTTTCCTGTCATCTGAGGATGCAAGCTAATTAGTTTGGGGGGTTTAGGTCGAAGGGAAATGGCATAGGATAGAAAGAGAATCCCCAATCTGGCACAGGTTGATGATAAGCAAAGACTGATTGGGTCAATACTTTGCCATATGCCTTCATCACCTTTATGGCGGTGAGATTATGCAAGTGGATCAGCATTGGGATTCAATTTCTTGTTAGAAGCCATTGATGGTGGAAAATGGGGCTTCACATAATCGGTTCAGGGAATAGGATGAAAAGGGGTTTCATCGAACAAGTGTTTACGGCTCATAAGTAAATGGAAAAAAAATGGTGTTGAAGGTGTGGAAGAGGTTGGAAAAGGATAGTGCTTTGGGTTTTTGAAGACAGGAAAGTTCAAATCTTTCATAGAAAGAGTACAAAAATCTGATCATGATGGGAAATTGGGAAGTGGAGATTACTTATTACACGTCACCATTTAATGCTATGAGGCACTCCAGTGTTAGCTATGACGGCCATGTATGAGAGGGAGAAAGACTTCTGTCTGCATCGATTTCCCCTTTTTTTTCGAAAGAACTAAATCCAGGCCATAACCACCCATTGATTTTCCTGCTGCATTCAAATTCATGCATGTCATGCGTGTTTAATATGTCTTTTTAGATGAACAATGCATGTGTAATGTCATGTGCATATGAATGCCACACGCACAAGATAATGTATGCACTACAACCAAGAATGCTTCAGCATTTTACCACATGATGGATAATAAGGATGATGAAAACCATTTGAACTCCTCAAGAGTTGGAGATTTTGGTGAGGTTGGAATTTTAGCTTTAAGGTTTTGGCATGGGGTACTTTCTTGGGTAAGGAATTAGGCTTGGGGCTTCATTTTGGGGTTTAGTTTGAGTTTCAATAATGGCTTTTAACTTGGAATAGTTCGGGTATCATATGTGCTATTCGAATTGACACTTTAGGGCAGGGCCAATAGCATCTTGTAAGGATTGTTAATTTGGATCAGCAAATGACTCGGCGGAGGTGGTGCCATCATATCATTTACTTATCTCACAAGCTCACCTTTCAAGAGAGAGTTCGCTCAGGAAAAGATTCACTTTTACGTTCCCTATGGTATTTAGATTGATGTCATGCATTTTGATATTATGCATATCGGATATGTCATTTTAGATGATCAAATGCATGCATAATGCCATGAACATGCAATCACCACATAAGTAAGAAGATGACCAATTGCATTCAAAAATGATTTCAATACACCTTACAACAAAATGAGTCTCCTACAGAAAGGAAACCTCTAAGGGTATTGACTCCACAGTATCTGATTATTCCCCGACTAGTCACTGTCTCAGATTCAATGTCATTGCCCCACTCTCATTAGGCCAAACCTTGTAGTTCTTCATCATAATCCTCTCCCCGAGAAGTTTGAGGAATTTCCTTGGCGGTCTCCCTAATTGCCCCTAGTTGCTGATTAGAGGTAGATGGGACTCTCAATTTTCCCTTGTCGATTAGCTTCTAGATCCTCCTTCGCGGAGCGACACATTCACTGGTCCGGTGGCCTGCCATCACATGATAGCTACAGTAGTTACCCTTTTGTTCTAATGTTGGCCCCACATATGGTCTAACACTCTGCAACAGACCCATCTTTCTACATACGGCAAATAGCCTGTTCACCGAACAAGGCCTAGAGGATGTGATTTCCCCACTATATTCAGGAGGTGAGCTCGAGATATGTCATGGAATAGGGTTAGCTTTGGCACTGGTGACAGGAGGCCCTTGTAATTCCCCTTCACCGGTCAACCCCAGTAAGCCCAAGTTCTGGTGAGAGGGCCTTCCGAGGTGTTGCAAGTGAGTATCAGCAGTCTGGGCACTCTGCTTCTTGTTGGCATTGGCAATGGAGTCTGTGCGTGCCATTTCTCTTATTTTTCTTTCGAGCTCTTCCACCCATGTTTCCAAGTCATTGCACCTTGCCACCAGTCTCTCTACTTTGCCAAAATCATCCCCTAGCATTTCCCTCAACATTGCTGCTGCTTCCTCCCTGACTGCCTTTCGAAACCGCAATGAAGTGACGTAGTCTTCCACCACATCCATTATAGCGTTGGAGTTCACCAGGTTGGCCATTTTCAAGATTCTTTCCCCCTGATGAGAGCACTCATTAGTGTTGATGGGTGCATGCACAGCAGATACCGAACAGGGACTGACATATGCATGAGTATGTGATGCAACGTGTACGTATGTGGATGGTGAATTGTACATGCAATGTCATGTAATGCCATGTCATGCTATACTATTCTGAACCGACCAAGTGTATGCAAAGTGAAGAAGAGAAACGTGCAGATGCAGTGAATGCTGTTGGGGATGATGCATGCTAAAGTAATGCATGGCGTATAAATATACACCATAGGGATAAAACGACATACAGGGGTGTCCACAAGTCGAAGCAAGTAGTACTTGCAGAGAGGATTTGAAATAGGGCGCATAACTATGCACCCTGGGGAATGAAATGACATACAGGGTATCCACGAATCGAAGTAAGACATTGTTTGCAAAGGAAATAAGATAGGGTGCATAAATATACCCCTGGGGAAAATGACACACAAGGGTGTCCACGGGTCGAAGCAAGTAGTACTTGGGAAGAGATTTTGAAATAAGGTATATAACTATGCACCCTGGGGAATGAAATGATACATGGGGTGTCCACGGATCAAAGCAAGTAGTACTTGCGAAGAGGATCTGAAATAGGGTGCATAATTATGCACCTGGGGAATGGAAATGTCACACGGGGTGTCCACGGATCGAAGCAAGTAGTACTTGTGAAGGAATTGTATGCTATGGATGCGTGCATGCAAATGGTGTATGGGTGAATTTCGGTGCTCAGGGAGCACCTTGGGTATTCATGGATGGAACAGGATAAGATGAAATGGTGTGCTCGGCACGCGGGTAGTGTTTTGGTGCTTGGGGAGCACCTAAACAGCTTTTATGCAATGGTATGACATGAGCCCGTACTTGGGGCATGAGCAGATTTTTGGCACTCAGGGAGCACCCTAAGTTTTTATGCTATGAAATGAGATGAGTTCGTGCTTGGCACAGGAAAAGATTTTCGACGCTCGGGGAGCACCTAAACAGCTTGATGTGTGATTAAGATGCACGATCGTGGATTGATGCGATTGAATGATGGCAGATGCATGGAAACAAGAATGAGGATGATTTTCTTTGTTTTATTATTATTATTATTATTTTGGACATTCCGCGGATGCCCTAATCCTATGCTCAATGTAACATAAACAGGCCGCGTGCGATCCGGCACGTGGGCGAAGGTTTGGTGCCTTTGGGGCACCTAGCGGATGCCGTGAAATGGTCGCGTGTGGCCGACACACAGACAAGGTTTCCACCCTTTGGAAATTTATGAGGTGACATGAAATGGTCTCATGAGGACTATCCCACAGACAGAGTTCTGATGCTTTTGAGGCATCCAATATAGAATGATGTTATTGGTGAGTCATACGTAACCTGAGGCACGGATAAAGATTTGGCATTCGTGGAACTTCACATGATTTGGTAATGTCATGAAATGCCCCTACATGTGTAGTAACTGGACACTGGTGGAGTACCCTGAATGATTAGATAATGTTATGAGGAATCTGATGTGGATCACGACATACAAGCAAGATCTTGGTATCCCCGTGACACCAATGATGGCTGGATGAAATATTGAGCAATGTTTTTCATGTGACTCCCAACACGATAATAGATCTAAGACCATTGTGGTCCCCTAGTGCATGTAATGGTATAGAGAAACGGCCGAGTGCAAACCAAGGCACGGGCAAAACACAGGTGGCTTTGGGGCACCTGTTATGAAATGAAATGATCATGATGGGCACCCTTGGAACGTCCTTTATTAGGTGTAATGGAATGAAATGGTGTCAATGTACATGTATGCCACATAAAATGCAGGTGGCTGTAGAAAAATGTGGTTAGTGTCCATGACACACAGGATGATGTCATGCGTGCAAGAAACGAATGCATATGTCACACAAATAAAACATCATGGCTACACAAAGACATAGTTAGCACATATGACACATAGGATGATGTTTTGCATGCTTTATGGGAATGTCAGCATACAATGTGCATATGGCATACGAACAAAATATCATGGCTGCACAAAGACATGGTTAGCGTCGATGTCATACAAATGTTGATGTCTTGAAAATGATTGCGTAAAGATGTGATCATGATGACACACAGATGATCGCACATGTTTGATGTTTCATGAATAGGGACAAGCATGATGATGATGATCTTTGTATTTTGGTTTCTTTTGTTTCGGACGTCCCATGAGTGCCTAATGTTATACAAAAGAAGATGCAAAGGGGTCATGTGTGAGCCAACACACGAACAGAGTTTCGCCGCTTTCGGGGCACCTAATGGAGGTTATGAAATAGTTGTGTGTGCTAGCACACGGAAAAAGTTTTGATGCTTTTTAGGGAAAAATGAGATGGTATGAAATGGTCATGTGGAATTCATTCCTCGGACAGAGTTTTAATGCCTTCTCGGGCATCCGATATGAAGTGATGTTGCAAACAGGTCACGTGTATACCGAGACACGGACAGAGGTTCGGCGTTCATGGAACACCTTGCATGAATTGATAATGTTATGATATGCCCCTATATGTGTACTAATCTAGCACCCGGGGAGCACCTCAAATGATTTCACAATGTTATGAAATGGTTCGATGTGAACCATAATGCACAAACAGGACTTGGCGTCACCGGGACACCTATGATGAATGAATGTGATGTCATGTGATGGCATCATGTGAACTGTCACACGGAAGAAAATCTAGGACCATTGTGGTAATGGTCTACTTATTGAATGATATGATATTTTATGAAATGGCCGAGTGCAATCTGGTGCACGGGGCGGAAATCGAGTAGTTTTGGGGTACCCACATGTCATGGAATGAAATGATCGTGGAGGGCACGCTGGAAACATCCCTTCATTAGGTGGGATAATATGACATGGATGCATATGTCATATGAAAATGCAAAGGGCTGCATGAAAATGTGGGTCAGATGCATGACATGCAGACATGTATGTTTTGTGGAAATGTCGCACGCGAGATGCAAATGGCATAGGAATAAAATGTCATGGCTACACGAAAATGTGATTAGTGTCATGCATATGTCGGTGTTTGAAAATGGTTGCATAGAAATGTGGCTAGTGTCAATGTCATACAAATGTCGATGTCTTGGAAATGATTTTACAAAGACATGATCAGAATGACATATAAATGATTGCATGCATTTGATGCTTCGTGAGTAAAAATGATAATGGGCATGAATTCTTTATTCTAGACATCCCAAGAATGACCAAAACCATGCAAAAGACAATGCAAAAAAAAAAGGTCGCCTGCGAACCGTCACACGGACGAAGGTTCGGTGCCTTTGCGGCACCTAGTGGATGTTATGAAATGGTCACCTATGTGCCGTCATACGGATAGAGGTTTGATGCTTTGTAGGTCAAAAATGAAATGGCATGAAATGGTCACGTGGAAACCATTCCCCGGACAGACCTCTGATTCTTTTGGGGCATCAAATATGAAGTGATGTTGTAAACAAGTCGCTTGTATATAGAAACATAGATGAAGGTCCGACGTTCGCGGAATGCCTTGCACGGCTTGGTAATATTATGATATGCTCCTATGTGTGTAATCATCTGGGCACTCACAGAGCACCTCGATTGCATTATTAATGTCATGAAGCAACTTTGATGTGGATTGCGACACACAAGCAAGGTTTCGGTATCACGGTGACACCAACACCAAATGGACATGAAATGGTGATAACATGGTGTTAAAAATGTCATGCGACTTGCCACACAACCCAACCTAAAATCTTTGACATTTTCTAGTGAATGATGTGATGTGGTGAACGGTTGAGTGCAAACTGACGCACAGGCTGACTACGGGTAGTTTTGGGGTACTCGATATGAAGTGAAATGAAATGTCCGTGGTAGGCATTCTCAGAACGTCCTTTGCAAGATGAAATGAAATGAAATAACATGGATGTTAATGTCACACAAAATGTAAGTGGCTGTAGAAAAAATGTGGTTAGGGTGCGTGACACACAAAATGACGTTATGTATGTGGTATGGAAATATTGGCATGCAAGATGTATGTATATATGTCACACGAGTAAAATGTTGTGGCTGCACAAAAATGTGGTTAGTATAAATGCCATACATATACGTATGTGAAAGATGGTTGCAAGAAAACGGGATTAGAAATGGCACGTGAATGATTATGTATTTCAGATGCTTTATGAAAAATTAAAAGGAAAAACAACACAGGACAAATGTTAGCACACACAAAAATGTGCTCTCCCTTCCAACCTTATTTCTCGTTTCGATTGGTCTCGCATTCTCCCTAGGTATTGGATCTCTTTGGCATCAACGGGGGATACCAAAGGCGCACACTCAATTGTTCAATTTTAGATTTATGTTTTGGTAATCCTAGGGGAAATTACTAAGCCATTACATGTGGACCAAGGTCAAGCCAAGGGTCGTACAGGCTCCCATAGCAAATAAACACTTCCCCACTGTAGAACACGATGTAAGGTCATGCGGGGCTATGAGTGGTTTACCCCGTCGGGTGTCTCCAATCCTGGCGGTAGAGGTAGTCCACCTTTTTGGGTAAACCGGGGCTAATCAGTGTATTTGAGGGGTTGAGAAGAAGAAAATGTCATGATATGCAGGTATGAATAAATATGGCATTTATAAATCAATAAATGAATACAAGCGAGGTATATTTCAATAGTTGCCTAAGGTCCTTAAGTTTTTATGAAAAACAAAACTTTTAAGAAACAAGTGCGTCCCCAGCAGAGTTGCCATTGTGAGCGAACGACCTTTTAATGATGTGAAAGGAACACGGTGAAGCGAGCCGGGTGTTTTAGAAGATGAAACTTGTTTGAGTGTGTGTTTTGGAAAAATGGGTTTTGCTTATCTTACCTTAGGAAAAAAAATCGTTTATTTGTTTTAGAAATTCTTTTTGTAGAAAATGTTTTTCCGTTTTATTACTTAAAGACCTCAAAACCTAAATTTCCAAATCAGTGACAGAGTCGCCACCCGGATCAGCTCATCTGGGAAATTCTAGTACAGCTCCCTACCGAGCGCAGACTGCTGTACCTAATCCAGAGATTCAGGGTTTAGGCAACTTACCTACTTAACCTCGAGCTTTTATTCGATTTATAATTTATATTACCATATTTATTCAATTTATTATCTTTATTTAACCCGAATTCGTTTAATTTATTAGCCTATGCTCAAGCAAGATGCAGAAAACAAATTGCAGAAATATAAAGAATACATCCAAAATATACAAGAAAATAGTAGAGGCCGATTATATAACCCAATCGAATAAAAGATGAAAACCCTCGTCCTCACTTTATAATTCCCTAGGATACACAAGGATCTAACAAGTTACAATCGCATAATTTACACGAGAATTTATTAAATACAGCCAAAATAATAAAAACAAATGCTGCAAAATAGATGGTTCGCACAATTTATGTTATAAACACAGATAAGAGTCACAACAGGATAGAATTGGGAATTTAGGAAATAGGGGCATGCATTTAGGGGGTAAACAGGTCGACCCTACCGGTCGGACCGGTTAGACCTGGAAAACAGTTTTGAAATACCCTGTAATTTTTGTGTAGGGAAATAATTTTTGGAAAACATTTGGCTCGGTTGCATGTAAATTTCCATTTTGTGGGTCTGTTATCCTGGAACTCGGAGTTCCGTTCGTGCGGGTTCCTAAATACACATTCCATCTAGGGTCCAAAAAGTGGTAAACACATCAAAAACATTTGTGATTCCGAAAACAGCATCGCGCAATGACGTCCGTACGAGTCATTTCGCGATTCTATCTTTTCCAGGAATTACAGCCGGCGGCTGGAAAATAGAGACGGCCGACTCTGGTTAGATCCGGGCGGGTCTAACCCATGCTGGGTGGCTGTAATACCCGGGCCCGAAACCGGTTTTTTTTTTTTTTTTAAAAAATCACCATTTTGTTCGTTTTCAATGTTTCCTGAGGATTTTATAGGGTTCGAGGGTTCGCTGATGCTGAACTACGGATCCAAAACGGATCAAACAACCCCGAAACTAAAATATAAAACCCGGGAAAAAACCAAAAAAACCAATACCCATACGTCCAGAAAATCCGAAAACCAAAGCTAAATGACGCATGAATATCCTTGGGCCAAAAAATACCCTGACAGAATGTATGAAATAGAAAATGGACTATTTTCGGCCGATCAGGACAGACTGGGAATCTATCCCTGAGGAACGGAGCCGGGCAGCTCTAGGGCCAGAGCCGGCCAGCTCTGTTCATCACGAACACAGTCGTGCGGCTGTGTTCAAGAAGAACACAGCTATACGGCTATGGTGGGCAGCCCAGTTTCTGGAAAAATGCATAACAGAGAAAAAAACACACGTAAAAACAATGCAAACAGGTTTTAAGGCCTCTCAGAGTTTACCTTGGTATTGTTTTGATGCTTTGAATGTCAAGAAATGGATTGAAAGCTGGAAATGTGTCCTGGAGACTCAACCGGCCGAATTCCAGGATGATCTGAAACAATCCGAAACCGACCCAAAATGATCCTGAATCAAAGAGCAAAGGTTGTAGACTTTGTTGTTATCATTTGGAGATTGATTTAGGGTTTTGATGAGAGTGTTTTTGGAAGCTCTCTTTCTCGATTTTGTCTTTCTTTTTCTGCCCTTTCTCCGCTTCTCCTTTTCTCTCTTTTTCTTTTTCTTTCTTGAGAACCCCCCTTTCTCTTTTTATATCTCTCTTTTTCTCACTTCTTTCAATCAATCAGTGTGACGCCTGACTTTCTGATTTCGCGCCCCAAAATCTTTTTGTCAAGCCAAGTTGCTCTGCTTTATAGGGCAACTTGGTTTGCCCACTAGAGCTGCCTGGATCTAGTGTACACTAGAGCTGTACGGCTCTAGTCTAGAGCCGGTTGGCTCTGGCTTAAGAAACCAGAGCCGCTCGGTTCTAGCAAAAGCAGGGGCGAAATCTCAAAAATCGGACGCGCACACCAAACCCTGGAAATGATTTAGGAGACCTTTTCGGGAGCTTCAGACTGCTGATAGCCTGGCTTTCAAGACATTTGAGATTCCCCGTGTGACAACCCCGACCTCGGTAAGCGTGCAAAGGCGGAATTCAATGCACGAGATCGGTAATCATCGAGCAAACCAACTATCTAACTATATAAATTGAGCCTTAAAAATGCTAAGTAATGAATAAATAAATAAATAAATATCCTTACAAACCATTGTTAAGCAATAAATGAATAAATGAAATAAAGTCTAGTAATATGCCCAACTATAGTAGCTAATGCCTAAAAAGAATCCGTCCACTCGCCCAAGTCCCATCACGACACAACAATCACACGTCAAGCATCGGCATCGGTACCTACAAAATCTGAAAAAAAATGGTCGCCACTGAGTAACTACAGTGTCCATATTCGAACACTTAAAACCGAATAGCTTGAAAATAAGGCAAAAACAAATTGAAATAAAGCTGAGCGAGTAAAACAGTTTAAATAATAAAACAAGAATAAAGTAAAGCGAAGAAAAAGAGTTTAAACTAATTAAATTAAGAAACATGATACGAAATCAAACCAACATTTGTATAAAAATCTCATGATAAAAAAAATCAGTCTCGGATATAAAACTCATCAGTCAATTTCTCACTCCAAAATCGCCAACGAATAGCAAATAGGTCGGACGCTCGGGAAAAAAAGCAGTCCCCTAATCCCACAATCAATCAAAAAGTCTAAGCTGGCCAACTCTCCCATTTACGAGGGAAAAACCGCAGTCCACTCGCCTAATGAGAACGACTAGACCGCCTACTCGAAAAACCACAGTCAAGCAGGTCCATCATTGGACAAATACCAATGAAGAGGTCTATGACCACTCAATCGAAAAACCGCAGTCGAAAGAGTCCATCATTGGACAAATACCAATGAAGAGGTCGGACCACTCACAAGAAAAACCGCAGTCAAGTGAGTCCATCATGGGCCAAGTGCACCATGAAGAGGTCAAAAATATCACAAGGGAAACACTGTCCATATGCCAGAAAAACCGCAGTCCGGCAACTTCCATATGCAATCGTGTATCAAAAACCAATTTTCAAACCAATCTCATCAAATCAACATTAGGGTGCCACTTTAGGCTTAACCCAAAATCAATATCAAATCCAAGGACCAATTGTCCAAAACATGCCATTATAGGCTATTCTTCCTCAATATAAAACCAAAAGACCAAGTGTCCACATAAACCAATTCAGTTCATCAAAAATCCACCAAGTGTGGTATAAAAACATCCTTAATCCAAAACACCAAATATGGCAGATCCACTGCCTGAATTTCAAAACAGTATAAACCATATGAAAACTCTTCCAAAAATTCTCAAAATTTTAAGGAACCAAGTTCAATTTAATATACACAAAATGCAATTCGTTTCGTGTCATTCGGATAAGTGTACAAAAAAATATAGGCCAAACAGTGAGGCTGTCCCGAAAACAGGGCAGGCAGCAGGTCAGGAAAACAAAATTCAGAATAAAATAGTTGCACTTGTCCAAAAATCATGAAATAATTCAGGGAGCAACATAGCATTATAATCTTCAAATACCAACTGGAATTTCATGCATTCATTAACCAGAGCAAAAGTTAAAAGCGTCCAAAGATTACTGATCACAGATTCCTGGAAACAGAGCACCAAATTTTACACTATCTTAAAATCAGTATAACCCCAGTTTACCATCAGAATTAGAAGAGAAAATATAAAGCACTTTTGTAGTTCATAATCTTAGAAAAATTTTTCAAGTGGTTTCATGTAAAAATTCGAAGTACACAAAAAGATATGAATTTTCAAACATTATAGGTCAGTGCTGAAAACAATCAGGGGCAGTTTCAAGCAACAGTTTTGGGTGAATTTTTAGGACATGAAAACCAATGAATTTTGACATGGTTTCTTCTACGAATTTTCAGTTTAACATGTTATCTAAAACATATAAAAATTTCAGAAGTTTCTGAGAACCATAACCTATTTAAAACGAATTTAGAAAAATGTTGTGCAGGCTGTCCAGCAAGGGTATTCTATCAAACACCTTATGTGCAAGTTTTTAAATCATCATACCAGCCCTATAATTCGAATTCTATCAACCCAATTGACCAAAATCAGTAAACAAATCATGCCAATTCAAATTCTAGCAATACCAATCAAGTTATTACAATTAATTTAATCAATTCCAACATAAAAAAAAAAAAAAAACATAAAAGCCCTAATTTCTACCATTCAACCCTAAGTGTAGGAGTATGGATAGAGTAGTTACCTTTGATTGCTAAGTCCTATTGCTCAAATTGATGATCCAAGGGAAGAATTAAAGGTGTTGATGGCCAAATCCAAGGAGCAAATCAAACCCAAAACCAACTTCCTTGAATTGAGCTTCTAAACCTCAAGTATGCAATGAGAACAATCAATGAAGGGGTGTGGTAGAGGTAGGAGGTCGAAAATTTGAGAGAGGGGAAGGTGGGATGCTTGGCCGAATTGCACACACAAGGGAGAGGGGGAGATGAGCTTTAGTGTAGTTAGGACTTTATGTTGTAGAATGAGTGTGAATTAGGTTAAGGAGGGATTAAATAGAGAGGGATTATGATAAATACAAGTTGGCCGAAATGTCTAAATATATTAGTCCTAAAATATATAATTTTCCTAACCCCAAAATATTCACAAAATTTAATCATGTTTAAAGATGCATTTAAATATAATAAGCTTAAGGTATTAAATTAAATTAATTAATTAAGCCTAAAAATATTAAATGCCATAAAATTAAAATAATGAGAATAATTTATTTAATAAAAATAATGATGAAAAATATTATTAAAATATTCGGGGTATTACAATCATTCCCCCTTAGAAAAGTTTCGTCCTCGAAACTTCAAGGACCACAGAAAACCAGAAAGCATCACAGTCACACAGCGAACAATCAAACAAAACAAAACACAATCACAGCATCGGAAGCTAATCCCTAAATAACTCGGGGTATCTAGCGCGCATCGCTTCTTCCGTCTCCCAAGTCGCTTCTTCGTACTTCTGACTGCGCCACAGAACTTTCACTAAAGGCACTTCCTTTCTTCGGAGAACTCGAACTTGACGGTCCAAAATGCGAACGGGCTTCTCCTCGAAAGTCAAATTGGGCTCAACCTCTACGGCATCGATGGGTATAACTTGAGTCGGGTCGCTGATGAATCGTCGAAGCTGAGAAACATGGAACACGTCGTGCACTTTATCCATTCCGGGCGGTAGGGCCAAACGGGAAGCCACTTCGCCGATCCTCTCCAATACCTCGTAAGGTCCAATATACTTCGGTGTCAACTTACCCTTCTTCCCAAACCGGTACACTCCCTTCATAGGCGAGACCTTCAAAAGAACCTTGTCGCCCACAGCGAACTCAATCGGTCTCCTCTTCAAGTCGGCATAAGATTTCTGACGATCCTGGGCCGCCTTCATCTTAGCTTGAATCACTCGGACCTTCTCAACTGTATCATGAATCAACTGAGGACCCAAAACCAAAGCATCGCTGGTGTCGCTCCAACACATCGGGCTACGACACTTCCGACCATAAAGTGCCTCGTATGGTGCCATCTGAATGCTCGCATGGTAGCTATTGTTGTAGGAGAACTCAACTAAGCTCAATGACTTAACCCATGATTTCTGAAACTCCAATGCACAAGCGCGGAGCATGTCCTCAAGTGTCTGAATGGTCCTCTCAGTCTGACCATCGGTAGCAGCATGAAAAGCAGTGCTCAACTTAAGCTTCGTACCAAAAGCTTATTGAAGAGCAGTCCAAAATTGCGATAGAAAACGTGGATCACGGTCAGAAATGATCTCCCTCGGTATGCCATGAAGTCGAATGATCTCGTTAGTGTAGGCTTCGGCTAGCTGTTCCATAGACCAGGTCTTCTTCATGGGAACAAATCTAGCACCCTTAGTCAACCGATCCACAATCACCCAAACCGAATCTAAACCTCCAACAGTCCTCGGAAGTCCCATCACGAAATCCATGGATATAGAGTCGAACTTCCAAGCAGGGATAGGCAATGGCTGTAGCAAACCACCAGGTCTCTGATGCTCTATCTTTACCTTCTGACATATCAAACACTTTGCAACAAACTCGGCAACTTCCTTCTTCATCTTAGGCCACCAAAAGTGAGTCTTAAGGTCCTTGTACAACTTAGACCCACCAGGATGAACAGAATACGGTGTGTTATGAGCTTCCTTAAGAATTTGATCCTTCAAAGCTGAATCATTAGGCACACACCATCTCCCTTTAAACTTCAAACTGTCGTCACCCAAAATCTCAAAATCCTCGGCACGGCCCGCAGCTTTCGCAGCTCGAATTTTCTGAAGTACTAGATCAGCTTTCTGCTTTTCTCGTATCTCGGTAAACAAAGTGGGCTCAATGCTCATGGCACTCAACTGAGCTTGAGCACAACCCTCGGGCACAAATTCAATCTCCAATCGTCGAAACTCATTGCACAAATCATCCGCCAAAACCCTTAAGTAGTTCGATGTGTGAGCACTCTTCCTACTGAGGGCATCGGCAACTTTATTCGCTTTTCCTTCCTTGTACTCCAAAGTCAGGTCATAGTCTTTAATCAACTCAAGCCATCTCCTCTGGCGCATATTAAGCTCTTTCTGAGTGAAAATGTACTTGAGGCTCTTGTGATCTGTGTAGATCTTACATGGAACCCCATACAGATAATGTCGCCAGATCTTCAATGCAAAAACAACAGCCGCTAGCTCAAGATCATGTGTCGGGTAGTTCTTCTCATGTACCCTCAACTGTCGAGAAGCATAAGCAATTACCTTACCATCTTGCATCAATACGCAACCCAGACCATCCTTAGATGCATCGCTATACACCTCGAACTCAATCCCTTCTGTCGGCAAGGTAAGGACCGGAGCAGTAGTCAACTTCTCTCTCAACAACTGGAACGCCTTCTCACATTCCTCGGTCCAACGGAACTTACTATTCTTCTTTAATAGCTTAGTCAACGGCTGAGCAATAAGGGAGAAATTATGCACAAATCGACGGTAGTAGCCGGCCAAACCCAGAAAACTTCGAACCTCCGTCACATTGGTCGGGCTAGACCATTCCACAATTGCCTTAATCTTCGAGGGGTCCACCTTCACACCATCCTTACTGATTACATGCCCCAAAAAGACGACTTCTTTCAACCAGAAATCACACTTTGACAACTTAGCGTACCACTTTTGCTTCCTCAGAATATCCAACACCCTTTTAAGGTGCACAACATGCTCCTCTTCGTCCCTCGAGTAAACTAGGATGTCGTCAATGAAGACAACCACGCAGACATCTAGCAACTCATGAAAGGTTCTGTTCATCTGATCCATGAACACAGCGGGGGCATTAGTCAAGCCAAAAGGCATGACCTCGAACTCATAGTGCCCATATCGAGTCCGGAAAGCAGTCTTCGGAATATCTTCCTTTTTCACCGGTATTTGATGGTAACCGGATCGAAGGTCGATCTTAGAGAACACTCCAGCACCCTTCAGCTGATCAAACAAATCTTCAATCCGAGGCAAAGGATATTTATTCTTGATCGTAGCCTTATTCAACTCTCGGTAGTCGATGCACAGTCTCATACTACCATCCTTCTTCTTCACAAATAACACAAGAGCACCCCACGGTGAAGCACTAGGCCTTATAAAGCCCTTATCAATCAATTCTTGGAGTTGAGATTTCAGCTCCAACATTTCGGACGGAGCCATGCGGTACGGGGCTTTAGAAATTGGTGCAGTGCCCGGAACAAGGTCAATAGAAAATTCCACATCCCTTTCAGGTGGAATACCCGGTAACTCATCAGGGAACACATCAGGATAATCACAAACAACAGGGATATCCTCAAGCTTTTTCCCTTCAGCGGTGTCCGTGATACTACACAAGAATACTTCATTCCCCTTCTTAAAAAGCTTCTTCATTCTCAAAGCAGCAACAACCTTAACAGAGGGTTTCAACTTTACATTCGAGTAAGAGACTCTCTTCCCTTTGGAATCTCTCAATACCACCTTCTCATCTCTACAGTAAAAGATAGCACGGTGCTTTTTCAGCCAATCCATGCCCAAGATAACATCAAACTCTTCTAAGGGAAGTTCCTTCAAAGTTGCAGTCAAAACAATTCCCTCTATCACAATCGGAACATCTCGAAAGGCACGTCGATAAGAAAGGTTCTCTCCATTCGGGAGGGTAACCAAGGATTTAATAGGCACAGAAGATTGCAGTTTAGCCTTCTTAACAAAGGCAGTAGAGACACAAGATAGAGAAGCACCAGTATCGAAAAGTACAAAAGCAGGTAAAGAATTCACAAGTATAGTACCTGTCACCACGTTAGCGTCGACATCATCCTCAGCCTCATACTCAGTCTCTTCCATGTTGTAAACACGGTTCCGCACAGGAGCTCCTTGTCTAGCAGGGGGTCTCACTTGAGTAGCATTAGGGTTCTTGGGACAAGCGAATGAGCGGTGTCCCTCACCATTACAGAAAAAGCACTTCACCACCGATCCGTCACAATTCTTGCCAGGGTGGTAGTCTTTCTGGCATTTAAAGCACTTCCTAGAATCAGTACCCGAAGCATTAACGACTCTTTTTGCAGGCGCAAACCTCGGCTTCTTGACAGCCGGAAGAGCAAAACCAGACTGCTGAGTCCTCTTCACAAGATTACCACGTCGAGCAGCGTCTTCCTCTTGGACTTTCGCAGATACACTAAGAGCAACCTCATACGCTCTTTGAAAGGTAGAAGCTCCGGAGACTAGGACCAAATTACTGATGCGGGGGTCCAGTCCCTTAACATACATCTGTACCTTCTCCTCTAAGACCACGGGGTCAGGCTTCCCATCATAAATCGGGGGTCGGTGTCTATCGAAGCGATCGAAAACAGTTTGGTTATTAGCCGGAACCGCAGGTGGAGGCGGCGGCGGCGGAGGAAGGGGATTCTCCTGACGATTCGCAAGAGCTATGACAACCTCCTCCAAAGTCTGGAGTCGGTCAGGGTTCTGTCGCGGGGCTCTTCTCGGAGGCATACTGAAATTAATGATTCAAGTAAAGCACAAACATAAGCACACATGTAAGAACAGATAAGCAATTAGTACACAAAGCAGGTAACGTCCCGTTTCCACCTACCCAGCACTCTCGCTAAAGTTTTAAGTCTCTATCCTATTTTCCTAGTTCAGTTCCAAGTGACTTACGCTTTGTAAGCTTTGGAACCAAATTCGGCTCTGATACCAACTGTGACAACCCCGACCTCGGTAAGCGTGCAAAGGCGGAATTCAATGCACGAGATCGGTAATCATCGAGCAAACCAACTATCTAACTATATAAATTGAGCCTTAAAAATGCTAAGTAATGAATAAATAAATAAATAAATATCCTTACAAACCATTGTTAAGCAATAAATGAATAAATGAAATAAAGTCTAGTAATATGCCCAACTATAGTAGCTAATGCCTAAAAAGAATCCGTCCACTCGCCCAAGTCCCATCACGACACAACAATCACACGTCAAGCATCGGCATCGGTACCTACAAAATCTGAAAAAAAATGGTCGCCACTTAGTGACGAGTAACTACAGTGTCCATATTCGAACACTTAAAACCGAATAGCTTGAAAATAAGGCAAAAACAAATTGAAATAAAGCTGAGCGAGTAAAACAGTTTAAATAATAAAACAAGAATAAAGTAAAGCGAAGAAAAAGAGTTTAAACTAATTAAATTAAGAAACATGATACGAAATCAAACCAACATTTGTATAAAAATCTCATGATAAAAAAAATCAGTCTCGGATATAAAACTCATCAGTCAATTTCTCACTCCAAAATCGCCAACGAATAGCAAATAGGTCGGACGCTCGGGAAAAAACGCAGTCCCCTAATCCCACAATCAATCAAAAAGTCTAAGCTGGCCAACTCTCCCATTTACGAGGGAAAAACCGCAGTCCACTCGCCTAATGAGAACGACTAGACCGCCTACTCGAAAAACCGCAGTCGAAAGAGTCCATCATTGGACAAATACCAATGAAGAGGTCGGACCACTCACAAGAAAAACCGCAGTCAAGTGAGTCCATCATGGGCCAAGTGCACCATGAAGAGGTCAAAAATATCACAAGGGAAACACTGTCCATATGCCAGAAAAACCGCAGTCCGGCAACTTCCATATGCAATCGTGTATCAAAAACCAATTTTCAAACCAATCTCATCAAATCAACATTAGGGTGCCACTTTAGGCTTAACCCAAAATCAATATCAAATCCAAGGACCAATTGTCCAAAACATGCCATTATAGGCTATTCTTCCTCAATATAAAACCAAAAGACCAAGTGTCCACATAAACCAATTCAGTTTATCAAAAATCCACCAAGTGTGGTATAAAAACATCCTTAATCCAAAACACTAAATATGGCAGATCCACTGCCTGAATTTCAAAACAGTATAAACCATATGAAAACTCTTCCAAAAATTCTCAAAATTTTAAGGAACCAAGTTCAATTTAATATACACAAAATGCAATTCGTTTCGTGTCATTCGGATAAGTGTACAAAAAAATATAGGCCAAACAGTGAGGCTGTCCCGAAAACAGGGCAGGCAGCAGGTCAGGAAAACAAAATTCAGAATAAAATAGTTGCACTTGTCCAAAAATCATGAAATAATTCAGGGAGCAACATAGCATTATAATCTTCAAATACCAACTGGAATTTCATGCATTCATTAACCAGAGCAAAAGTTAAAAGCGTCCAAAGATTACTGATCACAGATTCCTGGAAACAGAGCACCAAATTTTACACTATCTTAAAATCAGTATAACCCCAGTTTACCATCAGAATTAGAAGAGAAAATATAAAGCACTTTTGTAGTTCATAATCTTAGAAAAATTTTTCAAGTGGTTTCATGTAAAAATTCGAAGTACACAAAAAGATATGAATTTTCAAACATTATAGGTCAGTGCTGAAAACAATCAGGGGCAGTTTCAAGCAACAGTTTTGGGTGAATTTTTAGGACATGAAAACCAATGAATTTTGACATGGTTTCTTCTACGAATTTTCAGTTTAACATGTTATCTAAAACATATAAAAATTTCAGAAGTTTCTGAGAACCATAACCTATTTAAAACGAATTTATAAAAATGTTGTGTAGGCTGTCCAGCAAGGGTATTCTATCAAACACCTTATGTGCAAGTTTTTAAATCATCATACCAGCCCTATAATTCGAATTCTATCAACCCAATTGACCAAAATCAGTAAACAAATCATGCCAATTCAAATTCTAGCAATACCAATCAAGTTATTACAATTAATTTAATCAATTCCAACATAAAAAAAAAAAAACATAAAAGCTCTAATTTCTACCATTCAACCCTAAGTGTAGGAGTATGGATAGAGTAGTTACCTTTGATTGCTAAGTCCTATTGCTCAAATTGATGATCCAAGGGAAGAATTAAAGGTGTTGATGGCCAAATCCAAGGAGCAAATCAAACCCAAAACCAACTTCCTTGAATTGAGCTTCTAAACCTCAAGTATGCAATGAGAACAATCAATGAAGGGGTGTGGTAGAGGTAGGAGGTCGAAAATTTGAGAGAGGGGAAGGTGGGATGCTTGGCCGAATTGCACACACAAGGGAGAGGGGGAGATGAGCTTTAGTGTAGTTAGGACTTTATGTTGTAGAATGAGTGTGAATTAGGTTAAGGAGGGATTAAATAGAGAGGGATTATGATAAATACAAGTTGGCCGAAATGTCTAAATATATTAGTCCTAAAATATATAATTTTCCTAACCCCAAAATATTCACAAAATTTAATCATGTTTAAAGATGCATTTAAATATAATAAGCTTAAGGTATTAAATTAAATTAATTAATTAAGCCTAAAAATATTAAATGCCATAAAATTAAAATAATGAGAATAATTTATTTAATAAAAATAATGATGAAAAATATTATTAAAATATTCGGGGTATTACACCCCGGACAACATTTCGATCGCTTTCAAGTCTGATTCTTATCCGTCAGCTCAACAGAAAAAACAAGAATGCTCTTCATAGAGGTCGGGAAAAATCCGTGCTCACACAGTGTCAGAACACCGACAGGAGAAACTCCATATGCTTTGGTGTATGGTATGGAAGCAGTATTTCCAGTAGAAATAGAGCTCAAGTCACTCAGGGTCACTTTGGAAGCTCAGTTACCGGAGATTGAATGGGCTCAGGCTAGATACGAGCAATTGGCAGCCTTTTATGAAAAGCAGCTGAAAGCACTGGATCACTTGCAGATGTACCAACACAGAATGGCTAGAGCATATAATCGAAATGTGAAGTGCCCCAGGTGGCAGCTAAAAGCAGGGGACTTGGTTCTAAAAAAATTAAGGCCTTCAAATGTTGATGTTAGGGGGAAGTTCAGACCCAACTGGGAAGGGCCCTATGTTGTGAAGAAAGTGCTATTGAAAGGTGGAGTCGGCATCATGGACAAGGATGGAAATGAGTTCACGAATCCTGTCAATCAAGACCACTTAAAGCTTTATCATGTCTAAAAAAAAGGAGTTTGCTAGGTTGAAAACTCAAAAAGAGCAGCCTAGGCAAAAGTTAAGACACGAGAGAAAATGATCAGTCAGAAAATCTGAAAGGGACGACTGGTGACGGATTATGGCTCTGTGTGAAGTATATACCATTTTGGAAACCAATCTTTTCAAATGTACTCATTTTGATTTTATCAATAAAGTGAAATGTTTGTCTAAATATATTTGTGTGGTTATGTCAAATGCATAAACAAAGTTATCTGGCTTAAACATCCAATCAAGGAAAGCACCTTGCATTTAACTGGTTGAACACATCATGTTATTTAACAATGGAAATGTACTAAACACATACAATCTAAAATCTTTTATCATCCTCCTAGTCTGATTCATCTTCCCAAAGAGCAATAGTGGTTGTCTAAGAACTTGACTGTTGAAGAAATCAAGCCGGCTTTTAACAAGAAATTGAACCCAATGCTACTCCATATAGCATTTTTCTGTATCATATCATCACTAGAAGGATGACGGGACAAGTAGTCACCATGCCATTTTAGTCGGTCTTTGTCCGTCATAATTCAAAAAAAAAAAAAAAAAAAAAGAGCTCGCTGGGGTGAAAACCGAAAAGGCGCCTCTGGCAAAAGTTAGAGCGGCTCGCTGGGCTGAAAACCCACATTGGGTAGCCCAGGAAAAATTTAGAGCACTTCTAAATTCATAAATCATAGGAGCAGAAGGGTAGAGCTTCTCCACCGTTTCCCCACAGGAATCCTTACAGCATTTCCCCAGTGGGATCCTCCACATTACTCCCCAGCGAAACATTTACAAGGGACACTACAATCTTTTTCCTAGCAGTTTTCATGCATCCCCAATAGTCATCTAATTTCCCTAGCAGTCCTCATATATTTTCACCAAGGAAAAGCTTCGTGTGAAGAGTGTCTTCCACCAACCAGGTGCAAAATGTACTTTCCCTAGCAGAAAGGAGAAACATCAATATTAAACAAACAATGAGAAACACATCCTTTAAGATCCATGTGCATATGCATCATCATGCATACATACACAACATACACAGAGCATTCATCCCCAGCTAGTCTTCATTCTTGATCGAGGGCCAAAAATTTTTGTTCAAAATCTCTCGATTAAGGAATGAAGACTCGCTATTTCAAATGCAGGAATTCATCATCACTATCTCAGACACGGATGAATCCCCAGCAGATCCTCCTCAGGTAATATAGACCCAGTATCGGCCCAGATCGGCTTCATTCCAGATCCCCAGCAGATCCTCCTCGGGTAACATAGACCCGGTATTGGCCCAGATTGGCTTCATTCTAGATCCCCAGCAGATCTGCCTCGGGTAACATAGACCCGGTATCATGTTGGATATGCCCTAGTCCCGAGGAATTGGTCCTTGTATCTGTATCATACATTAATTAGACTTATGTATTATACTTATTTGTGTTATTAATAAAGGCATTAATTCATTTATTATATCTATCTTGTGCAATATATTAAATGAAGTATCCAATGGACATATCCATATCCATGACGACCAGTGTCATGCACTTGGCAGTAAGACCATGGATAGGGTAAAAGATATGACCATAAATAGATCCGTACTCTGTTCCAGTCATGCAAATGAATGGAATAAGAGACTATTATTAACCTGGTTGTATGGCGGTGTCTTACCAGTCATTGGACATGGGATGTCAACCAAGTTAATAGGTACATGTATAAGGGGCATGGTACTGGATAGATCCATTTAACGAGAAATCCACATGGTATAGTATCACAAGTGATTCTCATGTAGTACTTGTATGGATCCTTTGACCTGACCATATGATGGTGTTGCATGTGAGGTCGCATACTTAGGGGTACACCTAAAGGGCCTATAATAGGGTGCCAAGTATGGGTACTTTGGGGTTTGTCACTTAGCATGGTAATGCTTTGGATATGCAGAAGGGATTTGTCACTCAGTAGTCCACTGAGAAGATATCACTGGCCTCTTGATGAATGTGACTGATAAGAGTGTGGCCACACCCAAACAAGTTTGGAACTTGTTTGTGAGCTTCAGTACATTCGGGATCAAGTTAATGTCTGGACACAAAAGAAGGTGATCAATCCATGCCTCTGTGTCGGACACCGATATCAATGACATGGGATATACAAGTTTAAACTACAGGGTTATGATAACAGTTCAACTACATCTCCATCTTAATTGGGGGCTGCAGTGGCTTGCTAGAGCCCAACTGCAGTCTGTGGGCCAAAGGCCCACTGCCAACATATAGATGGGCCCACGGGATCGTACACATTGAGCGACTGAACATCGACTTAAGGAATCACATGTATACTTGGAGTATGCACTATAGAGAGAGAGGTATATATATTAATTATATTATAAAGATCAATTGGATTGATCCTAATAATAAAATTAATATATTTTATTGGCTCCTCATAATTAATTGGATTAATTATGAGATTATTTCCTAGGCGAAAATATTCATATATATAGGTTTACATATGATTTTATTTTGTGAAGATCTAATTTTAATTTGATGGATTAAATTAATTGGTCAAACTAATTTTAATTTAAATGTAAATAATATATCACTTGGTGTAATATATTAAATACATGGGTATATTAAAGTTGGGCTTGAAATTAATTTAAACCAGATTAATTAAAATAAGATTGGGCCTGAATTAAAAGAAGGAAGCCCACACAAAATGAATGAGCCAAGCTGGGCCTTAATTCCCATGAGAAATTCGGCTAACCCAGGGTTTTAACCCTTGGAGAATTTCGGCCAACATTAGTGGAACACACAATAGCCGAAATTGGCTAATCCTCCTCTCCACAGTTCGTGTTTTTCCAACGCTAGCATGGGTGATGTTCGTTAGGCGTTCGTGTACGTGAACGAGGAGGGATTCTATATTGATTCCTGCAGTCTGCATCCATCTCTGAAAGAGATATTCCGGGTAAGAGAATTATCTCTTTCTATTAAATTTTTGTTTTTTCAATTTCCATTTCAATTGCTCCTGGGCACGGATTTGAGGAAATCATCGCGTTCTTCCGCTTTTATGGGGTGATTTCCGGTGAAAAATCCCAACAGTGGTATCAGAGCGGGCTTTTGATCCGTGGAAATTGTTAATATTGGTTGAATCCTATGTTTTAAAATTGGAGATTTTTTATTGGGGTTCTTGGTTTGGGTTTAAGATTTTTCCCATTTGATTTTCATACAATTGGAATTGAATATGCATATTGGTTTGTGTTTGTTTGATTTAATTGTATGATTTGGAATTCTTGGTGAATTTCCTGTTGTTGGATGCCATGATATATTTTTATATATATATATATATATATTTTCTGTTTAAAAAAAAAAATCTGGCTGTACCCGGGGTGCGGGGCTGCCGCCGGCGGAATCGCCACAGCCAGCCGCCGCTAGGCGGTAGCTGCTACCCTAGCCGCAGCGAGCCGGGCCCTGTGTTTTTGGATTTGGCGGGTTTTTGGGCCCGGGGCCCAGTTTTGAAATTTTAATTGTTTCTAAAATTTGTATGTTCAAATTTATGTAATTTAAATGCGTGTGGTTTCTTGAATGAAATTTTATTTTATTCATGTGATATTAATTTTGGAAATTAATATGGTTAATTGAAATTGGTTCGGGTAATTTTGGCACAATTACTTGGACGGCTGAATTAGACCCATGGTTTCCCAATTCCAGTGGGAGCAGTTGGACTGCCTGGGCTGGAGGCCCAAAGCCCATTAAGGGTTAGAACCATAGTGGGCCAAAATTGGCGATTTCTATATAATGGCTTGGACATAATTGAAATGGGCTTAAATCATGCATTATAGCATGCTTATGAATTATATGTATTGGATGCATATAGGTGATTAAACATTTTGTATAATTGGATGCTATTGGGCCTTATTCAAGATGGGTTGTATTTTCTTTTTTGGGTAAATACGGCCTGCGTGTCGTTTTCTTTTTTTAATGTAATTTTATTTTATTCAATTATTATAAAATTTGTAAAAGAAGAAACCCATGGAGTGGTGAGCCCAAGTGAAGGTGCAAGCCCAGATGGAAGAAGATGGAGGCCCACCTGATATTGTTTTCTAGTATAGGTTTACTAGAATAATATTAGGATGTAATAAAGGCCCATAGCAGTCCATTTTACTTATTTATTTAACTATGCTTCATATTTATATGCATGTATGAATGTATGATCCAACCGTATTTCACCCGCCTTATGTATGCAAGCCGTTGTTAATTGAATCTAATAACCAAATGAAATTACTAAGTCGCTTAAAAGTGCTTCCCTCATTCAAAACCAACTCGAAGTGGGAATAGGCCAGTTGTAGACCATGCCCTCGTAGGATACACTGGAGTGTTGTCACTTTATATTGGGTTAGGGTATGGGATACCCTAACACTTGAATGGAGGTTTTGACTTAGCAAGGGTAGTAGGATTCTCCTGGCCCTAAGCACAGATGGGTCAGTGCCAACAAGCCCATTAAACCGAGATCCTTAGGTTGGGATTGGACGGCGTTCCTACCTAAATAGTTAGGGTATAGTTGTACCAGGCCCTCGTCTGGCTATATCTTAATGAAATATGGATCTCGGCCCATGAGCCCAAAAACTCAGTTTAATTAATAACTTGATTCATTATTAATTTCATATGGGAATAACAAAACAAAGTCCTTTATTAACACTCTAAATGTTTTTCTTTGTAGAAACTCTAAATGGCAAACAACAATACTTTATCACTGCGATCGATTCTTGAAAGGGACATGCTTTTCGGTCCTAACTTTTTGGACTAGTCTAGGAACTTGAGAATAGTTCTAAGGCAGGAGTCCAAAGAGTATGTGCTGGAAAGGCTTGTACCGGCTGCGCCTCAAGGACGTAATCCACCGGCTGCCCAGCTGGAGGAATACGAGGTGCATGTCAAGGATAATAGGGATGTAACATGCCTAATGTTGGCCTGTATGGTCCCTGAACTACAAAAACAGTTTATGGACCATCAAGCCTTTGCTATGATAACAACTCTAAACGAGATGTTTCAGGAGCAAGCTCATCAGGAAAGGTACCTGACCAACAAGGCATTCCACTCCTGTAAGATGGGGCCTGGGACATCTGTGAGTGCACACGTGCTTAAGATGAAGGGCTATTTGGACACTTTAGCCCGTCTCGGATCGCCCATCTATCAGGAGTTGGCGGTGGACACTATCCTAGCATTCTTGCTGAATTCTTATGATTAGTTCATCCTAAACTACAACATGCAAGGGATGAACCGCACTATCAGTGAGCTGCATGGGATGCTTAAGCTTACTGAGCAGTCAATCAAAAAGACTCCGCCGATGCTGCAGGTTAATAAGGGGAACCCTCCTGTTGCCAAGGTTAAGGCTAAGGAAAAGGCCAAGGCCAAGGCTAAGAAGGCCAAGGCCCAACCCAAGGCCCAACAGATGGCAGGTCCCGAGGATGTCTGTTTTGGGTGTAGACAGGCGGGCCATTAGAAGAGATCGTGTCCCAAGCTGATGGGAGAGCAAAGAAGGGGCCAAGGTGCATCCTCTTCAGGTATTTATGTTATAGACATTAACCTTACTATTTCAACATCCTAGGTATTGGATGCTGGATGTGGTTCTCACATTTGTTGCAATGTGCAGGGACTTAAGAACAGAAGGTCACTGGGCTTGGGAGAGGTGGACTTACGGGTCAGGAATGGAGCAAGCGTTGCTGCCATAGAGATCGGCGAATACCACCTTGTTATGCCTAGTGGATTGGTTTTAATTTTAGAACAATGTTATTTTGTACCTACGATGTGCAGGAATATTATTTCAGTTTCTATGTTGGATATTACTGGATTTTATTTTTCTATTTCTAATGGTAGAATTTCAATATCTAGAGAGGGATTATTTTATGGAGATGCTCTATTAAATAATGGCATGTGTATCCTGGACATAAATGAAACCAATCACGTCTATAACATAAGCACAAAAAGGGTTAAGGCAAACGAACTTAATCCTGTCTACCTATGGCATTGTCGTCTCGGCCACATAAATGAGAAGCGCATAGCTAGGCTTCACAAAGCTGGAGTCCTAGGGTCATTTGACTTGGAGTCAATTGATACATGCGAATCATGTTTACGAGGCAAGATGACTAAGGCACCTTTTAGCAAGAAGGCTAAAAGGGCCACTGGCTTATTGGACCTAATACATTCAGATGTATGTGGACCTATAAGCGCAGCGACCAGAGGTGGACACCTATACTTTGTCACGTTCACGGACGATTTCAGCAGATATGGCTATGTCTATCTGATGAAACACAAGTCTGAGACCCTTGATAGGTTCAAGGAATTTAGGAACGAGGTACAGAACCAGCTAGGCAGAAATATCAAAGCCCTTTGGTCGGACCGAGGTGGTGAGTATATGAGCCTAGAGTTTGACTCATATTGTTGGAAATGCCCTAGTCCCGAGGCATTGGTCCTTGTATTTGTACTATACATTTATTGGATTTATGTGTTGTACTTATTTGTGTCATTAATAAAGGCATCAATTCATTTATTATATTTATCTTGTGCAGTATAGTAAATGAAGTATCCAATGGACATATCTATATCCATGACGACTAGTGTCATGCACTTAGCAGTAAGACCGTGGATAGGGTTAACGATATGACCATAAATAGATCCGTAGTCTGTTCCAGTCATGGGAATGAATGGAACAACAGACTATCATTAACCTGGTTGTATGGTGGTGTCTTACCGGTCATTGGACATGGAATATCAACCAAGTTAATGGGTACATGCCTGGGAGCATGGTACTGGATAGATCCACTAAACGAGTAATCCACATGGTATGGTATCACAATGGATTCTCGTGTAGTACTTGTATGGATCCTTTGACCTGACCATATGATGGTGTTACATGTGAAGTCGCATACTTAGGGGTACGCCTAAAGGGCCTGTAATAGGGTGCCAAGTATGGGTGCTTTCGGGTATGTCACTGAACATGGTAATACTATGGATATGCAGAAGGGATTTGTCACTCAGTGACCAACTGAGAAGATATCACCGGCCACTTAATGGATGTGACTGATAAGAGTGTGGCCACACCCAAACAAGTTGGAACTTGTTTGTGAGCATCAGTACATTCGGGATCAAGTTAATGTCCGGACACAAAAGAGGGTGATCAATCCATGCCTCTGTGTTGGACACCGATATCAATGACATGGGATGTACAAGTTTAAACTACAGGGTTATGATATCAGTTAGACTGCCATCTCCATCTTAATTGGGGGCTGCAGTGGCTTGCTAGAGCCCAACTGCAGTCTGCGGGCCAAAGGCCTGCTGCCAACATAAAGATGGGCCCACAGGATCGTACACATAGAACGATAGAATGCAGACTTAAGGAATAACATGTATACTTGGAGTATACACATTGGAGGGAGAAGCATGTATATATTAATTATATTATAAGGATCAATTGGATTGGTCATAATAATAAAATTAATATATTCTATTGGCTCTTCATAATTAATTGAATTAATTATGAAATTGTTTCCTAGGGGGAAATATTCATATGTATGGGTTTACATATGATTTTATTTTGTGTAGAGTTAATTTTAATTTGATGGATTAAATTAAATATCAAACTAATTTTAATTTAGATGTAAATAATATATTACTTGGAGTAATATATTAAATACATGGGTATATTAAAATTGGGCTTGAAATTAATTTAAACCAGAATAATTAAAATTAGACTGGGCCTAAATTAAAACATGGAAGCCCGCACAAAATAGAAAAAAGCCAAGATGGGCCTGAATCCACTGGAAGGATTCGGCCAACCCTAGGTATAAATACCTAGGGTTAGAAAAATTCGGCCAACCTTAGCATTAGCAAGCCTAGCCGAAATTTCCTAGCTCCTCTCTCCATTGCTTTTGTTTTTCCGACGCTAGCACGGGTTGCATTCGCCAAGCGTTCGTGTACGTGAGAGTGGAGGAATTCTAAATTGAGTTCTGCAGTCATCATCTATCTCTGAAAGAGATTTTTCTGGTATGAAATTTTAATCTCTTTCTATTTAATTTTTGTTTTTCAATTTCCACTTCAATTGCTCCTGGGACTGGATTTGAGGAAATCACCGCGTTCTTCCGCTTTTATCGGGTGATTTCCGGTGAAAAATCCCAACAGTGGTATCAGAGCGGGCTTTTGATCCGTGGGAATTGATTAATTTGGTTGAATCCCTATTTTGATACTGGATGTTTTTTGATTGGGATTCATGGTATGGGTTTTTATGATTTTTCCCATGTGTTTTAATACAATGAAAATTAATATTGCATATTGGTTTATGTTGTTTTAATTTTATTGTATTGTTGTAATTCTTGGTGAATTGCTTTGGATGATGATTGGGTATTTTTTTTATTGATTGATTTAATTCTGTTTTTATAAAAAAAAAAAAAAAAAAAAATCGGCCTCCCGGCGGCGTGGCTGCTGGGCAGTGGCTGCCGCACAGCAGCAGCGGGCAGCCGCTAGGCGGCGGCAGCCACTGCTGGGCAGTGGCTGCCGCACGGCAGCAGCGGGCAGCCGCTAGGCGACTGCACCGCTGCTGCTGCTAGGGCAACTCTGTTGCCCTAGCTGCAGCGGGCCGGGCCCAGTTTTTGGATTTTGCGGGTTTTGGGTCCGGGGCCCAGTTTTGAAATTTTAATTGGTTTTAAAATTCGTGTGTTTAAATTTATGCAATTTAAATGCGCATGGTTTCTTGGATGAATTTTAATTTCGTTCATGTGACATTAATTTGGAAATTAATGTGGTTAATGGAAATTGGTTCGGGTAATTTTGGCACAATTACTCGGACGGCTAAATTGGACCCATGGTTTCCCAATTCCAGTGGGAGCAGTTGGACTGCCTGGGCTGGAGGCCCAAAGCCCGTTAAGGGTTAGAACCATGGTGGGCCAAAATTGGCGATTTCCAAATAATGGCTTTGACATAATTTAAATGGGCTTAAATCATGCATTTTGACATGCTTTTGAATTGTATGTATTGGATGCATATGTATGGTTGAATGAATGTATGATTGGATGCTATTGGGCCTTTTACGAGTTGGGTTGTATTTTTCTTTTGGGTAAATACGGCCTGCGAGTCGTTTTCTTTTAATGTAATTTTATTTTATTTAAGTTAAATATTATAAAATTTGTAAAAGAAGAAGCCCATGGAGTGGTGAGCCCAATTGGAGGTGCAAGCCCAAATGGAGGTGCAAGCCCAGAAGGAGAAGGAGGAGGCCCACCTAATATGTATTTCTAGTATAGGTTTACTAGAATTATATTAGGATGTAACATAAGCCCATAGCAGTCCATTTTATTTTATTTAATCATTTATATATTCTCTTGCATGTATGAATGTATGTTACATATAGCTCATTCACCCGCTTTATGTATGTAAGCCGTTATTATTGAATCTAATAACCAAATGGAAATTACTAAGTCGCTTAAAAGTGCTTCCCTCATCCAAAACCGAATCGAGGTGGGAATAGGCCAGTTGTAGACCATGCCCTCGCAGGATGCACTGGAGTATTGTCACTTTGTATTGGGTTAGAGTATGGGATACTCTAACACTTGGATGGAGGTTTTGACTTAACATGGGTAGTAGGATTCTCCTGGCCCTAAGCACAGATGGGTAAGTGCCAACAAGCCCATCAAACCGAGAGTCCCTAGGTTGGGATTGGACGGCGTTCCTACCTAAATAGTTAAGGTGTAGTTGTACCAAACCCTCGTTTGGCTATATCTTAATGAAATATGGATCTCGGCCCATGAGCCCAACAACTCGGTTAAATTAATAACTTGATTCATTATTAATTTTATGGGAACAACAAAGTAAAGCCCTTTATTAACACTCTAAATGTTTTTCTGTGTAGAAACACCCAAATGGCAAACACTAATACCTTATCATTGCGATCGATTCTTGAGAAGGACAAGCTTTCCGGTCCTAACTTTTTAGACTGGTCTAGGAACTTGAGGATAGTTCTAAGACAAGAGTCGAAAGAGTATGTACTGGAAAGGCCTGTGCCGGCTGTGCCTCAGGGACGTAATCCGACGGCTGCACAGCTAGCGGAATACGCGGCTCACGTCAAGGACAACCGGGATGTGACGTGCCTTATGTTGGCGTGCATGGTCCCCGATCTGCAAAAGCAGTTTATGGACCATCAAGCCTATGCTATGATAACAACTCTCAATGAGATGTTTCAGGAGCAAGCTCGTCAGGAAAGGTACCTGACCAATAAGGCATTCCACTCTTGTAAGATGGGGGCCGGGACATCTGTGAGTGCTCACGTGCTCAAGATGAAGGGCTATTTGGATACTTTGGCCCGTCTCGGATCGCCTATCTCTCAAGAGTTGGCGGTGGACACGATCCTGGCATCCTTACCGGATTCTTATGATCAGTTCATCCTTAACTATAATATGCAAGGGATGAACCGTACTGTCAGTGAGCTGCATGGGATGCTCAAGCTTACTGAGCAGTCGATCAAGAAGACTCCGCCGGTGCTGCTGGTTAACAAGGGGAACGCTCCTCTTGCTAAGGGTAAGGCCAAGGAAAAGGCCAAGGCTAAAGCCAAAAAGGCCAAAGCCAAGAAGGCTAAGGCCCAACCCAAAGGCCAGCAAAAGGCAGGTCCTGAGGACATCTGTTTCGGGTGCAGACAGGCAGGCCATTGGAAGAGATCGTGTCCCAAGCTGATGGGAGAGCAGAGAAGGGGCCAAGGTGCGTCCTCTTCAGGTATTTATGTTATAGATATTAACCTTACTGTTTCAACATCCTGGGTATTGGATACTGGATGTGGTTCTCACATTTGTTGCAATGTGCAGGGACTTAAGAACAGAAGCTTGCTGGGGTCGGGAGAGGTGGACTTGCGGGTCGGGATTGGAGCAAGGGTTGCTGCCATAGAGATCGGCGAATACCACCTAATGATGCCCAGCGGATTGGTTTTAATTTTGGAACATTGTTACTTTGTACCTGCGATGTGCAGGAATATTATTTCTGTATCAATGTTGGACATATCTGGATTTGAATTTTCTATTATAAATGGTCGAAATTCAATATCTAGAGAGGGGTTATTTTATAGAGATGCTCTATTAAATAATGGCCTGTATGTCCTGGACTTAAATGAAACCAATCACATCTATAACATAAACAGGAAAAGGGTTAAGCCTAACGAACTTAATCCAGTCTACCTATGGCATTGTCATCTTGGCCATATAAACGAGAAGCGCATTGCTAGGCTTCACAAAGCTGGAGTCCTAGGATCATTTGACTTGGAGTCAATTGATACATGCGAATCATGTTTAAGAGGCAAGATGACAAAGGCGCCTTTTAGCAAAAGAGCTGAAAGGGCCACTGGCTTGTTGGACCTAATACATTCAGATGTATGTGGACCTATGAGCGCAGCGACCAGAGGTGGGCATCTGTACTTCGTCACGTTCACGGATGATTTCAGCAGATATGGCTATGTCTATCTGATGAAACACAAGTCCGAGACCCTTGATAGGTTCAAGGAATTTAGGAACGAGGTACAAAACCAGCTAGGCAGGAATATTAAAGCCCTTCGGTCGGACCGAGGCGGTGAGTATATGAGCCTGGAATTTGACTCATACCTGAGAGAGCATGGAATAGTTCCACAGCTCACTCCTCCAGGAACACCACAATGGAATGGGGTGTCCGAACGGAGGAATAGGACCTTGTTGGACATGGTCCGCTCAATGATGAGTCAAGCATCTCTCCCAATTAGCTTCTGGGGACACGCCCTCGAGACAGCAGCTCTCATTTTAAACAATACTCCGACTAAGGCAGTGGAAAAGACCCCATATCAGATATGGACGGGCAAGGAGACCAATGTGTCTTTCCTAAGGATTTGGGGATGCGAGGCACATGTCAAGAAATTGACTAGTGGCAAGCTGGAGCCCAAAACCGATAAATGCCTGTTTGTGGGCTACCCTAGGGAAACCAAAGGGTATTACTTCTACAACCCCGCCGAGAACAAGGTGTTCGTGGCAAGGAAGGGGGTCTTTCTGGAAAAGGAGTTCCTTTCCAAGAAAGTTAGTGGGAGTAACGTTGAACTCAGTGAAGTTCAAGGTCCACAAGCTCCTGAAGAGGATAGCTCGGAGGCCCAGGTGGAGCTTCCACAAGTGGAGGCACCGACCCAGGCCACACAAGAACCTAGAAGGTCTGGTAGGGATCATTGGGAACCGGAGAGGTATGGTTTCCTTGTCACCGATGATCAAACTCTTCTCATCTGGGATGAAGAAGAACCTAAAACCTACCAGGAGGCTATGGCTAGCCCACAGTCTGCGAATTGGCGTAAAGCCATGGAGGCAGAAATGCAATCTATGTACGATAATCAAGTTTGGAACTTGGTTGATCCACCCCCGGGTGCTAAGGTAATAGGTTGCAAGTGGTGCTATAAGCTGAAAGCTGATAATACCTTCAAGGGGCGTCTGGTTGCGAAAGGCTTCAGACAAGTCCATGGGATAGACTATGATGAAACTTTCTCACCAGTAGCCATGCTCAAATCCATCAGGATACTGCTGGCCATAGCCGCATGGTATGACTATGAGGTATGGCAGATGGATGTCAAAACCGCTTTCCTTAATGGGAAGCTACTCGAGGATGTGTACATGACACAACCTGAGGGTTTTGTCGATCCCAAGTATCCGGGAAGGGTATGCAAACTTCAAAGGTCCATTTATGGACTGAAGCAAGCATCCCGTAGTTGGAATCTAAGATTCAATGAGGCTATAAAGGAATATGGCTTCATACAAAATCTGGATGAGCCTTGTGTGTATAAGAGGACTAGTGGGAGCATTGTCACATTTTTGGTACTGTATGTAGACGACATCCTACTCATTGGAAGCGACATACCTACACTGCAAGGGGTAAAGCAGTGGCTGAGTAAGTGCTTCGCAATGAAGGACTTAGGCCAAGCTGAGATGATCCTAGGGATCAGGATCTATAGGGATAGATCAAATCGGCTTCTGGGCCTAAGTCAGGCTTCGTACATTGACAAAGTTCTGAAAAGATTCAGCATGGACTGGGCCAAGAAAGGTTTCTTGCCAATGGGCCATGGGCTGAAACTTAGTAAGAAGAACTGTCCTAAAACAAGGGAGGACAGGGAGAACATGAAATTGGTTCCGTATGCCTCGGCTATTGGATCAATTATGTACTCCATGTTGTGTACGAGACCTGATGTCGCCTTTGCACTGAGTATGACGAGCCGATACCAGCAGGATCCCGGGGAGGATCACTGGAAAGCTGTCAAGGCAATCCTCAAGTACCTTAACCGGACTAAGGATAGCTTCTTGGTGTATGGTGGTCAGGAAGTGCTATCAGTTACTGGGTATACTGATGCAAGCTTCCAGACAGGCCAAGATGAGTACCAATCGCAGTCAGGGTAGGTATTCTTGCTGAATGGTGGTGCTGTAAGCTGGAGGAGCTCAAAGCAACCAACCATAGCGGACTCTACAACAGAAGCTGAGTACATCGCCGCGTGTGATGCAGCTAAGGAAGCTGTGTGGATGAAGAAGTTTATCACTGAGTTGGGAGTAGTGCCAACTATCCAGGACCCAGTCGATATCTTCTGTGACAACAATGGGGCCGTCGCACAAGCTAAGGAGCCCCGGTCACACAAGAACACAAAGCACGTGCTCAGAAAGTTTCACCTCATACGAGAAATCACGGAGAGAAGTGATATTGCATTGCACAGAGTGGACACCGAGGATAATGTCGCAGATCCATTGACCAAGGTGCTGGCCCAGCCCAAGCACGAGGGTCATACTAGATCTATAGGGATTAGGCCCATGCCTAGTTGGAACTAGTGCAAGTGGGAGATTGTTGGAAATGCCCTAGTCCCGAGGCATTGGTCCTTGTATTTGTACTATACATTTATTGGATTTATGTGTTGTACTTATTTGTGTCATTAATAAAGGAATCAATTCATTTATTATATTTATCTTGTGCAGTATAGTAAATGAAGTATCCAATGGACATATCTATATCCATGACGACTAGTGTCATGCACTTAGCAGTAAGACCGTGGATAGGGTTAATGATATGACCATAAATAGATCCGTAGTCTGTTCCAGTCATGGGAATGAATGGAACAACAGACTATCATTAACCTGGTTGTATGGCGGTGTCTTACCGGTCATTGGACATGGAATGTCAACCAAGTTAATGGGTACATGCCTGGGAGCATGGTACTGGATAGATCCACTAAACGAGTAATCCATATGGTATGGTATCACAATGGATTCTCGTGTAGTACTTGTATGGATCCTTTGACCTGACCATATAATGGTGTTACATGTGAAGTCGCATACTTAGGGGTACGCCTAAAGGGCCTGTAATAGGGTGCCAAGTATGGGTGCTTTCGGGTATGTCACTGAACATGGTAATACTATGGATATGCAGAAGGGATTTGTCACTCAGTGACCAACTGAGAAGATATCACCGGCCACTTGATGGATGTGACTGATAAGAGTGTGGCCACACCCAAACAAGTTGGAACTTGTTTGTGAGCATCAGTACATTCGGGATCAAGTTAATGTCCGGACACAAAAGAGGGTGATCAATCCATGCCTCTGTGTTGGACACCGATATCAATGACATGGGATGTACAAGTTTAAACTACAGGGTTATGATATCAGTTAGACTGCCATCTCTATCTTAATTGGGGGCTGCAGTGGCTTGCTAGAGCCCAACTGCAGTCTGCGGGCCAAAGGCCTGCTGCCAACATAAAGATGGGCCCACAGGATCGTACACATAGAACGATAGAATGCAGACTTAAGGAATAACA